>CM040982.1:20623867-20643137 GCA_022985145.1 Pangasius djambal
ATATTAGAATGAAAACTTATTTAAAAAAAAAAAAAAAAAAAAGAAACGATAAAAGTAGTGCTCAAGTGAATCAGGAATCTGTACCAAATTCTGCATTGATAAAACTTTGTTTATGGATTTCACTTTAATCTAATTTGATGCAGTCTTTAATAATGTTTTAGATGCTTATGTGAACTGATATGTTTTCAAACATTTTGGCTGTACTGCTGAATAAATTGCCTGTTATCATGCATTGCATCTTATTTCTCGATACAGGCGGCTATGAGGAAGGAACTGTCCCAGTACATGAACATCGGGGACTCCATGTACCACAATTCCTTGAGCATCTCTCTGGATGGGTTGAAGTTCAGCGAAGATGTGATGATCGAGCCCAACAACGACGACCCCATACACGGCTATGAAAACGGCTTTGACAAGATCCCTGATGCCGAAGATAACCGGATGTCCACGCCCAAAAAGGACCAGCTGTTCCATCCAGCCCCCAGCCTCGTGGACGACTTGCTGAGTGAACTCAACCTTTCCGAAATCCAGAAGCTTAAACAACAACTTGTGCAGGTATTATACAGTGCTGAGCTGTGGGCAGACATCGTCAGACAAACAGTATACTGCATATTGTAAACTGTGTAGTGTGACAGTACACCAGACATTGAGAATTTATGGTGCTTCTGTCACTACATGTAATAATGCATGCATGTTTCCCTTATCTGCCATTTTACTTTAGCAATTAGTTCCATAATTTATACAGCCAGCTTTAGAAGACTGCAAATCTAAATCAAGAATCATGAAACAAGAAATCAATATTTCATCTAAAATAAAGCCAGTGCACCTATTAGTGTGTGCTGAATATGGTAAATGCTCTGTTGTGATTGGCTGACAGCTATGCTGATTAAATCCTATCACTGGAGCTTGAGAGTAGCTTCTCTGGCCCCACCCATCTTTTGGCGCAGTGAGCTCTGCCATCTGTCAGGAAATCAACCCATAAACTTTGACCTGGAAGGGCCATCGCCATGGAAACTGAGGTGGTGTGTGTGTGTGTGTGTGTGTGTGTGTGTGTGTGTGTGTGTGTGTGTAAGTCAGACAGCACATTGTTGCTAACACATTGAAAGCATTTTAAAGACGTATCTTGCTCTCTTCGAGCACATTAAATTGCCGCCAGCCAGTGCAGAAGAATGATCAGCACAGTAGTAATTTGATTTTCATCCTTGATATGCACTTACTGCCCTCTCCCCATCGCCCACCAACTAATCAATCTGAAAAATTTGAGACTAGCCAATCCAACATGGCTGCCCCTGGGAGAGTATAATATCTCAGTCATTGAGTAGTGAGCGATGCGAGTTCCCATCTTGCCTGATGTGTATTGGGGTCACGTCAGGACATGTTAGTGCAGAAATGGACAAGCACATTACAGCCTTCATGAAATCTTGAATTGAATCAAAGTGAATTAGTGGTAACTTCACTATCGTAGTAGAACATCATCACATCAGCAAATGGTTGGATCACAGTATTACTTAATTCATATAATAATCCACAGAAGTACTAATTAAATCCAGGTACATAAGGCCTTTGGGGGGTGGGGGAGGGGGTCATATTACCTCCTTGAATTATTAATGAAGGTGAGTGAGAATTTTGACACTCAAGAATAAAACATGATCCTTTCTAAAATAGCTTCATGCTGCATTTTGTTCTGCTCGGTAACCCAAGAGTCCCTACACACTCACCATTGTGTGTAGGAGTGTACATGTGGAATAGAATTTTTAACACCACCAAAATCACCAGCTCCCATAGTATCAGGGAAATTTTTTTTAAAAAACTAAACCAAAACCTTCTAAATAATACAGCCATAGAAAACCTATTTTTAGAACAGATACAGGTCTAAAGTGAGTATCAGGTGAACAAAGAAATCCAATATACATGCAACCTTAGTACCTGTATAAGCATGTTTGTGGCAGAGCCAGGCCTCAACACAAACAAAGATCTGCTGACTTGACATACTTCATATTTTGCTTTAAAAAGAAAACCATTGAAGAGAGCCACGAGATGGTGTTGGATTTTTGCATGTCCCAATTTTGTTGGGCCAAAAATTCCTCTAGAAAAAAAGCAGATGTCGGGCGAGTACATGTAAATGCAAATCATGATGAGAGCATAGTCATTTTGTAGTTCCTCTGAATCAGTTAGGGGTTTAAGGCAACGAAAAATTACTTTTATTATGCTGTGTGCGCGTGTGGCACCCTATTTTTTTGTACAAACGTTTTTGATTGATTTTTTTATTTTTGATGTCTAAAATATTATACTAGATTTCCAAACATTAGTTTTCCAGCACAAAATTAAATGTCACAGAAAAATGCTTGTGTGCTGTAATGAAAGCAGCTTATCATGTAAGAGACACTTTTCAGACAAAAAAACATAATGAAGGCTGCTGGGTTTTGTTACAAAAATAAGAAGCGAATGCGACAGTCCAAGTCTCCAGAAGAGCCGTGGCTGGTTCTGCAAGATGCTCAGTAACACTTACAACTCATTTCCTTATAACACTGCACAAATTGTTCCTGAGACTACTCATTTTTATTTTTTTTAACCCAGGGTTGTCGCACCAAATATTGACTTTTTCATTTATTACTTTTTACTGCTCTTTATATTACAAGTATAAATCTTTAAGGTACTGGACAACAGCTGACGTTTAAATTCTATCACATGAAACCAAAAAATTATTGTTAGTTATTGTTATAAATGAAATGTTCGCCATTTAACCACATTTTTTCTTGATTGGTCAGGTGGAGCGGGAGAAGGTGACATTGCTGTCAACGTTGCAGGACTCACAAAAGCAGCTGGAGCAGGCCCACGGGGCTCTGTCAGAGGAGCACGAGAAGGTGAGCCGCCTCACTGAGAATCTGAATGCCATGCGCAAGCTTCACGCCAGCAAGGAGCGCCAGTCAGCCCTGGATAACGAGAAGGAACGTGACAGCAATGAGGACAGCGACTACTATGAGGTGGACATCAACGGGCCCGAGATCCTGGAGTGCAAGTACAAGGTGAGACTAGAACCATGTAGCATTGAGTCCAGCGCATGAGTCATTTGATATTTGTTTTTGTCACACCATTTTGGGCAAGTATTTATGGTTATGGGTACAGGATGAGGTTATGTTATAGTTATGACTGGGCAAATGTTACTGGACAAAATTACATTGGTAAAATGAGTAATGTTCAACAAAACATTTGTTTATCTTGATACATTTGCAACCTGTAAATCACAGGTTGCCGTTTCCGAGGTGGGTCACCTGAAGGAGGAACTGAAAACCCTGAAGTCTGAATACTCTACTTGCCGGTCACAGCTTGAGGAGGAGCGTAGCCGATTGGAGAGCCAGGTGGCGTCGCTCCGCTCCGAGCTGAGCACCCTGGAGTGCAGCAGCCGTGCAGAGCGTGAGCAGCTGGCACGGATGGAGAAAGAGTTACGCCGGGCCAGTGAGGCAGCCGGTGAGAGCCAGGGAAGCCTGAGCGTGGCACAAGACGAGCTGGCCACGTTCAGTGAGGAGCTCGCCAACCTTTACCACCATGTTTGCATGTGCAACAATGAGACACCCAGCCGTGTCATGCTCGACTTCTACCGCGAGGGCAAAGCCAACGCTGGCACCAACAGCAGCAATCGGGGCAGTCCTGAGGGCCGTGGCCGTCGTTCACCCATCCTCCTGACACGCGGCCTCTTCCCCACCCCTGAGGCGGAATCTCCGTCCCCCGTCTCTTCCCCAGTGGCTGACCCACGCAAGGAACCAATGAACATCTACAACTTAGTGGCCATCATCCGCGACCAGATCAGACACCTGCAACTGGCCGTGGACCGCAGCACAGAGCTGTCTCGTCAGCGCCTGGCCTCTGCCGAGCTTGGTTCCTCCGCTGACCGTGACCACGAGGCCAGTGTGGAAGAGATCCTTAAGCTCAAGTCACTTCTCAGCACCAAGAGAGAGCAGATCGCCACCTTGAGAACTGTCCTTAAAGCCAACAAACAGGTTAGTATCCAGGCTAGGTTTCAAAACTGCTACTGATTTAATGAATAACAATTGAAATTGAGTTGCTAGCACATTACTCTTCTTGTACCACCACATTTTCTTAGCAGAATGACAGGGCTAGTTGTGGTAAAATGCTACAACACACAACTGCTGACTGAGCTAGAACCACTGGCAAAATGTTAGTGACTTAAACAAACCATTATCACTGAATTAAAATTCTCACTTACTTTATTGCAGGGGTTCCCCTTCGACTGTAAATAACACTTTTATGGAGACCATCTTTATAAACAGGTTTATTTTATGAACATAATCCAACTATTCAGGTATTTGACTCTTTAAATGTGGGAATAATACTTTGGCTATTTATTAGTTGTGTAGAGCTTTTTATTCCTGAACCTTCCACTCACAGAACACAGTTTTATTAAAATTGTCATTAGATTCAAGTTTACATTATTTACAGGCTGTATAGTTATTAAGTTTGGATTAATCTCAGTCAATGGAAGAGGTCAGACAAACCTCACAAGAAATGAATATTATAACTTTGATCATTGTGGGTTGTCATTTTAAACAAAAATGTAAAGTGGACCCCATACTGAGAACCATGGACCATCCATTTTAGGATGAAGCACTTTAGGGGTTGTTAAAAGGGGGGGGGGGGACAGCTGACAGCTGACCCTTCTGTTCTCTGTACTGTGTAAAGATAAAAGCATCAGTGGGTGTGTAGAACCTACAGGGCAGCGTATGAGTGTATGAGTCTGATTCTTTGAAGCTGTCGTGTGACCTTCTGCTGTTCCACCACACAGTCTCCCAGTAAAGACAGTCATAAAAAGTAGTTAGGCCATCAGGCAGACATTTTAACATTCTGCATAATGTTCCAGGGTTACTTTAGTTAAATTTAATTTAGCATTAACAGCACTCTGCGACTGCACAGCACTAATGTTCATGCTGACATCTTGTGAAGTACCCCAGCATATTTTAAGTCCTCTTTGGATGGTTTGAAGTTGATAAAAGCCACAACAGTAATTCAAAGAGTTACATAAGAACTCAGTTTGTGATGAGCTCCAATGTTTGAATGTTGAATCATATCCGATATGGAAATGAATAGAGGAAGCTGCTATTGCTAAAATCTTTCAGCTATGTGGTAAGTAAGCTAACTAACAATCTGGGCTAATGTTGGTGAACAAAACAAAATGCAAAGATAAACTCACTGCTATCAGATTACTTGCTAAGAATGTGATGATGCAAAATCGAGACTGGGATGCAGCTAGATCCTTGGATAGTCTTTAGGATGAGAGGAAGAAGGCATTTCTAATTTGCATATTCACACATATTTGTAGATTCTTAACATTTTATGAGGGTAACCATGTAGAGATATTCCTAAAACACAATCTTGTTCTTTAAAAAATATTGTATTATTATGGCATCATGTTTTTTTTTTTTTTTTGGGTGTCAGGGGTGGGAATCTTTTTCCCTTTACTTTGAATCAAATTGTTAGGTCAGTGTTTCTTTGCTAGATACAGTATGAATGTTTTACTACCTTATCACACATTGATTAGCTGATTTATTGTCTTGTAGATCATTTGCGTTATCTTGTTCCCCTTGTCCTCTTCCCACAGACTGCTGAGGTGGCACTGGCCAACCTGAAGAGCAAATACGAGAACGAGAAGGCCATGGTCACTGAGACGATGATGAAGCTACGCAACGAGCTCAAAGCCCTGAAGGAGGATGCTGCCACCTTCTCCTCCCTTAGAGCCATGTTTGCCACCCGGTAAGCACCAACTTTCACTTACAGTTTCACTCGCAATTTAGACATGCATATAGCCGAATCAAAGTCGATCTATAGACTGTGCTGAAACCTTACCACCTACCTAAACATCATTTCTAGATAAGAGAGTGTTTTTCCTACAGTAATCTGCAGTGAGTAGTCCGTTAGAACAGGTCAAGTAGGACAAGTAGGACAAAAATGTGCAATTGACCAATGTGGTGTGGCTCAAGAGGCAAAGTGTTAACACAGTCAAGAGTATCAACAAGAGGGCCATATGGTAAAAGACACGACTGTGTTTACATGTAAACATGAAGGGCTAGGCTTCTGGAGGCTTAAGATTAGACAGTGGACTAAAAATTAGAGCCGTCAATGATAAGGCCATTTACTCTGACCAGGTATAATCTTGTTCCAGGTAAAACTGGCCGAAAGATTTTATGCTCCATATGTAGATTAGTTAGAGATTGTGTGTATGGTGTATGTAAGTAAATCGAAGTCATTTGTGGTTCGAAATTTTATCACAAACCACTTATCGAGGTGCATGTTTCTTTTATGTATGTAAGATTTTGACAGAGACTCTGTGCCATCGTGAGCAGAGTTGTTGAGTTTTGTCTTTCTAGATAACCATGTCGATGCAGGATTTAGCTGTATTTGGAAGATAATAGCCCATGGACTATGTGTGGTGTGTTGTTCTCGTGTCCTAGCCTTGGAGATGGTCTGTCTGGCCTCCTTATAACTCTCCTGAGCATCTCTTCTAGTAATTCTATATCCGTACCTGATCACAGAGACTGCTTCCAGCTGCCATGTAACTCTATATTCCATGTCCCTGCAGCAGTCCATTAACTTTGATGATCTAATAGGAATTATCTTGGTGTTGGGGTTCCATGAAAAGAGCTGTGTGCTTGTAAAGGATTCAGGATGTTTAGATATTAAAGAAGTATTATTATAATCTTACAGAGCATTATGTTGTGTTAATAGGACTATAATACTCTAATCTGTGGTTCATATTAACCTTTTTCCCACCAAGGGATGCTATTCACTGAAAAATCATCTTAACATGGGGGGAGATTCAATTTAAGTCATATTTCAGTGATGGAAAATGTGAGGAATATAGTTGAATACTGTTTTGGGTATTGTTCAGTGTTACGATTTTAATAATTATGGTGGTAGATATGATTTAGAAGCAATTGGGGAAAAATGTTTTGTCTCGGGGCACGTACATCTATTTTGAGCACGGTTGTTATGCTAACCAACATACGAAGGTGGTCTGCAGAATCTGATATTGCTTTGTACTCCAGGGCCAGGGTAGCTGCTGTTGCGATCCATTATCAGCCTGATAAGTAAAGCGTGTGTGTGGGGGGGTGAATGTGTGTGAGAGAGAGAATTAAAAAGAGAAAGCTTTTTTGATGGATTGCTGTCTCTTATCAGATCAAATTAGGAAGGAGGTGTCCATTTTGTAGTTAGAGCTGGACTCAGACACAGCTGTAGACCCTATTAAAAGTATGTTTAATTTATATTTTGCCATTCCAAAACCAAAGCAGGCTTTACAGAGATCACAAAATTAATATATGTAGCATGCGTAGATACACACCTAAAAATATGCTTGCTATATATTAGCATCACATACATATTCTTCCGACAGTCGCTCTACTATTTACAGAATAGATCTCCCACAACCCCATCTGAGCTTTAAGGCTTAAAGTAAGGCTGAACAGTAAGGCTTCTGATTGGCTGCCTGTTGTGCGTTTAATATTTGTGCTGGCCCAAGAGCGAGATGGCTTGTATTACTATGCTAATTAGATTTTTAGGCAGAACCCTGTTTCCCATCATGCCTGTGTTTGGTAATATGTAATGTTCTTGAAATGGTTCTGTGTACGTTTCGTGAAATTTCTTTCAGAGCCGATAACGGATCAGTGTACAATTCTCTGTTACTGTGGGAGAAATAAATGGACAGTGAAGATATGAAAGGTTTGGTATTTAAGGATGCGCATATTTGGGGATGGGGAGGAGAACAAAGGGAGTGATGGAGAAAGTGAGTGTGTTCAATTTGTGTTTGCAATAGCTCTGCCTAGCTCTCATAAGTAGGGCAAAAAGCTTTCCTAAGAGAAACAAATGCTAGTGTAATTTGTTATACACACTCTTTTGCCAATAAAACTCACATTAGTGTGTCCTTGTATAATTCTTTTTTTCTTCTTACTTTCCTGTCTTTCCTTTTTTTCCATGTTACAGCTGGGGGGCTGTTTTAGTTGCGTGCATTTCAATCTCCTGTAAACATTCAGCTTTTTTCTGGCTGGCTCACAGCAGGACTCCACCCACCCCCTTGGTCCTCCAGAGCTCCACTTTATCGTCTTCTCCCACACACAGTTGTTTTTGTGCCCCCAACCCCCTTTTCCCGGGAAAAAAAAAAAAAAAGTCTGCCCACCCCCATTTGAGCTTGTGCATCTTTTGAGCGAACATTCCCAAGGGAAGATTGTGGCTAATGGAGCCTCACTGATCTCCATTGTCAATCTGCATGTACGTCTGGGTCAGACTGAGAGCACACACACCCTCACACGTACACGCATGCGGACCCTGTTTCACTCACAAACAGGAGGCTGGACGCTTCTACACCGAAGCTGCACTCCAGGGATCAAAGTTCATTCCCGTGGGAAATGATGCTGAAGCAGTCAGTCAGTAAAGTCCTGTGCAGCCAATAGCACATCAGCTTCGACAGAAACACTTGCACTTGGCCAGTGAGAGCAAGCCTGGAGCAGAATTATTCACTGTTACTGTCTCCTCCATGCACGTCATGCTCACTCTTCCAGATGTTATTGAGTATATCGAAAATATATAAAATATCCGAAGCCTAAAAAGACTTCATTCATAAATTTGAATGACTAAAGCCTCAAACATTTTTATATTCTAATAGGGTGGAATCTGAATATGACATAGATCTACAGATCTACATTGTTTATATTGCACATTTCATACATTAAGGCTAAAATAAAAATGAAATGCATAGACATAACATATTAAGGCATTAAATATAAGGAAAAATGCCAATAACAGAGCCTTGTAAGCATAAAAACAACCATTATTGTACACAGGAAATACACAGCATTTTTACCGCAAGGCTCTCGTGTCTGTCTGCTGTTAGATGACAAAGTCTCTGTTACCACATGTTAACTGCAGTAGGTCATTGTATAACCCGTATAGTTGTAGAACTGTTTGAGGAAAAGTGGATGTAATGATGTAATGAGATGCTGACCTTGACCTTGGTAAAGTACGTAAGTACATGTTTTGTCATGCACGGCTCAGAGCGAGGGAGTAGCTGTTGAAACTGATTATTAAGGTGTGGTATATCATGTAGGAATTTGGACACATCGTGTTACCTGAAGCCAGAGATGGTGAGAAGTAAAGAACAGGAAATTGGTAAGCATGAGATAAAAAAAATGGCGCAGTGCTAACTGAGTATTTAGTAGCTTTTATTTAATATTAGTATTTTTGAATGCAGTATTCCAGTATATCAGAGGAAAGTGATGGAGTGTAGTGTGAGACAGCGTATTATTAAAGAAAGAGCCACATGCAGAGTTCTTCAATTTCCACACGTCTGGCTACCACGTACAGGGTGCAGTGAGGTGTGTGTGTGTGTGTGTGTGTGTGTGTGTGTGTGTGTGTGTGTGTGTGTGTGTGTGTGTGAGAGAGAGAGAGAGTGTAGGCTGGTGCATATAGAGGAACAAAAACCAAGAGTACAAAAAAGAATACAAAAACTTGAATTTGTATTCACTCAAGAGCTACTCTGTTAATTTTCACCAGCATCCCTGCCTCCATCTTTGCTTCTCTTTGTCTTTCTCTCTCTGTCTGTTTGAATGGAGAGTGTTGTATCACCCAGGACTTTCTCTCTTTATGCATCCTTGACCTTTCAGACTATCCAGTAAAAAAAAAAAAAAAAAAAGCCACTGCATAATTTTAATATAGCACGGTTCGGTACTGAGGTGAATATGCATCACAGTAGCCGATCCATATTTTTGCAGTGGGTTTGCATATGGCTTTTATGGTGGTTTGTGTCTCCTTGTGTTCGTATGTTGTTCCCCCTCCTCCCAGAGAGATGTTGCATGCTAAAGGCACTGTACACAGAACCAGCAGCAGAAATGATTTGTGGGCGTTTTGACATTTTGTGCAGCTGAACAATAAGAGGAGGAGTGCTTGCCCTTCAAGAGCGCCATCTAGTGGTGCGAGAGTCATAATGGTATCAAAAAACAAAGCCCCACAAAGATGAGTGGTGAAGATAAGTGATGAAAAGTGTGTGTGTGTGTGTGTGTGTGTGTGTGTGTGTGTGTGTGTATACAGTTGGGTCCAAAATCCGGAGAGCACTAGTGAAAATGCTTCTGTTTGGCATTCTTGTTCAATTTAACACACAGGTTTTCATTACAAATGATATTATCAGCAATAACTTGAGTGAAAAGTAGAATCTTTGAAATATTTACATGAATTTGAGATTTTCATAGCATTTGGTATGTCCCCTTTTTGCTTTAATGACAGTGTGCACTCGAGCTGACCCAGATGCCACAAGTCTGCATAAAACCTGATGATCCATGTTAGATCAACTCCATCAGCGTGTCGTCTGAACACGTGCTTCAATAGAAGAGATAAGACTCACGGAAAATCTGACCTTTTGTATAAAGTAGTTAACATGGTCAATATCACAAATCTGCTTAAATTTAAACAGTGACCTTGAAATTGAATAGTTAGATAAAGTCTAAAGATGTAGTCACGTTTGACTAAAGAAGTAAAGAACCAATATGATTGTGCTATTATTCTTATATATTTGAATCTTTTTATCGAATTAAGTTGCTTTATACTGTGTGTATATATAGGAACCATCTGTACTTGATTCCATTTCTTTAATCAGTTGGTCTCAGCCTACAAATAATTATTCTTTCAAGCTAGACACTTCATCCACTGGCCATTTGATGCATATCGTACACTTTGATGGCCATGACTAACAAAATCTTGACAGTTACAATCTCATCAGATATTCACATTTCCAGATGTGCACATCTCCGTGTACTGTTTATCAGTCCAAAAGAGAAACAAATAGCTGAACAGAGACACAGTATTTGCCAATCTTTGCTGTGTACTGTTACCATATAGTACCATTTTCATAATTATCTCCCCTACATGTAACATAAATACAGTAGTTGGTCATTTGCACAGTCAGTCAGAGAGTCTTATCTCATAGTTTTCCCCATAGAGTGACTAAATCAATCAGACTCTTTAGCAGTAGCTAGATGGCTTATAAGTTTAGCTGTTTAAAGACTGTGACCAAGTTATACAATCAGGTGTGCTCCTGCAGCATCACTGCCCCTTTGTAGATAACATTGGACATCTATGAGGTAGATCAACTGAACCACTCCAAGCCCTTTGCTGGATGATATCCAGCCATAAATATCTACTTAACACACATGCGAAGCGTAATCTACATATAGATGCACTGTTTCATGCGCCAGTGCCTAACCATTCTTTTCTTTACTTTAAGAAGAGGGCTCATATTACAACAGTTTTTAGCTTCCCTTCATTGCTTACAGTTACATTTAGGATTCAGTATAATGTTACTGTTTGTTTTTAAAGCCCTAAATGGACTGGTCCCATCTTACATTGCAGACAAGCTTTGTATACATACTTCATCTAGACCTCTAAGGTCCACCACACTGCTACTGCTGACTGTTCGGCTGAAACAGAAAGGCGATCGTGCATTTGTTATCTCCGAATTGAATCTGCTGGTAGATATCAGACACACTTCTTCTGTAGCCACTTTTAAATCAAAGTATAGTTTTATTTCACAGCTTTTGAGAATGGTTGAAACCATTTTGTGTGTGTATAATTTATGCGTTCATGTATGTTCTTGTCTAAAGCATTCGAGAGCAGCAGCTGGTGGAAAATTCTTGTTTATGCATAGCACTTTGGTCCACAGAGATTGTTTTAGATGTGCTCTATAAATAAAGCTTACTTACTTACTTCCCCCTCCCCTTCTTTCCTTCCCTCACTTCTGCTAGCTGTGACGAGTACGTCACTCAGCTGGACGAGATGCAGAGGCAGCTGGCAGCGGCTGAGGATGAGAAGAAGACCCTGAACTCTCTCCTACGCATGGCCATCCAGCAGAAGCTGGCCCTCACGCAGCGTCTAGAAGATCTCGAGTTCGACAACGAGCAGTCGCGCCGAGGTGGAGCCAACAGCAGGACCAAGTCCGCCTCCTCCCGAGCCAAGGCCGCTAACAACCCTACGCAGTCACATGTAAGTCCACCCCTCGCTGCCACCTGCGGGGGTCGCGGCGAGCCCAACGGCCTCCTGGGAATGCCAGTTGTGTTCTGCAGCGAGAAGTACAAGATCTACTGCGAATAAAAGTGTGGCATGTTTTAAACAGCGCTTATCAGTGTACAAAGCCCCACTCACATGTGCTCTATCGCTCGCTATTTGCTGTATGCTGTGTATCTTTATGCCTTATGGTTATGCCTACCAATGTGATAGTAGCTAGGTGAAAGATGGTTTATATGATAGCTGCCATTCATGTGTTTTGCAGAGGGCAGGTTGCTTCCTTCTGTACTCACGGTGCTGTATTTTAAGTGGCAGCTCCATATCTGAGTGTATGTTAGCACGCGTGGAGTTTTCCCGACCACTCGTAATGCGATTGCGTCGTGCTGTGGTCGTGACGTATACCTAGCTGCCGTCTGCACCTTGGTAGAGATCCTTCCCCTTTTCCCTTCCTCTAACGCATCCTCCTGCCCTCTTATTCTTCCCTCTCTCTCTCTCCTGCCTCGGAAAACCATTCTTCTAACCTGGCAGCCCGTTGTCTAATCAGGTGACTAATGTTTACATTGTACACATATAAACATTTTAATATGCAAATCCCCCACTTCTAACAGTAGGTGGAGGACCGCTGGTGTTCTGAAGTGGAAAAAAAAAAAAAAAGAGAAAGCAAAACAACGGGTTACTAATATTTAGGAGCGTTTTCTGCCCTGTCTTGATCAGTTGGAGGTGGGCAGGAGTGGGATGTTGTTGTTGTTATTATTGTTATTATTATTATTATTTCAAAATGGCGAGCTTTTGGCCAAGACCCAAATAGCTAATTGTTTGCATGCAATTTGCTATATTCTTGGCTGCAAAAATGTGTGTACTACATAGTGTCCTAGGTTCTGTCTCCACTTCGAGCACATGTAAAAACAGGGCTCTACATGAGGGAATAGTTATTACAGAGGAGCGTTTCCTCTCTCTCCATAGATCCGTCCCCCAAACATGGAGAGAGTCCTTCATAGCCATATCACTGGAGCATAAAGGAGGAGGGGAAAATCAGCTCACTCCCTCAAATTCAAGTGCACTTCTGCTAGGGGACTCAGGTTCCACATTTTGCCACACAAAAAGGCAGATGTTAATCTGATCTGATTGGTGAAAAGAAAAAAAAACAAAAAAAACAACCCACCTTTTGTTTGGTGATGATTCAACTTGATTCAACAAAAAGAGCACAACACACAAGGCACACTCGTTACGATGCCGAATGATCAACGAAGAGTGACAGCAAACATCACCATGGAAAAGTGCCTGTCTTCTGCTTTTATTGGCAACTGTCCATTTCTCAGTGTAAAGCCCTGTCCTTTGTGTCTGAAAGCTAGTGCTAATCTCCGGCATCATTGCGTCTCACCCCAGTGCTTGTGTGCGAGTGTGTATTAGCATGTGTGTGAGAGTGAATCCTCTCATATCGAACACCTTTCCCTTGCTTCTCCTAACATCGTTCTCCTTGTAGATTGTCAGCAGCTTGCTCCCTCTGCCTCACCACTTTCCCTTTAAATATCACCAAGAAAACTTCCCATAACGTTGTCACATCCTGATGCACGCTCCTCTCCCATGAACTTCAGTAATGTGCCGAAGTTGCGTGTCGAGGAAACAAACGAGCCGTGTTTAGTGTTCTAGTTTGCGCGCAAGCTGAATATTTCCACGGCATCGCATCACTTCAAGTAGTTTTGTTAGAATAAACAAAATAAAGCTTTAAAATAGCAAGCTAATGCTAGGGAAATTTTAAAAAAGTGTGGGGCTTGTAGTTATCTTAAACTTATGCTGGCGATGAAAACTTTTTTTTTTTTTTTTTTTAAGCTTTATTAGCCTAAAAGCAGGGTTGAGGACAGTTGAGGAAAAGTCAAAATGATTAGGTATTATATATTCGTAAAGAAATACTATTCAGGTAAAAACCTTCCCAGGCCAGCTTCCTCCTAACCAGAGGAAGTGCGTGCGTGTGTGTGTGTGAGTGTGTGTGTGTGTTTGCGAATCTGTGGAAGAGGCGAACACTTCAGTCCTCAACTCTGCTTCTGCCTGTGCTGCATTTAAAGCCCTCGTTAGGCCTTTAGAGAACGTACTGTATTAAAGAGACGCAAAGCTATCGCTCTCATCTTTCTCACACACTCATGTGAAAACACAGCTTGGATCTGACCACTCTTTTCTGTTCCTTCATGCATCCTGTAAGCAACGAGTGAAGGCTTAAGATGTTAGACTTTTTAAAAAGCTTTTATGATACAAGCAGAGATTAGATAGTTAGAATAAAAGGGCAAAAATGGGCGAAACTGGTGAATTATTCTTTAAAATCGTATCATTTTTTTTGTTATACACTCAGAGACCATTTATTCGAATTATGTTTCTGTCACATTAAACTCGATGTAGTGTTCTAATTACTAATGATGTGTGATCAGTGTTGTGAGTCTGAGGAACGTCTTCCTATAACTCTGGTTCCTCATGGGCTGGCACCACATTAAAACACACCCCTGGCTTTCTACTAACATGCATGACACCAGGGAACCCACCTCAGTGATTCTTTATCATCAGTCAAGGACACAACCGTTAGGTGGAGTCCTAACAGGAGATAGGCGGGATTTTAGTACTTGTGAGCCAGTGGCTTTCCTGTGCTTGCTATTTTTCCAAACTAAGTCTGAAATGTTCCCTTTTTTAAAAAATATATATATATATATATTTTTTTTATAGTCAACAAACACCAGCTACGTTCGTTTTCTGGTGACTAACCTGCTAATACTCTTGCTTCTACTTCATTTTGGCCGACCAGTCAGACTTTTTCCATTTGATCTCTGGACTGCTTGTGGGCATTTACTGACCTGCATTCTGGCAGCATGCCTCTGATTTATTCATTTAAACTCTTCTAAAATTCAACATTTCTAATATCTATTATTTCTTTTTCATTTTGCAGTAAAGTTCAGCCCCTAGTTGAGCGGGGAAGTCGCCATTCCATCATGCTGATAAAATCACTCTGCTTTTAGCCCAAAGGAAATCCACTGGAAGACAAAATTATCTGATTTAAAAAAAAAAAAAAAATTTTTTTTTTAACAACCTGTTAATTCTCACAGGAAATATTTGAAAAATGAGTACGAACTAAATTTAACATGGCTAAAATGGCATCATTTTATTCTATGTATCTTTTTTCAGTTCAGTAGGAAGCCAGTATACTCACAAATATTTAAACTCCGCCTACGAATTTAGATTCTGAGTCACTCTGAATTAGGAAACAAAGAAAGGTGTTAAACAGAAACTATCCTACAATGTGTAGTTATCTTTTGTTTTGTAAACTGTGCACTTTTAATATAGGTATATTGCTTTCATTATTAATCTAGGGTTAGGTTTGTAGTGCTTTGGTTTGTGAGTCAGTTCAAGTATACCGTATACTACACATATATATATTAATAGTAACAGGTTTTTTTTTTTTTTTCCATATATACACTCTGTATGCAAAGAACAGAGATCAACTCACATATCCAAAACTACTCACACTGCAAACCAGTCCTATTGTATTCTGTGAAATGAATCCATGAGCATTTTATCATTTATATTTTTTTATAATCACTTGATCATTTAAAATATTATGTCGTTTTTCATGTTTATTCTACTGCCATATTCTAAAACAAAATCCCGGGTGGTCAGATGCTGGGCTTTTTTGTCTATTTATTATTCTTAGGAATAGTTCAAAGTGAACATGGAGAAACTTGATGATATTTTTGGCTTAACACAGTAAAGCGTGCCTCAGAAAGAACAAAATCTACAACGGACATTGTGGAATGTTTTGGTCTTCTAGCACCGCTTTACTCAAGCTTTCTACGGATCGCTGATTTCCCGAATTCTCTGCAAGCGTAAAAATTAATTCCAAATTGGAATGGTCTCATTCTCTCTTTGTTTATCGTGCCAAGTCTCGGTACACTGTTTTAAGTTTGATACGAGAAAAAAAAACAGAATGGAGATCAGAAAGAAGAGAATTACTCCGGTGGGTATGATTTTTGAATTGCTCCCACTTTCATGCCCTCCATTTGAGTTGATATTTTTTTTGTTTTGGTTTGTTTTTTTTTTTGGTTTGTTTTCCTCTTCGTTCTGACCAGTAGTGCCTTTAATTGTTTCAAGAGAGAATTATAGTCTAGGTTTTAGTTTTTTGTAGTTGTTTCCCTCTCCTGAAGGCAAGAGCATTGACCAGGATTTCTTCCTTCAGAGGATGCTTAGAAGCAGCAATAAGTGCAAAAGACACACAATCAGTTTTGTGAGCGTGTGTTTTGTTAGACATTAGGTAAATGAAATTGCAGGGAATTCTTGAGATCAGTGACCCTATTAGCAAATTCAGGGGTTTTAGCAAAAGGTCTTTTTTTTTTTTTTTTTTTTTTTAAATCAAGTGATGGGAATCAGAATTAATCCTATTTGCCTCATAATGAACAAAAAAATGACAGACGCCACACATTTGTGCGGCGTTTGCAGGTGGAGACTGGTGTATCTATAGCTTTGTTTGGTGAAGGTAAAGTGGTATTGATAGTATTGTTGACAAATGAGTGAACTCGTGTCCTCTTTTTGTCCAATTTATGTTTGCTGTTTGTTTTTTTTTTGTTTTTTGTTTTTTTTAAAATCTTTTTTTGTTTTAACATATTCTTTAAGCATTGTGATTTCAGGAAACAGAAAACATTTTGCATCAACAAGCTTGAATAGTGCCATGAAAGTCACAATTGGTTTGTTGAGGCGTAAAAAACCCAATTAATATGTTTGGGAAGTAAGCAAAAAAAAAAAAAAAGGTCAATTAAGTGCAATTGAAACTGCTGATTTACAAAACAAATGAGCTTTTCTGTTTGCTGGAAGCGATAGTGTTGTGTTATTCAGCTAGCTGATAACTTTATACAGTCATATTGTGTTCAGTATTGATCCGCGAGGAGAGTTTGATACCTTTATATAAAATAATGACTTCATCCATATGTTGGTATTTATTTGAAATGTTTTACAGTACTGTTATCAATAATGTGCATTATGATTGATTAGTGGTGGAAAAACGTCATATGCATGTAATTCTGCAGCTATGGAACTTTTACACAGAACGGAAAACAAACCACTTGAAGCAGGCTCAAAATGAAAAAGAGGGGGGGGAAAAAGAATTAAATTGATAAAAGAAATGTGTTTAGCTATTGAGTGATGTATTACCACTGAACTAACCAAGAAAACGTGTTGTTTTGTTTTCCTTAGAGGGATACTCGTCTGTGTAAAGGTAGTCATGCTGGTTAAAAATCAATAAAAAGGACTAAAATATTGGTCAGTTTCCTGGTTTTATTTGCCCGTTTCCTGTTTATGGCTTTGAGAGATTCAGACTGCTGAGACTGGTTCATCTCAGTGTCTGTTCTACAAGCACTGCCCACCTTTTGTTTCCAAGCAGCACAGACAGGGGGGTTTCCCAGAGGCAGATGGTGACCTCATCATTTCACACACACGCACACACACGGTCAAAAAATGAAGTTTTAAACAATGGATTACACCAGCACAGTGGGAGCTTGATCTCTTCCAGAATTGGATGCACATTTCCCAGTTTTTCCCCACTTTGTAAAACAGGGTTTTAAGGAGTGGGATTTGGGATGCATGGATGAGATTTTGGATAAATCACCAAATTCTAAATCTGTTCTGTTCAGCAAGATAGATACAGGGAAAGGAGCAGTTCATGAATCTCATGAATTATCACACGTATAAACAAAGGGTATTATTACCATTCCTTGTTGCTAGGGTGGCACCTTTTCTTTTCTTTCTTTTTTTTTTTTTTTTTTTGTACCTTTTGTATGTGTCTTTTACCTAGAAAGGTTAATGCAGTGTACCTTAGAAGCTTTACTCCAAAAAAAAGTCCATAATCCATGTTTCCAGGTATGAGATACATAAATACAAAAGATAAGGATACAACCCCAGCAATAAGGAAAGGTACAGTTTAGTGCCCTTTTTGTCTAAGAGTGGTCAGGCTTGGTGCCAGTTCTAACACCAGTTCTATTCATTTAAATCACCAATAGGTTTTCATACTCGTTCTTCATTGTATGACTGAATGCATGATTCCTGATTTCTGCTCAGTGTCACCCTTTCTGCAGATTTGAAAAATGCACTTTATGGAGCGAATCCCAGATAACTTTTTTTTTTTTTTTTTTTTGGACAATGATCCACACAAAATGGTTTGGTCACCACAGAATGAAGCTTTTGACTTGGCCGGAGCAATCCTCTCCCCTAAGCCCCTTTAAAAATGTGTGGGATGAGCTGAAGAGAAGCATGCACAAGACCGACTGGAGTCCGACTTCCCTATTCATTGAAATGTTATTCCTTTAATATACTGTCATTTGTGAGAATATGTAAAATAATAATTGAGAAAAGTTAATATTTGTGCTGTAAAATATTACCTACATTTTTAAACATGCACTTTCTATGCTACAGAATACTATTTCTGACTGCACCAACTGAAATCGTATAAAATCTATAGCCTGTGAATTTGAATAACATATTCAGGACCTGCAAGTTGTCTAAGAAAGAGGAGACCGCACTGCTTGAGTTCAGTATCTTTGCTTGATCTGTGCCTGTAGCATTTACATACAAACTATGAAGAGACCTTGTCAAGAGAGTGATCTGTGCCAACTTGACCAAATAGCTTCATTTTTAAAAACAATTTCCCCCTAATGCTACTCTAAAATTTCATCACAAACAGACATTTTGGGGCCATTAAAAAAATCTCCTCAGACTCTGCTAGTAAAGGCTTTAAACCCCCACTGGCACCCAGCATAAATGGCAGGCAAAACCCCTGTTTGAGAGAAGAAAGAAACAGCTTGTGCCTGTTTTTAATACCCCATTGTATTTCAGGTTGAATGTTCATGCCAAAAATCTAGAGGTGTTTACTTCCTACGTTCTCACTTCCTGTGAGTCTTAGAGGACTGTGTGCATATACAGTGTGCTGATTTAATTTGACAAAATGATTTGCCTTTCACACCATTCAAACAGTCCCCCAAAATATATACAGTCAAGTACATACACTGCCCTCCAAAAGTTTGGAAACGCCTGAACAAAATAGGGTTTTTGGGCAATATCAGCATAAATCCTCTTTAGTTAGTGACCATTTTGCATTGATAATAAGGGACAACACTAGGCATCCGAGCAGTCAGTTTATTCAAACATTGACTTGATATATTACTCCAAGCCTCCTGGAGGATTGCCCAAAGAT
>CM040982.1:20643237-20668669 GCA_022985145.1 Pangasius djambal
CCAAAATTTGAGCATTTTTCTATGTTATGTTCATGTTTATGTTCATAAACTTTTTATTTAATAAAATATGTTTTCATAGTTTGTGTTGTCCCTTATTATCAATGCAAAATGGTCACTAACTAAAGAGGATTTATGCTGATATTGCCCAAAAACCCTATTTTGTTCAGGCGTTTCCAAACTTTTGGAGGGCAGTGTAAATATTTGGCCATAGTTATTATTATTTTAGCTGTTTATCACAGTATCATGGAGTTGAAATAAAATAATGAATATAAGCTCAAAGTGCAGACTTTCAGCTTTAATCTGAAGGTATGTACATCCAATTCCAGTGAACAATGTAGGAAATACCACACTTTTTATATGTGCTAACCACTTTTTAAGGAACCAAGAGCAATTGGACAATTGAACAAATGCTCAGCTGTTTTATGGCCAGGTGTGTGTTATTCCCACATTATTTCACTTAGAAGTAAGCAGAAGAAAAGTCTAGATTTGATTTCAAGTGTCACATTTGCATTTGAAATCTGTTGCTGTTCACTCTCAATATGAAGTCCAAAGCACTGTCATTGCCAGTGAAGCAAGCCATGATTATGCTGAAAAATTAAATCAAACCCATTAGAGAGAGAGAGAGAGCGAGAGCAAGAGCAAAAAAAAAAAAAAAAAGTTTGGCCAAATCAACTATTTAGTACATTCTTAAAAAGAAAGCACACACTGGTGAGTTCAGGAACACCAAAAGGCCTGGAGGAGCACTGAAAATAACTTTGGAGAATGACAGAAGTCCCTGGTGATGAACAGTTCACAACAGTTCAGATCAAGAACACCCTCCAGGAGTTAAGCATATCTGTGTCAAAGTCAACAATCAAGAGAAGATATCACCAGAGTAGTTTTACCACAAGATGTAACCATTGGTAAGCCTCAAAAAACAGACCAGATTGCTAAAAAAATCAATCTAAAAAGCTAGTACAGTTCTGGAACAACATCCTACAGACAGAGGAGACAAAGGTCAACTTGTACCAGAATGATGGGAAGAGAAGAATATGGAGAAAGGAAGGAACTGCTCATGATCCAAAGCATACCACCTCCTCTTATGGTGTAAGCATGTATGGCTGCCAATGGAACTGGTTCCCTTGTATTTATTGTGACTGCTGACAAAATCAGCAGGAAGTGTTTAGGGCTATATTATCTGCTCACATTGAGCCAAATGCTTCAAAACTCATTGGATGGTTCTTCACAGTGCAGATGGACAATGACCTGAAGCATACTTCAAAAGCAACCCAAGATTAGAAGGTAAGGTAAAGAAATGGAATATTGTGCATTGGCCAAATCAGTCACCTTACCTGAATCCAACTGAGCATGCATTCTGTTTGCTGAAGGTAAAACTGAAGGTAAAACACCCCAAGATCAAGCAGAAACTGAAGACAGCTGCAGTAAAGGCCTGGCAGAGCATCACCAGGGAGGAAACTCAGCATTTCATGATGACTATGGGTTCCAGATTTCAGGCAGTCATTGATTACGAAGAATTGGCTCCCAACTATTAAGAATGACAATTTAATTTATAATTGTTAGTTTGTCCACATTATAAGAAGTGCTCTAATTCCTACAACATTCACCTGAGTTTGGATGTAAATACCCTTAAATTAAATTGCGCGTATGCACTTTGAGCTCATATACATTGTTTAATTTCTCCAACATACTGTGCTAGACAGCTAAAATAACAATAAATTGGTCAGTGTTCAAATAGTTATGGACCTGACTGCATACATGTTTAGGTTCCCACACTGACTGATATGCAGCCATGATCATCTAGCCCTACTGAAGCATTAAATGTGTTTCTGGTTTTATAAAGCTTCTGATGGTTTCTAAATACTCATCAAATTATAGAACAGTGACGACTGGGTCCATAAAAATAGATAATCTTTTTATATTCATGTGTATGCAATATACAAGCATTAAGGTATTATACTGACATTTCAGTTATGATTGTTATAAGATTTTTTAATGTACACATTCCAGAACATGTGTGTTCAGCATGTTTTGGTAACTCCTGAATCTAAGTTCTGCAGATTAAGCACAATTCTTCATGCTAACATCTCAAAACTCCCCAATTTTTTATGCATTACATCATCCATCTCCTCCCTATAAAGAGCCCTTTGAGTTCTCTCCCTGCAGATCACTGAACCCAAACTGTGCCTAGTGTCCTCTGCTGAAAAAGAAAGAATGAAGTCAAGTGTTACTCTACAGCACCTAAAGCTACAAAGCTGATCGGTTACAATACAGACTCTTACTACATGGTGGATTTGCGTTTGTGTGTTGTTTGTTTGTTTGTTTGTGTGTCTGTGTGTCTAATACAAAGACTTCTCTTTTTCAGTTTATCATATCATATGATGGTCAGCATACATGGAGCCTGAGGGTCTCTCAGAGTACACACCACACACACTGAGCACCAGTAAAACCCAAGCAATACAATAAAACCATTACAAGCAAACAGATTAGGAAAGTCAGTGATAATTCATTTCAGCACATGTTGTTCTTGAAGCAGATTTTCTAATAGCTGCTCCTGGCCCATGTTTGGTGAAATCCGAAACAAAACAGACCAGACCTCCTAGACCATTTTAATTTAAAAACGGCAAATATCACTGCAAAACAGCAGAGCAGTAAAAACTCGAAAAAGAGAATGTGGGAAGAACATAAATGCTGAAAAGCTAGACTCACCATATACACTATGTGGGCAAAAGTTTATGGCACCTGATCATCACGACCATATGTGATTTTTTTTAAACATCCCATTTCAGATTTAGTCAAACCTCCCTGTCAAATAATGAAACGAAGCCACACTTAGTACCATAAAGTACAAACATAGTTATTATGTCTCATATAACTGCCATCTACTGCAAAAGGAAAGTGTGCAGCGCTTACAACCATCCACGTGCTGCCCTGATGCCTTGCCACTAGCTGTTTTTTTTTTTTTTTTAATTCAACTGTTCAGCTGCTTGGAAAAGGACGCTCTGCAAATAGTTAATGATTCACTGTTCACTGGCATCTTCCCAGAATTACTGAACATTGCAGTGGTTAAGCGCCTCTTAAAAAAGAACAATCAGGCCAATTTTAGACCAACAAAATTATACCCATTTCAAACCTCCCATTCATAGCCTTTCATAGTAATACTCAAACCAGCCAGTCTGGCACCAGCAACCATGCCACAGTCAATCACTGGACATCACATTC
Organism: Pangasius djambal; assembly: GCA_022985145.1. Classification (NCBI taxonomy): domain Eukaryota; kingdom Metazoa; phylum Chordata; class Actinopteri; order Siluriformes; family Pangasiidae; genus Pangasius; species Pangasius djambal. The sequence continues at coordinate 20,646,457 of CM040982.1, forward strand.
TTCCCCCATTCTGATTTTTGAATCTTAACACTGTAGTGCTCTCTCTCTCTCTCTCTCTCTCTCTCTCTCTCTCTCTCTCTCTCTCTCTCAGACAAAAGAGAGAGAGAGACAAAAATGTTTTTAAATGTTTGCTTGCAGTTTCTTATTAAAATGCTGTTTTGATATTGACAGCATGATTCTGGTCTGGCCACAGAGATAAAAAGTGGCTCATTTGAACAGACCTATTAAATCTGGAAATAAAATAAAAAAAATTTACGTGCAACCTGCCTTTACACTAGACAAGTAATATTACATTTCATATCATTAAAACGTCCTAACTTTTTTGTACCGTGTTATTATGATATTGTGTATTAAAAGATGATGCAGACACGGCGTTCATGGACTCCCTTTAGTTTCATCACTTCTGTAGCCTTTAGGGTGGGATTTCTCAGATCTTCTCAGGTCTGTAAAAGCACAACTAGTCTTTTCAATAAAAATTTATACCAACATAATCAAAACACTGAATGACTAGCAGAGAACACAACTATAAAAGTAAACGAAGTGCTAGCTTTCAGACAAGCAGTTGACTTGTGTTTGGACATAGTTTTCTTAATTGGAGCAAGAGTTCAGCATTATTATTGTTATTATTATTATTATTATTATTATTATTATTATTATTATTATTTTAAGTTTCTTGAGGAAAAAACTTTTATATTCTGAATATCTGAGTAGAATTATGAGAGATTGAGTAATATACCAACCAGATGGTGTTAGGAAGAGGAGAACCAAAAAATGGGCATCTGACCAAAGAAGAGAGTTAATTAACCAAGCCATTATTGTGTGGTTTGAGTAGTTACTTGTGCGAGGCACGTGGGCACTGAGCTGACTGAAGAGCTGCAATGAAGCGTAACTAAATTAACCTCCTCCTGCCCCCAGGGGGGCTTTGGCAGAGCCCTCATAAACCATTCTGTGGACATTTGGTTAAGCAGCTACTTTAGCTAATTTTGTAAAAGGTGCAGATCTGGTTTTTACTCTCGGGAAGTACAACACTACACATGAGGGAACCTACTGTGATAGTGAACACAGTAAAATTAAATAATCAATCATCACTCGTCAGAATTGTTCATTTAAAAGAGCTTGATAATATTCAATTAATTTATCTTTGGTGGATCTGGAGCCTATCCTGGGAACACTGGGCATGATGTGGGAATACACACTAGATAGCAGTCCATCTCAGGACACACACACTCACACCTAGGGGCAATTCTGAGTTGCCAATCCATCTAGGGGCATGTTTTGGGGAGGTGGGAGGAAACTGGAGATCACATAAGAAACCCACATGGACATTGGGAGAGCATGTGGGACTCCACACAAACAGTAACCTGAGCTCAGGATCAAACCGGAGACCCTGGTGCGGTGACATGGCAGTACTACCCGCTGCTGGTGGTACAGTATGCTGGGGTGAACCAATCCCACTTTTTCCATTCTCAATATAATACTATTATCAGGAAGCACCTCAATGCTCAGACCCAGGCAATACCATGCCTTGTCTGTTCTGTAGCTACACCTCCATAGTGGTGTGTTGTGTTGTGTTTTGCTGTAAAATGCATTCGCAGTAATAAAATACATCAGATCGGAAAATATGATCCCACTCCAGCATTTAAAACCGGCATTAAAGGCCAGTATGTGTGTAAATACTGATATGCAGTATCAGATCAGTACATTTCATATGTTCTCCTCATGCACATGTGGGTTTCCTTTGGGTTCGTTGCTTTCCTCCCACCTCCACAAAAAGCACTCCTTGCTGCAGAGCAAAAAGTCCAAATGGGGTGGAGCCAGACCTGATTCAGTGACTTCTACCTTGGGTGCAGTGAAGCTAAAAGTCCAGGGAGTGGAGAAACCTCAGTGAGTTACTGTGTGGGTTAGGGTTAGGCGTTAGGGTCAGGATTAAGATTATAGGAGGAGTTGGATCAGATCCAGCTCCACTCCTCAGGACTTTTAGCTCTGCAACATGCCAGTCGGTATGAATGCCAGTATGTGTGAATATATGTGTGATTGTGTATGTGTGTGTGTGTGTGTGTGTGCATGCATGGTGCCCACACCATTCCCATCCATTGTGACCAGCGTTCCCTAGATAGGCTCCACATGCACTGCAACCCTGACCAGGATAAAGCAGTTAATAGAGACGAATGAATAAATCAACGAATGCATCCACCAATATTTATTTTTGTAAAATGTCTCACACACACACACACACACACACACACACACACACACACACACACACACACACACACACACTTTAGGCCTGTCCAGATGTTAATCAGCAATGCAGTGATTCTGTGGAAAACTGCATTAAAAGGCAAGCACACCCCGCTGAACTAAAAAAAAAAAAAATTAAAAAAAAATAATAATAAAAAAAAAAAACTCATAGAATTTGTAATGGTCTCTACTGGTAATTTGTTGCCTTCTGTTGGTGGCATGTTATGTCTAGTGGATACCATTAAGGACCAGTAATGGTAATGATAATGGTTTTAATGGTTAGCTGATGGTTGGTAATGGTATTAGTAGTGGAAACCATTAGAATTTCTGTGATAGTTTCTTTTTTTTTTTTTTCCAGTAGTGCAGTCTCTCTCTCTCTCTCTCTCTCTCTCTCTCTCAACTCAACTCAACTCAACTCAACTGAACTTTTATTTATAAAGCACTTTCAAAACCATTAAAATGGACCAAAGTGCTGTCCATAGATAATAAAATACTAAAATGCATGAAAACATAGAATAACAAGAAAGACATAACATCATGAAAAAACAAACAACCAATCCAAATCCTCTCTCTCTCTCTCTCTCTCTCTCTCTCACACACACACACACACACACGCAGAGGGTGAGAGAGAGAGAGAGAGAGAGAGATTATTGGAGAGAAGAGAAGAGCAGAGCAGAGGAGAGGAGTGGGAGGGATACAGTGAGAGAACAGAAAGCAACAGCAGTCCCTCTACAGGAAACCGGACAGAGCCAGGGGAAGGAGTGAATGGATCGATGCTCAAGTTAAAGAAAAGAAAGAGAGGCTTGACTCTGGAAGTAGATTTAGTGTTCCAGTTTTTTTTTCCTCCACCACAACAGACCAAGTGTGTGTAGCAAATGGAGAAAGTGAACATGAAAGTTTGACGTTCATTCAACCCAGACTGAAATAGAGTGGAAAGAAGTGTGAAACATACTGCTTCATGATGGAGGAGAGTTTACTCGGAAAGATGCAGGGAATTCCAACAACCGGTGAGTGCTGTTGTTGTTGTTGCTGTTGCTGTTGTTGTTGTTTTTAGCAACACAATTTAGCAACATGTCTGCATGTGCGCATTACAGCCTGCCTTTCCATGCTAGTGCAAGTCTGTGGTCTATAGCTGCGTCAATCGGCTCTTGTTCTTCTTTCTGCAGTTTAAATGCTAAACTAAGCTATGCTAGGCTAATGACGCTAAAAAAAACAAAAACAAACAAGCAAACAAACAAACAAAAAAACACTTCTGTAGTGAAGATAATGTTTACTATGGTTGCTGGAGTGAATGGTGTCGCTGGGGGAAGGCGCTTATTCATTAGTTAATGTAGCTCTCAAACCACTGTTGTCTACTGAAAAACTTTAGTCTTATGTCCATTTGTATAGTTTTTAGTCTCTACATTGTTACTAATGGGCGTTTTGTCGTTAATAAAAGAGAAGTTTAAAAGACACAAGGCCAGCAGAGAAGTGTGTGTGTGTGTGTGTGTGTGTGTGTGCGCGCGCGTGCTTTCACAAGCAGTTTAACCATAAAAGTGCTCTGTGACAGTCAGAAGTTCTGTCCTCACTAACAGTGCTGCAGTCAGGTTTCTTTCCCTCAAATCCAAGTCAGATCCGTGGCAAATAATAAGTTCATGTGGAGACTAAGTCATTGTACGCTCACCTCCAAAGTCAAGTGCAAGTCAAAGATCAAGCTTCAAGTCCTGAATGGGGGACTAAATACCTAAACCTTCGAAGAAAGAAAATTTTCTTGTACTTTTAATCAAATAAGTTATGATTCAATAATGTCAAAAGACAAACATCTTATTTTTGTATAATCATCAATGGAAAATGTCTGCTTGGGTTTCCTTTGGGTTCTCTAGTTTCCTCCCTCCAGCCTCAAGCCCAGTGTTCCTGGCTGCAGGTTCACGATAAAGCAGTTTATCGTACATACATATATGCATACATACATATATACATACAAACAAACATAAGTAGTCCTCCACAATAGATTGTACCCTGCTGAGACTCCGTGGACTTTGTAGCACCAACCTTTCACTTCCACTAAAATCCTCATGGGTAAAATCTTGTCTAGGAACACATCATATTACATGTTATGTGTGTGTGAAACTGTGTTATGATTTTTGTTTCATGTTTCTCATGAAGCGCAGTAGCCTATACAGTAGTCCTGTTGTTTGAATAATGCTGTTTATGTAAACAATTAAATTGTGTTAGCCAAAGGCTGCGTAATCAGTCGGATTGTAATCGTGATCAAAATATTTGGCTTCTTCAATTAAAGGTGGGGTCAGAGATATTGAAGTCAGAACACTTTTTTTTTGGTAAGATTTGGAGAAGGTCTCCCCACATTTTGATGGCTTTTAATAAAAAATATGCTCAGAGAAAAAAATGGCTACCTGGGCTCTGTTAACAGGATAGAAACAAGTTATGTAAACTTACACTAATTACCCAATCAGCACAAAGAGACATCTCTACATGCCTGTCAGTCACATTGGCTGTAAATTCAGGAAGCTCAAATTCTTGGATTAGGCGGTATGTATGAATGTGTTATTGGGGGCTTGGCTTTGAGAATCAAAATAGCTAGCTTAAGGTAACCAGACCAGATCTCTAAATATACCTTTAGTCAAACATAATCAACTGCAGTATTTTTTTTACATTGTTTAAAGCTAGAAGTTTGGTCAGTGTTAGATTTTAGAGTTCTTATTGACTCTGGCACACTGGGATTTCCATTCATATGTGTTCACTGTCTGTCATTACATAATTTACTCATAAATCAGTAAAAATTTCAAGTCCAAATCACAGTCTGAGTATCGAAAGCTCATGTCCAAGGCAAGACTCAGTTCATAGTGTTCAAGTTATAGTCATAAAGACTTGAGTACTACATTACCAGAAAAAAATCTGGACTCACAATGTCTCTCTTGGGTTCGCAATGGTTGAATGCTGGCTTTGTATTCAGTCTTTGCTCTCAATGACTTAATCTGTATTCAGAAAGTGTTATGACCTGCATGATGACAACAGCTGCTTGTGGCATTGATGACGACAGTGCTGGCGTAATTACGAATGATGAAATGATAAACTACATCGAGCTACATTTTTCTGAGAGTTTTATGGGTAATGTCAATTATTTTTATATCACTAACTGACCAGCGTTGCTAACTGATTGGACATTAAAACTGAAGTAAAGTCGCTGTGTTAATTTCTCCTTTCTTCTTCTTAAATAATGATATATTCGGATATGTGTTTGTCAGCACTTTATTTTGTTAGCAGAACCCATAAGAAAATAAAGGACCCTTTCAAACTTGGTGAAAAATGTGAACGCATTTATTCCAATAACAGCAGTAACATATCACATATGAAAAAGCACCTTGGGTTCAATCTGAACCCAGAGCATCTAAAACCTTTACGTTACGTACCTCTTTAGCAGGAATGATCACCCATATGCTGACATTTGGTATCCTTTTTGTCTAAGATGATCTGTTTTGATCTATTCCCAATTCCATCCTGTGATTTGATCGACTTTCTGATTTGATGAACATCCTGGTGGAAGTGGGCCAGAACTTTCATAGTGACTTTGGGACAATTGCTGTAATGGTTTGTCAGCCCTATAGTGTCGTAGAGAGGTGTTCGGGTTGAGATCACACCAGATCAAAACATGCTTGTCCAGCAGACTCTGTAATTTCTTACCGGTTCCTGTTTGATACTTTTTTGGCTATAAAGTGTCACATAAATTCACACCCCCCTCATTTGAAGGGATGCCCAGTGGCAGTGCCTTAGGTTGCCCCTACTGTGGCCATAGGGAATCTTACCCGTTACTGAATCGACACCCCGTGACACACTGGTATCTGTTATCTGCAAAGTACCCAATCGCACAGTGTCTATCTGTGAAGCGCCATCACTATCCATACACCCTGTGCACACTAATTTTCTCCAGGTGTGGAATAATTGACTATAATAGACAGTGTGAGTGCAACTGTGTAACTGTCCTGTACAGTCTCCTTTTCTCTTGTAGTCACTTCTGTAAGTGTAGACATTGGAAGGACTTGCTTGCCTAGAAGGCCCTTGAGTCAGTTCTTTCTTTCTCAGTTCCTATTTAATTATCTCTTGCGGTGGTACCTGAGAATTCCATCCATGAATCCTGTAAAAACCTCCTCCATAATTGGGCTTATTTTGGATAGTAGCTCCTCTAGAACTCGTCACTATTGCCTTCTTGAACCATTCATCGACTAGTGAGGACCATTCTGTCAGGTTCACAAGGACAGGAACATAGACTCACTGCTACATTCTTCTTGATTGGTCTAGTTGGCTTTGCTGGAATCTGAAAAACACATACAAACAGAAAGTGTTTCCGTGTCTTTGTCCCACATAGACGTGACACTGCAATCAGCATAATATATCACTAAGACCTTCCAGATTTATTATTTCTGTTCTTAGGTTGGGGGTATGAGAAGGAACGACAGTTAACTTAGCACAAGAATCTCCAAGGCAATTATTGCATCTGCATCAAGTAGGATTAAGGTCTCTCTTTTTAAGAACAGCACAAAATTTTGCTGTTCTTTCAGTCTTTTTAACGGTATAGCCTTCATTTTCCCAGGAAACAGCCTTTTGGCCTCATTCTAATTTTCCCATTCTAGAGTGGCTTGAAATTTTAATCTCTCTCCCAAAAACCGTGTCTGTCTGGACTTTCTGAGCTGAGCCAGTGATCTGACTTGAGAACGTGGGATTTGCTTGATTCAACTTTTCTTTCCCTCAAAACAATGTTTCAGCATAAATTGATATGCATCTTTCACTTCCTGTAGATCACTTGATAACCTTTCATTGGATAGTTTAAGTGCATAATTATCAGCCTAAAGTGTTGCAACTGTTTCTCCCTTAAACATCGTTTCTCCAGCTTGGTAATTTTTTATTCTCATAATGCTGTCACTGATGTGGGAGTGAAGTATTTTCTTTTTTTTTTCAAGAGTATCTCTCTCTCTGCATCAACCTCTTTTAACTGCTTGTTAAGAACTTTCCATGCAGCAGAAACCCCATGGTGTGCATTCACCAATTTCCGCATTTTATTTTATTTTTTTGCCATTTTGCAATCGGGATCCAGCCCACTGATAGGGCTCATCCACAGCATTCTCAAGCCCATCGTACAAACCCTGTGAACCGTGCCTGGTGATGTATTCAACAATCAGATTCTCCATTATTAAATGCTTACACAATACAGCTTATGATTCAACACCTTATTTACAACACCTTATTACTTATGACACATTGCATAAGTTGATACCGTAAGTCAGACCACTTATTTGACTCTTTAGGAATGTGAACACAAATAAAACTTGTGCAGGTTTAAAATTCAAACCTATTTCAGAATACTTTGTATCTATCCACACACTCACTCTGGGTAAATCGTTTAAATTAAACAATACCGCAGGCTGTTGGACATAAACCACACTGCTTTGGGTTTATGTTATAATTTAAACTGGAAACCAAAAACAATCAGCCTTAGTCTAAAACACTGCCAAAGTATGTCAGGCCAAACCACACTACTCCAGGTTTAGCAATTTTACACTTAGCTTGAAACATGCTGCACTGGGTTCACTACATGTTTCAGTTTCAGTTACGTTAGAAACTTAATTCGAACTACAGTACGCCAGGTTCACTATAACCCAACGGTTTTCAGTTGCTATAGAAACTTGCCTATAATTCTGATACACTCTGTTGCCATAGAACTTTGGGCTGATAAAGGTACTTTAAAATCTTTTGTCAGAATTACACAAAATTATACTTGACCAACTCTTGCTAGTTATTAAATAAAGAAACCAATAGCTGTGTCCTTGATGCTGCTTTACACCTCTACACCTGTATAGGGTTTTTTTTGTTTGTTTTTTTCAACAAGGAGGGTTCTTATTTTAAAATAATAATAATAATAATAAAAAAAAAAGCAGATAAATGTCAGAGTGCACTGTATGGTAAAAGTTTGTGGACACTTGACCATCACACCATATGTGCTTTTTTGAACATCCTGTTCCAGATTGTGTGGAGTGTGAGCGTAACTTTTTGACTTGTAACAGGGCCTGTAATTCCCATGAGAAGCAGTGCTTCCTAATTAACAGTATGAGTGTACATATGACCAGGAAATGATCAGTTGGAATTGAGGCAGGGATGAATGACCAGAGTGATACGATGCCAAAGAATCAGCGTGAGATCTGCGTGTGTGTGTGTGTGCGTGTGTGCGTGTGTGTGTGGCATTTCTCCCTCTCTCTATCTCTTCTCTTCTTTTCTGATATTCTGTCTATCTGCTCACAGCAACAGCAGTGGGATGAGAATTTTTCCCTGATATTATTCTCTGACTATGGGAACAAGCTTTGTTCAAGGGCACACACACACACACACACACTGTATTTTAGTAACTGATTAAGGCCTGGGTGAATGAGTGAATGACCGTTTGCACGAAATTTATAGATAGATTCTTTGAACTTTGTCATTGCACAGTACAGGTACTCAGCAAAGAGTAAAATCAGTAGCTGTACTGATTAAAGTATCTCTTAAAATATATTTTTACACGAATAAACAAATCATTTAGCATGGCTAGGATGTTAACTTCTGTTTTCTGATATGACATTGACATGCAAATTTTTTTATGGTTTCCTACAGTATCTATCGTTGACGGCTGGCGGTTTTTAAAATTGGGGAAGCACAGGTGTCTGTTACTGAAGTATATATCTGTGTGTTCTGTTTTAACTATTTCATATGTTGGTCTTTTTTAACTCTTAGCCTTTCCTCATAAGTAAACACACCAAAGGACTTTTCTAAAATCAGTTCAAAGACATTTGCGGTGTCTGCCATGTGTCTTTCTACCTAAGCTAGCTAAATTTCACTGAAGCAGATAATGACATCTAGCTAGCAAGACGTAAACAAAATGCAAATAATCAAACAGAACTTTATTACAATATTTACTAACTACAAAGATGCAACTAAAAGCTATACTTTTTGTGTTAAACTGTTATGGATTGGAATACTGACCATTACTGCTGCTCTGAACACTATGACTATCACCTATATGTTATGTATCAGATGTTTAAGTGGCAGTCATGTTCATTACTGTTTCAGTGATTGGCAGTAGGTTATAAGGTTCAGCTCCTTTGAGAGTACTCCCAGTCATCATATGGATAAGCTGCGTGTCCTAGCAGGACAAAAATGCATGTATGAAGAGCGAACTGTTCAGTAAATTGTAAGAGATTTTTTTCTATGGAAAACACACCCCTGAAGCTCTCATTCACCCCTAGTGAAGCTGTGTGTCCGGGTGGGACTCAAAATTCTGTGTTGAAATCTTTTCTCCATTAAAACACAGTGTACTTGAATCTGTCATAGGATTCTATAGAAACTGTGTGTCACTGTTCTGTCAATGGAGATTTTCATGCAGGCTGTGCTGCCCACCAAAAAAACAGTTAGTGTTAAATGAACGAATGGCGCTATATTGCAGTGAGATATTTGATCATTTGATTTGCTAAAATATTAAAATATTGATGTGGTATCTGGCACCAAGACGTTAGCAGCAGATCCTTTAAGTTCTGTAAGTTGCAAGGTGGAACTTCCATGGATTGGACCCGGTTTGTCCAGCACATCCCACAGATACTCGATCGGATTGATATGTGTGGCAGGGTGCATTATCCTGCTGAAAGAGGTCACTGGCATTAGGGAATACCGTTGCCATGAAGGGATGTACTTGGTGTGCAACAATCTTTAGGCAGGTGATACGTGTCAAAGTAACATCCACATGAATGCCAGGACCCAAGGTTTCCCAGCAGAACATTGCCCCGAGCATCACACTGCCTCCACTGGCTTGCGTTCTTCCCATAGTGCATCCTTTTGCCAGTTCTTCCCCAGGTATGCGACACACACACCCGGCTGTCCACATGCTGTAAAAGAAAACATGATTTATCAGACCATTCCATCTTCTTCCATTGCTCCATGGTCCAGTTATGATGCTCATATGCCCAATGTAGGCACTTTCAGCGGTGGACAGGGGTCAGCATGGGCACTCTGACTGGTCTGCGGCTACGCAGCCCCATACACAGCAAGCTGCGATGCACTGTGTGTTCTGACACCTTTCTGTCATCGCCAGCATTAACTTTTTCAGCAATTTGTGCTACAGTAGCTCTTCTGTGGGATTGGACCAGACGGGCTAGCCTTCACTCCCCATGTGCATCAGTGAGCCTTGGGTGTCCATGACCCTGTCGCCAGTTCACCGGTTGTCCTTCCTTGGACCACTTTTGGTAGGTTCTAACCACTGCATACCAGGAACACCCCACAACACCTGCTGTTTCTGACCCAGTCGTCTAGCCACCACTGTGTGGCCCTTGTCAAAATCATTTGCCCATTTTTCCTGCTTCCAACACATCAACTTCGAGAACTGACTGTTCACTTACTGCCTAATATATCCCATTCCTTGACAGGTGCCACTGTAACGAGATAATCAGTGGTATTTACGTCATCTGTTATGGCTGATTGGTGTATTTATAAATGATCATTTTTATTAGGAATAGACTTTTATACACATGCTTTTGTCTATGACCAAAAAGAACATGTTATAGCAAATGCTAGTTGCATGTGTAACTCTTGGTCTGTGAACACCAGATTCAAGCTTTGATTTTGATTCAGATATTTAGCCTTCAATAGTTAAAAATAAAAAAATATATGTTTCTCAAAGTTCCTGGAAAAGTTCAATACCCAGTTTTGGAAATCTTTTATTAAAGATGCAACTATTTCGTGTTTTTTTTTTTTTTTTTTTTTTTTTTTTTTTTTTTTTTTTTTTTTTTTTTTTTTTTTTTTTTTTTTTTTTTTTTTTTTTTTTTTTTTTTTTTTTTTTTTTTTTTTTTTAATATATATAAAAGTAATGGCATTCATACCAGTATATGGCATTATACGTCAGATTATTTTTGCCAGAAAATCACTTTATCATACTAAACAGCTAACAGAAGAGAAAAAAAAGGAAAAAATTAAAGAATGGTCCATTGACCAAGAATTTGCTCTGTGTCTGAGGTGTCCGTATGTGTGACCATACGTGTGTGCATGCATGTCTGTTTGTGTCCCAGTGGGTGTGTCCGTGTGTGTGTCCGTACGTGTCTTTGGGTGTGTCCGTTTGTGTCCCAGTGGGTGTGTCCCAGTGGGTGTGTCCCAGTGGGTGTGTCTGTCTGTGTCCCAGTGGCTGTGTTCATTTGTGTGTCCGTTTGTGTTTCTGAAAAACTGAAGTCTTCAGAACAAAGGAAATGAAATCCAGTTTCAGCAGAGCTTAACTTCATGGACTAACAAGAGTAATTTACTATTGTCTCTCAGTGTGCCACTTGGTCTGCCTGTGTGTGTGTGTGCAATCTGGTGGAGTGTTTATATTCAGTGTTAATAACAGAAACGTTTGGCTGTAACTGATGTGACTGTACTATAAACACTTGTTCTCCTTTTTACTTTGTTAAATGAGAGAGACTGAGAAGAAGAAGAATGGATGTAGAGAATATGATTTATAATATATAAATATATACTTTAGTGTGTGTCATACGGTGAACAGAGGATAAATGCATTCGACTCTGTTGCTCTGTAGCTCTGTCCCATACATGCTCAGATTCATTCTCTTTTTCCTACACACTCTCTCTATCTCTCCACCAGCCTGTAACCCCTTTCTCCTGACAGTAAGACTGAATCTCTTTTTATTGCTTTTATTTTCTTTCTATAACTGCAGAATTGTCCTCTTTATTTCTTTCTGTGTCAAATGATTTCAGGTGGCTCGAGGAGACTCAACAGTTCACTACCATTGCTTTGAGTCGGTCCCTGATCTATGGGTGTGTGTGTGTGTGTGTGTGTGTGTGTGTGTGTGTGTGTGTGGCCTTTTTTGGAAGAATCATGTTTTTTCCCCTTGCTGGGTAAACGGAAGGAACAGAAGTTCTCTCCAGTACTGCTGTAGGCTGGACTCCTCGTCGGAGAGACAGTTTGTCTGTGTGTATATGAGTGTGATTTGGAGAAAAAGACACAGCATTTTATTTCATAAGAACACAATTGTCTTATTCATATCACAGATACAAAATAACACATTTATTCTTTAGCATATGATATATAAGGAACAGCCTTAAGGAATAACAGACGTCAGTGTACTTGTCAGATGAAATGAATCAGGGAAGTGTTTCTGCTTTTACGAGTTCATTTGCAGTCAAAGCAATCTCAGTGAACTTGTGCATGTAACTGACATAAAACTTGAACTTGTATATTCACATCAAGAAGGGACCTTTTTCCTTAAAGTTGACTTCAGGAGTTGATCATAAGATTAGAATACACCTTTTGTTTTCAGTGAGGACCAACATATGACTGACTGATGATCAAAGATGCCCGAATGAATAAAATAGTTTAGGGCGCAATTCAAACTGTACAAGAGTTTAAAGACAGTAATGTCAAACATTTTTAATACAAATAACGTTGCAGCCTTCCAGTTCACTTTCTGCTCTGTTCACAGCCTCTCACACACACGCGCACACACACACGCGCGCCCTCGGCTAACTGCTCAGAGAGAGAGAGAGAGAGAGGGAGATCACATAAATATTTGTGGGACAACAGGGCTCTGGTGTGCCACGTTATTCATTACCCATCTAGCTCTTCACCAAAAAACACCTCTTTCCCACTGCAGACCCAGGCTATGCCACGCCCACACTTACTACCCAGAAGGAGTGAAAGAACCGCTCCTTATGTAATCAACTTTGAAATCATTGATTGGCTCTGTCTTGATATGTTCCATATAATTAGGCTGGGATTACGTAATCCTATTATTAAGCTTGACATTAAGTTCATGCTTTCAAGTTTTCTCTCTGCATTATTAGGAGCAATTCACAGGATCTAATACAATCTCTCTCTCTCTCTCTCTCGCTCTCTCTCTCTCTCGCTCTCTCCCCCTCTCATTGTTGTTCCAGGCTTCTTGGAAAACCTTTTGCAATTCTTTTTTGGGCAGGAATTATTATAAACCCTGATAGCCTTGATGAGGTTTTTGTCAGAAATATGATTTGTTACTTAATATGGTCCATTGCAATATATATATATATATATATAATGTGCCTTGTTTTGCACTAAAATGTAAATATCTACACACTCACATGTGCCATGAAGGTTTATAGTGTACATATTGTATTTTATTTTATTTTATTATATTTTTTATTGTATTTTATTTTACTTTTTTTTTTAATTACTTGTCTTTCTCACACCATGGGTCTGAGGGACACGAAATTTCAATCCTCTGTATGTCCTGTACATATAGCAGAATTGACAATAAAGTTGACTTTAACTTAACTTTAACTTTATATTTTTTCAAGATTTCTGAAGGATTAAAATAGGCATAAAATAGCCATGTAAGGAAATAGGCATGTAATGGGCGTGCAAAATTAATATACAAAAAAATGTAGGGGGCCTAAGACCTTTGCTAAGTACTTTGTGTGCACTTGTGTGTTCGTTGTGCATTTCGGTTCTCATACTGCTGTATGATCATTGTTCCATGGAGCAGAGAGCGTGATTCAGCAGGCTGTGAGGGGCAGATCTTGGATCATGTTCATTTAGCTTTGAAGCAGTGCTGTGGGGGCGAGCTGTTCCCAGCCTGGTTTCAGAACAACTGTTTAAACTCCACCACATTCTCCTGGCCCTAAGCTCCACTCGACCACAGCTGGTTTGGCAGTAATGATTTGGGCCAAGAGGTAGAACATGAGAGCATACACACACACACACACACACACACACACACACACACACACACACAGTCTCACACCTGGATTTCTCAGGTGTTTTGTTCCATGTGTTAGTGTCCGTGAGATGCCTTTTTTTCCCCTTTTCTTTCTTTCTTTGTTACTTTTTTTTTTTAAAGAAGCTTTTATATGAAATGTTTGTTTTTGTATTCTCGCACTGCTCATTTTTATGGAGAACAGCCCCTTTTAATTTCCCCTTTTCTTTCTCTCTGAACTTTCTGTAAAGTAAGCACTAAAAAAAGCCTATTTCTAGTTTACTGGGCATTAAGCACTATGTGTCACTTGCCTAGAGAAAACACCACTGAAAACTAGCTTAAGCTGTGTATGTTAACCAGGCCCTGTGAAAAGTGTTTGAGTCAGTGCTTGTTTATGGTAAAAGGCAAGTTATTGATGGGCAGATTCAAGACCATTTAAGTACTGAATGGAAAGATACCAATGTTCCACTCGTAGCGCGATCTTGAATGACTATATTCTCTTTATTTTTCCATCAGTCAAGTCAAGTGGCTGTATTATCATTTCAACCGTATACAGCTAGTACAGTACACAGTGAAACGAAACAGCGTTCCTCCAGGACTATAGTGCTACATAAACAACACAGAACTACGAGAGGCTGCACATTACTACATAAAGTGCACGTGCAAACGTGTGCGAACAGCACAAGACAGAATAATACCTACTATTCACGCACTAATAAACACTGCAGCCAGCATAGTTATAGGATCTGTACAATGCAGCAGTATAATCATAAAGCTGCTTATAAATCGTTATTTTATAAGGAATAAAGCACAACAGAGCACGCTATGTAAAGGAAAATAATGCCACCAATGCCATGGTTTTGATACTGTTTATTATTAGCCTTAGGTTATATCTAGAGCATCTGCCATGCAAGACCCTGTAAACGAGTTGGTTAGGGGTGTAACGAAATGCCATTATCTGTATTTGTATCAATATCTGTTTAGTGATCAGAATATTTGGAAGTGGGTGCAGTCTATACTGGAAGTTTATTTTTTATTGTTTTTTTTTTGTTTGTTTTTTTCTCCCTCTTTTGGTGTAAACACCATCAGTATGTTCTGGAAACACTGAAGAACAGTGAAAAAAAGAGCTGCTGCTGCAAAAAAAAGAAGTCATTTTTTCATTCACAAATTATAACAACTTTATTTTGATTTATTTGTGTGGTGTTTTTTTTTTTTTTAATATAACTTTATTCAACTCCTAAAACAGATATCCTGTGGAAAGTTCTGGCAAGCTTTCTATCTTCTATCTAGTGTGACTGAGTACGCAAGCTAACAAAACTTTCATGTACCACTGGCAACAATAGGCATCATTTTTTTTTTACCATTTATTTTTATTTTAATAGCCACCAATATTTTATCAGATTTACTTTAGTTTTGGGGTTTGTTACATTCCAGAAAGATCAGAAAAGTTCACTGGACGATCAGAATCTTCTCTAAAGCTGGATGCAGTGGGAGTGCTTCTTGGGTCCATCAAGCAGCATTTCATTATAATGACCGTATGATTTTCCAGGAATATTTTCTTTTTTTTTTAATAACGGTGGGGAACAATCATTTAAGAACGATTTGTTGGCGCCCAGCAGAGATATGGATAATGTCCACGTATTGCAGACAGATCCTGCAAATCAGAAATGAGCACCAACGTTTTCTTGTTTTCCATGAAAAACTGACAGAGAAAAGAGGAAAAACCATGCATTTTCCTACGTCTGAGTATTTCGTGCTAGTTTCAAGTCTTTTGTGTGTGTTTTTTGAGTCGTAGTTAGGGTGGGAATTTTGCTGAAACCTGGTAACCCTCCCCAGGAGCTTCGGAGTCTTTGAGGCCCTCTAGTGGGTGGCCGAAGTACAATTTTTAACCCCCGCCCAGTCCCATGTTAGTGAATGGAAAACAAGACAAACTTACATTTTAATTAAATTTAATCTTCACAGATTATTTTGGGAATAGTTTTCTGTCATTTTTACAAGTCCAGCTGACCTTAATATCTCCCCCAATATGTGTCCTTGCAGTAAATGTGTTTTATAGAGTTATATGATTACAATTAAAAGGGCGTGGTTGATAAGGTGATTGACAGTTTCAGGGTGAGCTGAAATGACAGTCTAGCCTCATGACTGCACATGCACTTTCCAACACACACCTGAAGCTCTTACTGAGACTACAGCCCAGCCAGATTCATTCGATACATTGGTAATTTGTACCAAAGATTTACAGTGCCTTGTTCTGCTGTGAACTTTTCTAACAGACCCTCTGGGAGTACTTTGCGGTTTTTCCGGTATGCGGCTCATTTCAATGCCTAAACAAGACCGGTAATTCAATTTCAATTCAATTCAATTTTATTTGTATAGCGCTTTTAACAATGGACATTGTCTCAAAGCAGCTTTACAGAACATAAGAAACAGAAAAAGATGCAACCAAACAAAACATGCAACAGTCCTAGATGTTAGACAAAATTATCCCTAGTGAGCGCGCCTGAGGCGACTGAGGCGACTGTGGCAAGGAAAAACTCCCTTAGATGATATGAGGAAGAAACCTTGAGAGGAACCAGACTCAAAAGGGAACCCATCCTCATTTGGGTTGACACTGGAGAGTGTGATAGAACAATGTCCTTTCTGCATTTATGTATAGTCATGTAGGTAACTAGGTAACTACATGCTAGATAACATTAGCAAACTGAAACACCATGACGGAGGATGAAAAATTATGCTGCTAGCTAGAGGTCATATTATTCATTTGATTTGGATATTAAAAATTTCATAAGGGACATTTTATTGAAATAAATTATGTGAACATCCTGTTCATTTAGGTAGCTAGGGTAGCCAGTCACTCCTTAAAACATACTCCTTTAAACGTACTTCATCAACAGACTGAGCGGAGCATAAAAGAGAGCACGTTACACTATTCAGATGTAGGTGTCAGAGTTAGATGAAAATCATGAAGAACAGCAGGGTTTTTCCTCAAAGAAATAGGTTGTGTTGAGTGTAAATGCTGATTCCTGTTTATTTTCAGTTGGTACCTTACATTACCTACTT
Source organism: Pangasius djambal (assembly GCA_022985145.1). Lineage (NCBI taxonomy): Eukaryota > Metazoa > Chordata > Actinopteri > Siluriformes > Pangasiidae > Pangasius > Pangasius djambal. The sequence goes on from CM040982.1 coordinate 20,663,486, forward strand.
GCGCTACTTTGATTAACATACTGGATTAGCTAACATTAGCTAGCTAGCAAATGGTAACTCATTCAGTCATGGCTCAAAGCTCCAAAATCTTTACCTGACAATTGTAGAATCAGTATACTTGCACAAATTATACGACTACAGTTATAATTTAGCAACATATTTTGCATATTAATTAATGTGGTAGTTGTGGTAGTTACCACTTGGAGGCAGCATTGTTCGATCTGTCGTCTTAGGTTTTCTGTGACTGTGTGCGCTCCTGGCATGAAGAAGGGTAGTGTCCATGACCAGTATGGGTGGGTGAGATGCAGACACACTATCCGAGTGGCTGTATCTACTGCACATGCCCTGGCTATATATATATATATATATATATATATATATATATATATATATATATATATATATATATATATATATATATATATATATATATTTACACTCCTCCCCTGGAACTAATGCATTTATATAAACCTGTGATTTTTATATTACAGCTGACACTTCTGTCAGTGCTGTTGTTATAGAAAATTAATCAACACCTTTCAGAATTTAACAATGCTGTGGTAGAACATGAATTAATCAATGTTTTAACTGAAGCATTTTATTAACATATTGAAATGACATTTAATAAAACCAGCAAGTGTTCGTATATGGAACGTGGGAATGGAATGAACAGAAATACAGCCGATTTGGAAAAATAGCCACAAAAAAAACAAATGAGAACAGGTTTTACAGTACAAATATCAAACATTACATCAAACAGAAAACTAAAGTTTAATGGCAGGAATAGTGCTACAGTATTAAAAATTCCTGATGACAAATTTCACATCAAAATAATAATTCACAGTGTAATAGCCACATAGCCCGGCTCATTGAAGCTCTTTCTGTCTCTCTCATGCTGGGTTTGGTTTGATGGAGGGTTTTTTTTGGCATCCCCTTGTGTGTTCTCTTACTTCATGTTCTTTGTGGTTCTCTGCTGGGCGACACCAGAAACACTGCAGGCTTTGTCTGTCTTTTCTTCTATCATCGAATCATCCTTGTCTCTCACTCATGCTCACTGCATTTCCACAGACACATACTTCCTGTGGAAAGCCTGAGAACAGTGCATGAGGCTATGTGAAAGAGGGTAGGCATGAGACATTTCCTTAGTGTCCGATATAATACAAAGAATAGTAAGAGGAAAGAGACAAATTGGTGTGTGTTAGGGATGTACCGAATATGAACACGTCATTCAGAATGATCAGATAACAGATGGGTTATAAACAGATAAAAATATACACACAAATAGGAAATCTTTTTTGGTTTAGACCATATCCACTGCTGGTTTAAATCTGAGTTTTTGTAAGACTAATCTGATACAGATAGTGCCATTGCTGTAGTGGCTTTGGGGCTGCGGTTGCCACGAGCAGCTTCGTACTCAGGACTCCATCAGTGGACAGTGGATAGATTTTAACCAACCGGACTTCTTGCGGAAACTGTGATGAATTTGTTGGTTGCACAATTGCACTACTTGTCCTTATAGTACACAATAATAGAAGGGATTTATTTATTTAATCACACCATCTGTTGCACCCAGATGAGGATGGGTTCCCTTTTGAGCCTGGTTCCTCTCAAGGTTTCTTCCTCATATCATCTCAGGGAGTTTTTCCTTGCCACCGTCGCCACTGTCGCCACTGGCTTGCTCATTAGGGATAAATTCACAGTGATAAATTCAAATATTTATAATATATTTTTTGTTAATCCATTTATTTCTGTAAAGCTGCTTTGTGACAATGTCCATTGTTAAAAGCGCTTTACAAATAAAACTGAATTTGAATTTGAATTGCGTTATTAAATATGAAGCTGTTCTGCACTACCAGTTTATTACTGACACTGACATTGCCAACCATGCAGACTTTAGTTGGTCATGTTTGTGTCGGATGTCAGGTTTGATCACACCAGTGCGTTGCCAGTGTTATCGGTTATTTAAACATACAAGTGAAAAACTTTGTATGATTATTCTGTCAATAAATGATTTACGCTAACCAAAGCCTAACTGTAACCTAATCCTAAGTAAACTCTTGTACGGTATGTAATGATGTTTTTATTTGCTTAGTTACTTGTTTAGTAACCCGACTTGCACCAACACTTTATAACCACGAGGTGGAGGCACTGCAGCTGAAATGGAAAGCGAATGAACAGAAAATGGTTTTAATGGTTCTGTCAGTTGATACTGATCAAGTGGATGTGGGTGAGAGTTGTGTGCACCTTCTCTATTTATAAGCAATTATTATCCAAAGGCGTTGCAACACATACTTGTAAATAGACTCATCTTGTGAGTTCATAATCCACTTAGCTAAATATTACTGCAACTGCAGTTTCAGGGGTGTGTGTGTGTGTGTGTGTGTGTGTGTGTGTGTGAGAGAGAGAGAGAGAGAGAGAGAGAGAGAGAGACGGACAGACAGACAGACAGGAGGCATAACTTGCTCTGTATGAGTGTAAATTCCATTTCAATGAACAAATCACGTTTAAAAATGTAACCATTAATCTATTAACCATTCAAACACTCAGTAGTTCTTAGATTACCTTTTGTTTTTTCTTCTCAATCAGGAATTTGTGTCTGTATATGAAAGCATGCTGAATATTTTGCTCCTGTAAGGTAAGATGTGAATCATTGGTCATACAGTCAGACTTGGGTGTGTGTAGGTAAGCAGGTTTCTCTCATGACAGTATGGTAGTGATCGTGTCTTGTTAGGTTGCCATGACCACTCTCTCAGTTTCTGAGTAAACATGACCATACATGATCTGCCAAAATGTGTGTGTCTCCTGCCTTGAAATTATACAGGCATTGCTCACTTTAATTGACCAGTGTCTCACTAAAATCACAGTGAGCAAAGGTTGCCAAAATGTTATTAGATGGTACAAAAGGGTCAGCACCTCCCTTCCAAATACTCTTTTATCTCTTCTTCAATCCTTCTATTCATCCTCCGCAATGTACACCATCTTCAGATTTTCTCCTTTATGATCTCTCTCTCTCTCTTTCTTTTCATAGTCCCACTTGTTTTTTCCGTTTAATCTCACTGATCTGTGTGTAATTAATGACCATCTGGGTCGCTGTGGGAAGAAAAAGCCTACAGCTCAGCAGATGACCAACACACACACACACACACACACACACACACACACACACACACACACACACACAAATCTGACAAATCCTGAAACTGAGAAATATTGAGCAGTTCTCCACCCTGTGTTGCAAGCACACAACCATTAATTCTTATGAGAAAATTTCTCATAAACCATGTCATACCGTCAGACATACTATGTTCATTTATATTCTTGTAGATAATTTCTTGCCAATTTTGTGCAAATCTTGCACTACAGTATTTGATTATCAATGGTATTATGTACAGTTTCACAAGCTGTACCTAAACTTATATACAGAAATATGGAATATTGTATGATTGTAATTTAACTGTAATACTGTAATTAGTTTCTTTTAGCTTGACGTGCATGTTAGTTCTTAATATAAGGCCTCTCTCCTTAGCAAAAAATAATAATAATAAAAAATGGAATAATTCGATTAGCCAGGCTCCTTGAGTATAGGCCATCAAATGACCAGTCTGGTAAATGTTTCAAAAAGATAGATTAACAGTTTCATTTTTCTAGGTTAAAATCACTATAAGTGATGATAGCAGTTCTGCTCCTTTAGTGGAGTCCACCACGTCTCTTCAATCCCACACCCTCTATTCAAACCTTTCTCTCAAGCCCCTTCATCCAAAGACTTGTACAAACAAGAGGAAAGCAGCAGAGATTTCGTTCCATGCAATTAGTTACACATCTGTTTACAGATTATGAAACTTAGTTAAACATTCCCTGACTAAATTTGTAGATTAGCTCAGTGTGTAGCTGCTTGGTTGAGTTGAAGGTCTGCATCAACAGCAGCACTTATGTAAACTTATCACAGTGTCTAGCTCAAGCCATTGCCGGCGGAAATGCAAGCTTCTGGTCAAACGTCAGCTGACCCTGTCATTCTATCCATTATATATATTAATAGCTTCACTGTAATCATAGGTATGTTACCCTGTTACCCCACCAGACTATTACTTCACATTCTGTTTGTTTGGGCTGCATCCTTCTGGAGAAGTTTCCTGATTTGGTTAATACAGCTGAATTTTTTTCTGTTGTTGATTACCGAGCATAGTACACAACATAGTCACGCAAAGACTTTTTTTTTTCCCCCCTAAGCATCAGCTTTGTTGATTTTTAGTATGTTCTTAAAAATGTACACAGCAGCTTCAAAGGTAAGGATCACCAAACAATGTGTCCCTACAAGTGTTTAACATTGTTGAAATCCAGATTTGTCTGGTTTTCCAAAATCTTTTCAGATTGTAAATATAATATCTAGTAATGCTACTAGATAAAACGTTTGCACACACATGCATGTTTATTATGCTAATGGAATGCATCGAAAGCCTCTTAATCAGGTCAGTGTTTGGATTAATAATAAATTAAAGGCGTCACATCTCTATGAAATATTAATGGCCATTTCAAACGCCCTCCTCTCCATTTGAGGATTTCTTCTGAATGAGTACCTGAGTAGAAAGCTAATATGGAGGATATATGTGTTTGCCAGAGAGAGACTACATTCAGAAAATCTCCAGTTTTGTTGGGGGCAAATAAAGAGTTAAATAAAATGGGAAGAATATTGCTAGGAGAAATACAAATACATTTTATGTGATTTTTATAATCTTTTTTTTTTTATTTTTTTTTATTTATCATTTTGTACTGTATGTGTTGGTGGTGTGCTAAACCTAATGAGAAAACAAAATACGGATAGGAAGTTAAACTACAGACATTGCCTGGGCGGTGTGTGTTTTTAACTGGGTGATTGCAAATAGTTCTGCCACTGAAGAGATACCACAGTTATTCTGATAAGAGTGTAACAACTGTGTGTGTATCTGTCTCTGTGAAAGTCTGTTTCAGAGGATGAATGGTTATTAGAAATAGGCATAATATAAAATGCGAATATAAAATTTTAATATCGCAGTAATTGACAATTTCGTTTTATCATAGTTCATGATATCCTAATCTAAAATACTTTATACAACATTCAGAAATAACACCAGTTTAATTTGTTTTGAACATTCTCAATGGAAATAACAAACGGAAAGTAAGTCGTGGGGGGGGGGGGGGGGGGGGGGG
>CM040982.1:20668769-20687488 GCA_022985145.1 Pangasius djambal
GCTCTGATTGCCGAGGTTTGGAGTTGATTCAGCATGCTGTGGAATGTTGGCAGCTTTTCTATGACAGCGGCCAAGCGTCCTCCTTTCCGACACCAACCGGCTGCTCTGAGCCCTCGCCAAGCCACGCACACCAGGATGCATCGCCATGACAGCACCTTGTTTAATTATTTATTTCAGTTTATAGGCCTTTAAAGACCACTTTTGGCATTTACCTTGCAGGCGTCCTTTTCGTGGAACCATAAACCTGTCTTGAGACTTGGGTTAGAGTCTGAATGTGCGTAATTTTACATGTTTGTGGATCCATATGCTGTGCTGCATACCACACGGCAGGCTTGGAGGTCATTGATATCTAAACTAGACTAAGCCACTTCACTGACCTTGATTCCATCTGTGTGCCTTCTAAACATATTTTTCAGTTTTCAGTCGTCACGTGACTGATGCATTGAATGGAGATAGCTGAAAGCTGAAAGATTTAATTAAACTGTAACCCTGTGAATATCCATCATGGTGTATGCATCAGTGTGGCTTTGCCTACCTTTGATAAATGAAAGTAATTAATGCAATCCTCCCTGTTTCACACCAGCAACAAACATGGAACCCAACCAGTGTGCTTCAAGCTGCTTATAAAAAGCTTCGAAAGCCATATTATAGTGCTGTTTAGTGGCATTATTGTACACTGAGTCACTTGATGTTCCGTTTTTGTAGTTTTACTATAAAGTGAGCAGTGGTAGCTGTGGGGATACTACAGGCTCACTGCGAAATGATCTGAAATAAAGACTAAAATTCTAGCATTATATAAGCCAACTTAAATATAAATTCTGTAATTGAATTTTCTAGTTATTTATTCTTATTTTAGTCAGAAATAATTATAATCCTGACTAATTTCTATATGGAGTGTTGAGTGAGGTTTATCTAGGTTAAAGATGGAAAAAAACATTAACTCAAATACAGGCTCTGGTTTGTGAGCCGCTGATTATCGGAGTCCTGTTTGCAGCTTGCGTAGGCCTCTTTTCTCATTTTACCAATGCTCATCATTGTGTTACAACTATAATCACATTTTTAACGGTTGGCCAGTTCTGAGGACCACATGTTGTACAACTCTCTTGTGGCTCATGTAGTCATACACCATTTCTCTGCAAAACACACACACAGGGTCATTTGACTATTCAGTCAATATTCAGTCACACACATCTACCCAAATACAGACAGATAACTATACATACACAAATAGAGACACACCGTGTCAGATCAAATCCTATTTCCCAAATGCAGCTTCCTCTTTCAATAAAATGTGTCGCCAACCCACTCCTACCACTTCCCCTACTTTCTCCTGCTCACTCTTCGTTTCCTTTTATTCGTTTTCCGTCTCTCTCCTCCTGTGTTCCCCTAACTAAATCTCACTTCAAAATGTGGAGGTTTCTGATTGGCTCACTGTGTTTCCATGGTGATCAGACTGATTCAGTTGTGAAGATGTGTGTGTGTGTGTGTGTGTGTGTGTGTGTGTGTGTGTGTGTGTGGGTGCTTGCGGACCCTGTGATGTCACCCGTCAATCTCACTAAGCGATGGAGGATGGGAGGAAGAAGACAGGAAAGGATAAAAGTAGAGCTAATTGTATGTGCATGTGAAAAAGGCACTCAGTGACACACTAGCGTTTGTGGCTTTTCCGGTTTGAGGGTTGGCAATCTCTTTCTTTCGCTCACACACACACACACACACACACACACACACACACACACACACACACACACATTAAACAAGTAAATGGAGAGAGTGAAAACAAAAGATGATGTTAATGAACAGATATCTTTTGATTCCTCAAAGCCTTTTTCCCTTGAAGTTAAAGATCAGCAGAACTTTATCTCTGGTAAAGCTCTCTCTCCCTCATTCCACCTATCAGTCTCTCTCCCTCTTCGTCTTGCCTCACACCCCTCTCTCATTCTCTCCCTTCTCTCCCTCACTGTCATTAGTTGCTATAGCGACACCTCCATGGCATTATAGGTCTTCTGAAAAGACTAGAATGGGAGGAGGGGGCAAATTTTGGGGCTGAACCAATTGTTCGTATAGAGGGGGTAGGCGGAGGAATTGATAGAGAAGAGGGGAGGAGTAAAGTAGTCAGGATGGAGAAAGAGAGTGTGAGTGCAGAGTAAGCAGAACAAGCTACATGAGAGTGTATGTAATATTTATCCTGTAAGATCATGTACAAGTATTGCGGATTGAGCCAAGCTGTGTAAGAGAGCAAGCCAGTGTTTGTGTGTGTGTGAGTGCGTGTGTGTGTGTGTGTGTGTGTGTGCTCCTGGGACGAGCGTAACTTCTCGTGGAAAAAGGAAGCAGGTGGCAGATGGCAAACAGACCTTAGCCGGTGAGTTTTTTGCTACTGCTCATTACTTAATAGAAGATGTGTGTTAGTATGTGTGTTTGTGTGTGTCTTAAATCCTATTTATTTGAATTGTCAGATTGAGGGTTTAATGTTCATACTGATTACATGTACTTTCCGGTTCATTAACTTTATATCATGAACTCTGTTTCCCTGAAAATAACTGAACTCATCACAAGGACATTTTATTTCTCATAACACACGCAGTGTACCAGGTTTGGCCATTTAAAACGGAATACAAGTCTCCAGAAACCCGGACACCGGCACCGGGGTGTAAACTGCCAGTTTGTGTAAAGCATTTCCTCATCTGCACACAGTGCTCTTTATCAGTTGGATATTTTATCTAGGTGCAAACAAATCACACTAATATTTGAACAGTATTTAAGATACTCTCATGTCAACTATGCAGGCTATGTGTCAAATTTCATGCGAATGACTTTGAGTCGACCGAAATAGCACAGCCGATACCACCCTATACAGCCGTGTAGATACTGTAGTATGCTGTTTCACACATAATCTAATTATTCTGTAGTGACATGGTACGAGCTATACAGCTTGAGATGTAACCATTGCGACAGCCGTTTCCGTGTCTACCCGGCATCAGCTGCATGATGTGTAGGTCGTTTGTGTATGATTAATTTCTGTCCACAATTTTCGTCCAAAAGTGTCCAAAATATGGAGTAAATAAATCTTTTAAAAATGTTTATTTTGAAGACTACCTTAAGTCTCTAGGCTACTACATACATTCAAACAAGAATGGTTTTAAGTATATTGTCTCTTCCTGGCCTGTGTGTGTGTGTGTGTGTGTGTTTGTGTGTGTGTGTGTTAGTAAAGGTTGTAACAGAGCCTTAGCCTGGGAGAGGATCGGGTAGAGCATGGTTGTCATAGTAACAATCACCCCTATGCTTACTCAGTCTGGGGTCTGAACTTTCCCCTTCAAATACCAAGTGCTGTCATGGTGTGTCTTTGTGTGTGTGTGTGAGAGAGAGAGAGAGGGTGGGTGAGTGAGAGAGAGAGAGAGAGAGTGTGTGGTGTGTGTGTGTGTGTGTGGGCATTTTATATCTTGGTGGCACCAAATATCCCTACAATGATAGCAATATCTGTCAGTTTTGACATTTAGCTGGTCCCCATGAGGAAAACTACTTAACAAAAAGTGCAGCTTTTATTTAAAACCCTAAAAGAGCCTAAATGTTTCTTTTTGTTTACTGGTTAGATCAGGCTAGGTTAAGGGTAGGGTTAGCTTTAGGTGTAGCATAGCACTCATTAGCTGCATTAATAATTATATCCATATAAGGTGGTGTGTGTGTGTGTGTGTGTGTGTGTGTGTGTGTATGAGAATGTCAGAAAGAAGAAAGATACATATACTTGGTCAGTCAGACTACTGTATTGTTTAGATTTGTAGCAGCATTAAATGTGCCTATGTGACAGCATAAGACTCCCTGTAACTGCTGGGCCTCTCGCTTTGATCTCTCTTTCTCACACACACACACACACACACACACACACACACACACGACAGAATGTAGCTTTGGAATACAAAATGAAATGCAATGTTCTTTGATGCCTAATTTGAATCAAATTTAGCATTAACATTTAACTGCTTTAAAACATAAACTTGTATATTCCATTAAGGAATAAACACGCCCGTGCACACACACACACACGCTCTCTGCATATTTGCTTCAGAGCTCGAGCACACCATTAGAGACTACTTAGCCCTCCTTGAGTGTGTGTGTGTGTGTATGAGAGAGAGAGAGAGAGAGGAAATTCCCACTGGGTAACAGAAATAATTGGAACAGTACTGCCTGGAGTGGAGTTAAATGGAATAATGTGTGTGTGTGTGTGTGTGTGTGTGTGTGTGTGTGTGTGTGTGTGTGTGTGTGTGAGAGAGAGTGGATTGAATTTGTAATGTACTCTATGAAATATTATTGTGTGTGTGTGTGTGTGTGTGCGTACGTGTCTTCTACGTGCTGTGGTGCTGTTCACCTTCAGGTACATTCTCTGTGGCTTCTGCTTTAACTAGCTTTATTTTTCACAGAGTTAATATTTACTCCAATTAAAGGAAACCATATTTCACATAGTTCATAGACTTGTTTATTTTTGGTGTATATTTGTAATAGTCTGGTCCAGTCTGGTCTGGTCCAGTGTCTGTGTTTTATCAGGTTCAGATGGGCTGGGTGTAGTTATTTATCATTAATGTCTGCCTCCACTAGATGTTTCCAGCAATTGCTGGCTGGTAAAAGTGCCATTTCAGACCTGAGTCACCTCTGACACAACTCTTTAGAATCTAGATCTGTTTTGGGCAGATTTATTGCTTCTGAGTCATCTTGCCACACTGTGATTTATTGGGGTAATTGTATCTTTGAATTTTAGAATCTACTTCTGTCTTCACATTTACTTCAAATTTCCCATTTGGCAGCGTGTTTGGAGACAGCTTGTGTCCTATGTTCATGACGAGATCTATTTCGAGTCAGATCTGTTCACATCATAAGATATGTTAGTGATTTTGGAGTGGAAAATATGTCAGACCAGCATTTCAATCTAGTATATTTGAATCTCAACCACTATTAGCTAGTTGTTTGGAATTACTTAAAAGTGTGCATAATGCCACAGACAGTAAAAGCTGTAAGCCAAGATCTATTCCCTAATCTGGAGAAATTGTATTTTGATTAAAAAAAACAAAGAAAAAGAAATTTCTAACAACAACCACTTGTTGAAATAGTAATGATCAGTAACAAGTCAGAATTTAATTATTTCTGAAGCTTCTGCTTAACTTGAAGCCACGTTTATATGTATAATATTTAGTTTGGGAAATATTTTACAGTAACTCAGACTAGGATAGCACAAGTGGCACTAACAAGAAGGCAGCATTAATCACATTAACACCAAATTTCCTACTAAATGCTATTTGAAAGACAAGGATAGGAAGACACTGTGCTATTGTGTGTGTGTGTGTGTGTGTGTGTGTGTGTGTGTGTGTGTGTGTGTGTGTGTGTTTTAGCTAGACATGTTCTGTCTAATTATTTAGGACTCCACTGTGCCAGTAAAGCTTTCATTAAAATGGCAGACCTGGGACACACCTCAGGACATGGACTCTTACATTCATATAAACATACACACACACACAGACGAGAGCTTGCACACCCACTGCGTCAGCAGGGCTAGAGGACATTTTCTTTTGGACAAGGTAGTTAGGAAGTATTGGCATACCTCTCTTCTCCTCTCTGCTGACCTGTTTCCGATTTTAGGGCGTTTCGAGGGAATTGTAGGGTTGGGTTTATTGCCTGTGTGTGCATACACACACATGCGTCAGTCAGCTGATGTACTAGTGTTTTTGATGACAGCAGGATGATCTGGGTGGGTTGCAGGTCACTTTCCATCTAAACACACACACACATAAACACACACACACACACACACACACACCGAGGAGGAGCAGGAGTGCCAGTTTGGGTAAAGGTTGCCTGGAGATTTCTGTCTCAGGCTGCAGTGTGCTATATTAATTATCAAGTGGCACATTTGCAGCTGACTGCTTCTTCCTCTCCATCTCTCCTCCCTGTGGAGATAATAGTCCACAGTCTCTACTTCTTCCCCTCATTTACTCCTTCTTTCCTATAGCTCCTCCCTCCCCCCTCCTTCTGTCTTTACAGATAGGCAAACAGCCTGCACACACCCCTTTTCCATGGAAGAAGCAGCAGACGTTTTAACATTTGAACTGCCCACATTGGCACCACTTTATGAGCCAAACCATTATTCATCAAATGTGTCCTAATGAACAGTGTAAAACTAACATCCATGCAGGATTTTAGTTTTATTGCTTTCACGGATTTATTCTGTAGTCTGTAGTTAGCTACCGTAAACGAGTTTTGCTAGCATTAACGGTGTCACTCCTGTTTAGTCAGTTTAATTTGTCAGTCAGATGGTCATTTTGCTAATTATTTTGACAACAATCTTTAAACCAATTTCGCCACCTGAGCACCTGCTCGTTTGTGGTTCGAAAGCATGGAATGGTTTACTAGGCAATGGTACCTAGTCCATGAGAATGTAAGCTATGTAAGGTATGCAAGCTAAAGCTTTGTCTGTCCTTACCATGTGCATACACACACAACCCTGTATTATGCAAATCTTTATAATTATAATCTATATAATAAATTAAATCTTAATAAGACATCAGGGCCTTTTACACGGCATTTCCCATGTTCTGTGTTTGTTCCTGTGATGTGTTGTACAGTAGACATATTTGTATATGTCTGTCTATGTGTGTATGAGGTCATCTTGAGAGTAATCACCTTGTGGACTCTTGTTACGCTCTAAGCTTGTATTACAGTGTGTAGTTACAGTGTGTAGTTACAGTGTGTAGTTACAGTGTGTTTTAAATATTATGAAATTGACCATTGAATGTCAAATTTACTCATGACAGAGTTTGAGAACATTGTGTTCTTTGCATGTGAATATATATATATATATATATATATATATATATATATATATATATATATATATATATATATATATATATATATATGCAGAAGTGGTTTGTGGTTTTTGGTTCCTCTAAATGAGGTCTGCGTAAGTTTGAATTCCAGTTAGAAAATAATACAACCAGGAGCAAAATGAATCCACCATAGGCTTTTCCTCCTATTGGATAAAGTTATAGAGCAGGCTGCATAATATTCTACAGTTGTAACTTTCTGTTTGATGCATGTGAGCAGCACGTTGTTAAGCTATACATACACTGATATTTAAGTTTATTACTTACATCTACAATATAGGTGCAGTTTGCAGGCATATTATTACAGAGTGTAGCCCAGATATTTGTCAGATATTATCTGAACAGTGGATCATTTCGAGCTGAGCGCTGACAATGAAATGGCTGTCTCTCTGATGCTGATACAAGTGTATTAGATGTTTTTTTTTGGGGTTTTTTTTTTTTTTTCAGGTTTTTACTAATCTTACTGGCCACTTTATTAGACACATTTACCTTGCTGGTCCACCTTGTAGATCACATCCCGACCATATCATGGATGTTGTTTGAAAACCACCACAGAACTGCCGCACCTGATACACTTGTACTAACATGGCAACACCACGTTTCACAATACAAGTATGGTCAGTGGTAGGCCTGTGGTGGTCCATGTTCACTGATGAACAGGGTACAGGGCCGGGTATCAATTCTGAGTAACAACATTTGGGATATGGTAAGTAATTGCACAGACTGAAACTATATTTTGAGTGAAGTATATGAGTGAAGATGTAAGGGGTAAATGTATAAGCTGGCATAAAGTACACTCTGAGGCTTCTAGATGTAACTTTGATTTTGTATGTATTAAATGAATTAAATTACTCTTGTTACAGTTCCTAGGAAACCTTGTGTAATCGTGTCATAGGAAGGTCAGAGAAAAGAGGTTTGCAGGTGTGTTTCTTGACGTCATCAGACACCTAGAGGCACGTCCTGGGTGGATAAACCTTTACACCAAAGATCAGAAAAGTTGAGCCTTATGTTTATGTTGCTTTGGAGGAGATAATTTCCCAATGGCAACTTTTTATTAAAACCCATATATATGTTATGATAATTTGGTGACCAAAAAAAAAAAGTGGATATCCTTGAAATGGATGTGTTCATGACTCTTTTTTTTTTTTTTTTTTTTTAAACAGATTGTTCTCATGATTTATGCTACAGCTCTATGCTATGCTGCTGGATTCACAATTATTTTGGCCAGTTTGCTGAAATACTGAAAAGAAATACTGAAATATTGAAAATAAATACTGAAATATTGAAAATACTGAAAGGAAAAACATGTTTAGTCCCCAGCTGGTACTGTTTTTGTAATCAGGCCCACACTCTGAACTAATTCGATAGCCCTGATTTAGATGACCTGACTTTAGTCATAGCCTACTTTTGCAGTCTTTGTTTGTTCTCTTTATATCTTTTCCTCTGTCGCAGACACACACTGAATCATTTAGAGACAGGGACAGACAGAAGCGGAAGGAAAGTAGACAGCATCTCCCTCCGGTCTGATTTAAGTAAGACGCAGTGCATCTGTGTGTGCTTTTCATCAGAAAGGCTCGTACCTCTTTTTCTTCTAATCTGCATTTCTTTAAATCCACCTTTTCTCATTAGCCAAGCTCTTCTTCAAATGACCAGATTAAAAAAACAAAAACAAAAAAACAACACCAAAAAAAAAACCCTAATACTTGTAGACTTTATCTCCCATATGATTTGGAACTTGTGCCTCTGAGATCATAACCGCTGACTTTACTGGGGGCTGCAGAGGAGTTAATTGTACATTGTCTCTTCTCTCTTTCTGTCTTTCTTTCTCTCTCTGTCATTCTGTCATTTTTATGGTGTGTCTGCTGTGTGGTCTCAGAAGGAGGCCAAACAAGGTCTGTAATAGAGTCGTATATTACCACTTACTGCTACTGTGAAAGAGACCTGAGCCAGCACAAGAGTACAAGAAGTCACTTTCCCAGAGCTGACAGTAATGATGCAAAGAGACCTTAGAATGTGAGAGATACCAATTTCAGTTCGCTTCTCACTTACCTAATATCGTTTCCTCCACCTGAGCCACTATAGGGTGCAGTGGTGCCGGTTTGCAGTGATGCAGATTTATTTAAAGACAGCATGTCTGTGCAAACTGTGAAGGATGAGATGATAAATAAAATTGCTGTGAGCAATGTTCTGTTAGCTGAACTAGAGATATGTGGCGAATGAACGCAGTATGGGAAGTGGGTGGGTCGTTTTTCGAGTTTAAAAAGGGCTGACATTGGTAGACTGAATGTTTCTTATCATTATATGCTACTGTAGTTAAATACCCGAACCATTAATTAATAGCATTGGTCATGAATATTCTCTAAACAGCCCAAAAATGTCCTCATATCAGTGTATAGCACATTTAATAGTACTGAAGATGCTTTTGTGAGATGCACATTAACCAAATTATGTGTCGATTTGAACTCTCTGGTACATGTAACACACCTTTTTTTTCTCCTTCAGATCTGATACATTGCATCTTGCAGTTCTTACTACATGTAACACACCTTCTTTTCTCTTTCAGATCTGATACTTTTCATCTTGTAGTTCTTGCTGCCAGTTTCATGTTCTTTTTTCTTTCTCTCCCTCTCTTTCTTTCTCTCTCTCTCTCTCTCTCTCTCTCTCTCATACACTCTCATACACACTCACACACACACACACACACACACACACTGACGCATGTAGAGCAGGTTTGGCAGGTGCTTTTCTTGACCACTTAGGACAGCAGGTGCAGTGTGACAGCATAAGTGATTATTATTTTTTTTTGTACTCTCACCTGGCAACAGGAGTGTGTGTGTGTGTGTGTGTGTGTGTGCCCGCATGTGCGCGCGTGTGCGTGCGTGTTCTGCCGAAACAGCAGGTTTGTAGAGGGAGGGAACTGGAAGTGCAGTTACTTCACAACACACAAACACCGGCTCCTCACAGGCAGTTTCAGAGGGAGTGTTTAGGGAGAAATGGATTGAACTGGTTTGGAATTAGACAACATTACACAAAGGAGCAAAGGAAACCTATACTTTTTCTCTTCTTTTCCAGTTTTATTATCAACTCTGTTTTCTTTATTTATTTCTGGTCTCGGAGAAGATCATGGAGTAGACTGAGATTAGCAAGGTGTACTGGTAGGTAAGCTGACTTGAATATTTCACCAACAAAGGGTAAAATTCTTCTTTTTTCTTTTAAACAGTGACACAACTGATCGACAGTGTTAAGCAGATTTTAACAGCTGTTGCATGATTAGGTGAATGACTAGGGTAAAACAGTAATCTTCGAGCACTTTTCAAGCCAAACAGTTTTAGCAGTTAACAGTTTTATTTTGTTCAGTGACACAGGGTCTAATTTTCCTAAGAGATCTGACTATTATACAGATAAGAGCATGACGATTACCAAAAATATTGTGAAACGGTGGCAATGGTAAGTAGTTGTAGTATTAATTGAGTCAGTGATACTACATTTAACCTGGATATGCAGTTACAGTGTCTGTAAGGGAATGATGGGAACTGAAACATTTGCATGGAGTTATATCTGGCAAACGAGAAACAAGACTGTAATAGCTCTGGATGTTAAATAAGCCTTGTCCTATTTTACATGAGATTTCATCTATTTTTATTGGACTTTTTTTATGTCCATTTTGGAAAATGAATTTGAAATGAATTTGCCCAGTGGCAGATCTGATCTTAGATAGTTCACCTGACCCTCAGGGATTTGTCTTTGGAGTTGAAACAGGATTTTTTCCACTAGAGACTTGGAGAAATTTCCACTGCTGCCGTTAGAGTAGGGCTAGTGGGAATTCTGAGGCAGATGGGAGTGTTGGGGTGGGAAGCGAAACAGTTCGTTAATGGGAAAAGAGGAAAGCTGATTACACATTGGCCTAGAGCATTGTGAAATCCAGGACAACTGACAGATGTATGTGTGTGTGTGTGTGTGTGTGTGTGTGTGTGTGTGTGTGTGTGTGTGTGAGAATAGTAATTTGTGGAATAATACTATACACTGTTAAATCTAAGCTTTTAAGAAGCAGACAGTACACACAGATACACAAACTCAAACAAATATTCAATAATGCAGGGCATTAAGAACAAACAAAGTGTGATCATCATAATTATAAAGGCTGTCATGTAAAGAAAATGAGAGACAGGGAAGGTGATCATAACTGTTTTACACTGTATTTAATAATGTAATATAATGTAATATAGTATAGTGTAAGAGAGTACAGGCATGTGAAACTATCTGCATGATAGCCATCGTGTTTCATATGTTTCACTATGTAAAGACAATAACAACATTCTCATAATGCAGGAAATAGTAATAAAGGAAATTTTATTATTATTATTATTATTATTATTATTATTATTATTATTATTATAATAGCTGTGAAGCTTATATTCACTCTGCCACATCACACTTTATAAATACATTAGCAAAGTTTTGATTTAAACAGAGCATTTTCAGATTTCTTGGGTATAAATACTTCCTATTAAGAAAGCCATTGATACTCAATCTATAGACAGAGCTAAAGGCTCATTTGGGCACTGATCGAATAATCGACAGGATGTCTCTCTCTGCCTGAGAGATATTTTGGGTCAGTTGGTGATCTGGTAAAGGTCAAGCACCTCCTCTAGTTTCAGGTATTTTGGAAAGAGAAAGAACCCCTGTGTGCATTGGATCTTAGCTGTTTTTTTTTTTTTGTCTCTTTCTAGACCTCTCATCCTCGCTCTTACAGTATTCCTGTGGATCACTGGATTTGGTGTTGAAAAAGAAAACCTCACCTCTTCCCAGATCATGTCACAACCACATTGTTGGGAAGCCCTGCCACGATCCCTCAGCTGCACAGAGAAAGCCAACATCACAGAGACCTCAAGGTACATCCAGATCATCACATCTTTATCCAGGCATGTGACAAGGGCTTTGTTTGTTGTGAGAGCTAATTACACATCTACCGCCTCATGTGAGGACAGCTCAATTACTGGCAAAGTCGTATGAACATAATGTGGTGCGTTAGAAGTGTGAAAACTCGAGCCTGCATGTCACACTGCTTTTATTTTACCTTTTGTCTATAATTTTTTTGCCTGATAACTGTATTTAAAATCATAATCTACAATCTAGTTCTAATGATTGTGCAACCTGTAGATTTCTAGAAATTTGTTGCTCTAACTGTATAGTGAAGCTAATGGTTAACCAGAAAAAAAGACAAATAGGTTGTTTATTCACCTCCCCAATATTGAGCTGTGTTGTAATTACAGCTGGCCGATTTTAGCTGTCCCCGTCCCCTGTGTTTCATTGACGTGATTGTACATTTCGTTTTTAGCACAAGTGGAGTGCACACTGTGTTGATTTCATGCCACAATGCTCTCCAAGAACTGTCCTGAAATGCCTTAAGGAAAATCAGTGACTGCTCAGTTATAATTGGAAGTGCTGAGTTTCACACTTTTTAAAGGCATAATTACATATTATATATACAGTATAGTATATGTCTGTTATATATTATAAAATCGTACTTGCTTTCATACAGACAAGTGTATTGGTATGTCTTAACCTGCCCCACTGCCCCACCATTGTTGATGAACTAAGATCCTTCATTGTGAGACAGCACTTAGCTCTTCAGCTCAGATTAGGCTTATAATCAGTCATTTTTAGTGATATGTTTTACAAGAACCAGTCTGAGGCCAGAACTACAAAAAGGATACTTTTAGAAGGAACATCTGGGATGGCTGTCCTCATTTTATTTAAGTGTGGTTTATGGGAACATGAAAGATCAAAACCACTCTTTTAATGGTGCCAGGAATGCAGATAGTTACCAGGAGAACCTACAGAACAGCGACAAAGGTTTTACTTATTTCAAAACTAACGATCCTAAATATCAGCTCAGAGCTACACTGTGAGTACATTGAGTATTTTATAGCGGTGATGAATCACTACTTTTTTTCTGAAAGAACTGAAAATGGTAATTGCCTGTTCCTCTGGAACAACAGGGACACATTAATGTAAAGTATTAAAGTGAGGAGTGTTTAGCGTAACATTACGTACTGGTATGACATGAGAGCAGAGATAACATGAGAGCAGTGCCATTTTGGGAAGAAAATATCAACAAAATTTCCACGTAAAAACGTGTCAAATGTGATGTGATTTTTAAAATGAAACACCCTGTCATTGTGGCTTTTAAAATTCAAATTAAACGTTTCAATTCCCCGTCAAGAGCTTAGAAGTAATGACAGCAAATTTGAACCTAAGTTTGTTTCATAGAGTAACACTATTAATGTATTAGTGCAGGAGCTGTAACTATTTTTATTAAATCTAAGCTTTGTGGTAGTTACTAGTGTATCTTGTACTAATAATGTGCAACAGTTCAAAAAGAATCTTTTTTTTTTTTTATTATTATTAATAGAGGATAAAACTTAAAAATCTGAAATTCTCAATCCTCCTCATTTTTATATAAGTATTAAGTCTCTGCCTTCTTAAGTATACTTATTCATTAAAAAAAAAAATCTGATCTTAAACATGCTTGTGGATATTTCTTCATTTCTATTTCCTGTTACTTCTGAAACTATTGTTCAAGATCGGTTTTCCAGAGTTCTTTTCCTGCTACTGTATCATTTTAGTACCAGTATTGCCGTACTTAACATTGCGTAGATTTTGAAGTAAAAATGTTAATGGTATCTTTGACTTGTTTTCTTGGTTGACTGTCTTTGTAAGTCTCAGCAGTATTTAAATAATCATGAAACCCTCAGGGCATCCCACCAGGGGGCATAGTTAGATGGGAAGTACCCCTTTTTATTAGGCCTCTCCTGTCAATTGTTTACATTAGTTATTTTGATGATAATAGGGTATTTGAAAATAATTCACAACATTTTTAAACAATTGTCAGGGTCAGTTTTTAGTTTTAAAGAAGCATTAACATTAACATGGTCTCCACCCTGGTATGTTTTTGGACATAACGGTAATTGGAGACAGGTCTTACTATTGAATGTCCCTTTTTTCAGAGTAATTCAGCTCTAGTTTGCATGGGTCTCCATTTAAATTAGTTATTATTTATTTAAGCGCATGAAAAATAAAGATAGACTTTCTGGAATTTATCACTTCTGTGCATTCCCACTCTTCTATTTCACTTGTGTATGTGTGTGTTTGTCTGATATCTTTTTTTCTGTAGTAGTGAGAGAGAGAGGAAGGAAGTGTGAAGCGCACAGCTCAGAAACACTGCACATATCTGCACACAACCCTGTGTCTAGTCTCTCACTCACACATGCTTCATATCAAACGCATACTGCACAAACATACACTCATTTTATACATTTTGCACATTGTGCATTTATGCAGAGACTCTTCTGAGTTTATGCTAAGAAATACAAATAGATCTTTGTGGGTTTGTGTACGGGTGAAATGTATTCTTGTGCAACCACAGTATGACTGATTTCTACTTCCTGTTCACAAAGCAGGAAGCTTTTGGTTGTGTGAACGGCTAGTTTTGCACCTTTCTGCTGTCTGTTTAGAACTCTGTTTATCTATAATCAGTGGACTTGGACTTAACAGTATGGAGGCTTCATCACACGGCCATGTGCTGAGTAACTCGACGTGGTCCATCATCAAGCTGCGAAGACTTGCCTGATTTTTTATTTATTATTATTATTTTTTTTTAAATCTCCTCAATTTTTTTATTTGTTTATTTTCTCTTAGTGCCCCCTAAGCCCACAAAGCTGCTGGCTTTGCGGCAGGACAAGCGACCACAGCAAATCCCTCCAGCGCCTTGTCGCCCTCTCCCAATCCCTCCGCCCAAACCCAGACCGCTCCCATCCAAGCAGCAGAAACATCCTGCCAAGAGTGTGTGTCTCCTCATTGAGAAGTTTGAAAACTCCAGGTAAGGATAAAGTATTTGTATGTTCGTGGTGTTTGTGATGATAGCGCCTTATTTCTGGAATAGTACTACATAACGTACCTGCAGAGCTGTGTGTTTAGCTTTGAGTGCAGATATATGTTCTTCATCATCAGAAATGTTTGTTTTGCAGTGACTATTGGTTACTAATGGCTCATTCTGTCTCTGTTTGCTTCCTTCTATGTAAATACTGGAGCATTACAATGTTTGTTTTCATTTGCATTTGAATTGCTGTACTGTATGATACAAGTACAGGCAGATAAACGTTAGGTAGGTTGCAGAGTGAGTGCTTTCATAATGCTGATACTATCTGAAAGAAAAGTCCTGTTGAAAAATAAGCAGTTTAGACTAAATGATTAGCCTACACTCTCCGAAATAAAGATTACAAACTGCACTTTGTCGGGGTTTTTTTTTTTTTTTGTCTCTGTTAATGATGCACCTTTCTGTACCCTTAGTATATATCTTTTAACTTGAAAAATTGAATATTATGTAAAAAGTCGAATTGAGGCACATAACTAAGGACCAGTTTAAAGCTTTAGTCTGAACGTTAGTTAAAGATACACCTCATGCACCTTCCTAGGTAAAAGGTACAAAACATGTACCGTTAAGGGTACCACCCCAGAGACAAGGAAAAGTAGCAGTTTGGTACCTTTATTTCTAAGAGTGTAACTCCAAAATTGCTAAAATATGAGCAAAAGTTGATACGTATGTATTTCTATGAGATGTAGTGCTGTATTCCGTCTGTAACAATGCATACCTCATCAGTAGTGATATAGTTGCATGTTTAGTTGATATGTAACTACACAGGTATTAGAGACACAATGAAGTATGAAGTAGGACTGATTTCATTACTTGATGTAGATGCAGCGCGAGTCAGTCTTTTGTTTTGGTATTTCAGCATGAATACTTAAGTAATGTTGTAACTGGGGTCAAATAATCTTCTAATAATGCTAAACAGGAGAAATTTCAAACAACAGCCATTTATTATTTTATTGATTTAGTAGACCTATTTATCCAAGGCAACTTACAGTTGAGATACAATCCATGCACAGAGCTGAGCAGTTTAAGGTTAAGGGCCTTGCTCAAGGGCCAAGCAGTGGTTCTTTCGCAGTCCTGAGATTTCTTCTATGTAACCAGAGACTTGCTATGTAACACCAGCTTTTGAATCCCACCATTTCATTTATCTACAAAGAAAAATGACAGATGTTGATGTATACATGTTTATTCCCTTCTAGGGCCCCAATTCTGGGAGTCCAACCCAAAAGTGCCTTCCAGTTGCACCTGAGGATGGAGGCTCCAGCACCTGAAATCACAGAACAGCCTCAGTTTAATGAGTCAGAGGTGAACGACACTGGGAACACATTCTTCATGGATGAAAATGCGCTTAAAAGGGATATGGAATTGCCTGCTTTAGGCTTTTTACGAATAGACTGTGCCAATGACGCAGGCAGTCAAAACAAACTTGACCAAGAGTGCCACAGTGGAGATTTGGACATTAACCACAGTGATTCTGACGATAACCACAGCAATGCAGAGCATACAGTTAAAGACCTAGATCATAACAATATTGACACAGGACATGATGTTGGAAGTTTAATAGGCGGACCATGTGCAGGACAGGTTAACAATGTGACAGAAGCAAATGGAAAGATACCAAATCGTGACAGCGGAATAGACAGCCCGTCCTGCGGAGCCGAGGGAGAGGCATTTCCAAATGAGGTCCCCATTGAAGAGGAAGAAAGGAATGACAGCATAGCCACAGAAACTGAGAGTGTATCTTGTGTCACCACTAGCAATAAGCGGGACTCAACACAGGATGAAGATAGCGACTTGGATGAAGGGAGCAGCGAAGAACCAGAGAACGTAGA
Source organism: Pangasius djambal (assembly GCA_022985145.1). Lineage (NCBI taxonomy): Eukaryota > Metazoa > Chordata > Actinopteri > Siluriformes > Pangasiidae > Pangasius > Pangasius djambal. The sequence goes on from CM040982.1 coordinate 20,685,401, forward strand.
GGTCAAAGTAAGATTATATACATACATATACACAGTAGTTATCACTAGTAGAAGTGTGTAATCAAGACCTACTACGGTTATGTAGAGTCCACTTACATTAGCATGGCCTAGTGTTTGACATAAGGCATAATGTTCAATATACATACATACCTCATGTCAACTTCCTGTTTTTCCCATCTATCTTCCTCCCTAAAGTAGCTGGTATTGTTTTGATAAGTTTAATGTCCCACAAAATTACATTTTAGAACTACATTTAGAACCACATTGTCCTGGCCCTTGGTGGTACATTTTGGTGTTTTGTGAAATGTTTGGGTGTGTGTGTGTGTGTGTGTGTGTGTGTGTCTGTTTGTTTGCTTGCTTGTTTGTTTGTTTGTGCGTGCGTGTCTGTGATGAGCATCCATAGACAGTGGAAAACCTTTTTTTTTTTTTTTTTTTTTAGATTGGATTAAACTTTGTGATTGTGCAGTGTGCAAGTATAAACCCAACTAAGTTAGCATCTAACCAGAAGTGCAAATAGCGAAGGAACACTGAGTGATTTATTGTAAATTGTAAATTTATTGTAAATTGAGTAACATGAGTCCAGAGACATAGATTAGTGTAATCAAATACAGTTGAACATAGGTGCAAATGGAGTGGTGTATTAGTGAACATGGATCCAGTTGGATCTGAGTGGAATCCAAAGACACTACAGTACAACTGAATGTAAGGTGCAAGTAGAAGAATGTGCAAAACTGTATATAGTTATTCCATGTCCAACGAGCACTCGGGGAGTTTGGCGAAGGGGGATTAGCGCCGTTAAGCAGACTGACAGCTGATGGGAAGAAGCTGTTCCTTAGCCCGATGGCGTGTTGCTCATTGGAATATGTATGGTTTTTTTAATCCATTTACTTTTGTTTAGATTTGGTATACCATTGATCCAACCAACATACTTACCAACATTTAATTTGGTTTAAAAAAATGATTATTAACTGTGGAGACCAAAATGTTGTACCATGATGACAACGAAACAGTAAACAGGAATAACACAATCTGTTTCTCATATTTTTGTATTATTGGATAATGCTGTATTAGCTGTTTTAAATATGAGCACATATCAGACAATGAGTTCACCAGGCTTAAGGTATGGAAAAGACAGGCATGCTGCCTGTCCTGTCTTAGCTCCGGTGGAAATGGAATTGCTCTTTCTCTTTAGTACAAAGTTTTGTTGCTAGTTTCCGGAGTGGTTGTAGTCATTAGTGTCATTCATTTCATGCCACCTTTTGTATATACATTTGCCTTCCTGTTTTGAATTCTGACAGGTTACAGGCTAAACCAGTATCAGGTTCTGCTCTTTCTACGGTATATATTTGTCCATTTCTTTCCTTTTATCCTTCACGGTCTTTCATTCCCCAATAATTTTCATTTTACTGAAAAGCCTCTATGAATGGACAGGTTTAAAATCTACGTAAAATGCAAATCAGGAACAAAGCATTGCAAGCCACCAAATGGGTATGGGTCAGACTTCCCTCTTACAGAAACCAAAGAACAAAAAAGTCTTCAGCCTCAGTCTTCATGCTAAAATACAAGCTGTTGGTGAACAAGTTTGCTTTATATTAAGATGGTTGAGGACCCACATTTGGGATGAATTTGATCAATCTTGAATGAATTTGATCTCTGAGACTGCTACTGCTGAGGAATCAATTTAGGCAGCTTAATGTATGATAAGGACTTCTTTATAGAAAACCTTATCATAGATCCTGAGAATATAAGATCACTTGGCAAGAATTGGAGGGAATGTCACTGAAAAATAAGAGCAGGAAAAGAGTAGCAAGACTTATGAAGTGTTAATGTGATTTTTTTTTTTTTAAATCCAGGTGTCAGGAAGCATTCATTCTTTCATTCAGATCTCCACCGGAAATGCCCTATACATACACGCACACACAGAACACAACCTAACAGCCTGTGTGTGTGTCTGTGTGTCTATATGTGTGTATGTCTGTGAATATTTTTGACCATGTGAGAACATTTGGCTTTTTTTTTTTTTTTTTGGTGTGTGTGTGTGTGTGTGTGTGTGTGTGTGTGTGTGTGTGTGTGTGTGTGTGTGTGTGT
>CM040982.1:20693131-20703368 GCA_022985145.1 Pangasius djambal
TTTGAGTATTTTTCTATGTTATGTTCATGTTTATGTTCATAAACTTTTTATTTAATAAAATATGTTTTCATAGTTTGTGTTGTCCCTTATTATCAATGCAAAATGGTCACTAACTAAAGAGGATTTATGCTGATATTGCCCAAAAACCCTATTTTGTTCAGGCGTTTCCAAACTTTTGGAGGGCAGTGTATATTTATGTGTTAGTGTTGGTGGATATTTTTTTGTTTACAATTGTTCTTCTTATTTACAGAAATGCTGAAGAAAAGCAGGAATGGATCCAGGTAAGGTGTTGGTGTGTGTGTGTGTGTGTGTGAGAGAGAGAGAGAGAGAGAGAGAGAGAGAGAGAGGGAGGGAGAGCGATATGGAGTGCTATAGCAGTAGGATTAGAGTTGTTCAATATGGGCTGTCTCTGAGTGTTTTTGGAAACCCAGTAGATAGAGAATACTCAAGAACTTGATACTAGTGCTAAATAGTCATCAGTGCAGGTATCTATACAACTGTGTTGTACAGACATTCATATCACATGACCATTATTCCAATCAGTAACAGACCTGGTTAATCAAAAATAATGAAACGAGAATATGTAAGTAGGTGATTAATTATTCCAACTAGACACTGAAAATAAATATAAGGGGAAGTGATATCTTGGATAGACAGTACACATCCAAATTTAAACCATGAAACTTTGTGTTGTGTTCTATATAAAATGAACATCAACCACCTCTCTCTCTCTCTCTCTCTCTGTCTGTCTGTATGTGTTTCTCTTCCTTAGGTCATCTTGGCCACAGTGGATAAGCAAAAACAGAAAAGTGAGACATTTAATAAAGCCTTCATTAGCTCCTTGTCCCGTGATGATGAACACACACCTGACTCACCGGTACAGTATTCTTTTATTCCTTTTTTAATTTGTCTGTTCAGAAAGCAGTTGCCTGTGCTTGTGTTTATTGCTGGTGTATTTGTTCGTACCTTTGTCTACACATATCTCCGTTGTTCACATTTTTAGACTATCAGGAGATCAGTTGTTTTATTAGAGCTAAAATAATGAACTAATTTGGCACTCTAACACAAACAAGTTACATAGGCATGTCAGACGAGTCAAATTACAAGCACAGCATGAATTAAAATATGCTACCCACAATCAGCTCCAGTTCTGGAGGGCTAGAGTTTAACTCTAATTGATTGTTCACTTTGATTTTATTTATGACTGCATGAACCTGATGTTTTTGTCTCTACACAGAGTTCATGGACTAATATGTCTGTAGATTCAGATGGAGGTGTGAATGAAAGGGTGAGTAGATATCTGCATACCTGCAACACAGACTCTCTCTCTCTCTCTCTCTCTCTCTCTCTCTCTCTCTCTGTGTGTCATGTCTTCATAATGGCAACAAACAAACCATTTGATCTAGTCTAGTACATAATTCATTTGGTGCACTACTGTGCTGCATTGCATGCTTTAAATGTGTGTGCATGTGTGAATCATGTGTGTAGAGGAGTTCAAAGAAGCGAGACAAGGAGAAGGAGACATGTAAAGGCTGCAACGAAACTTTTCACTTCACCAAACGCAAGCACCACTGCAAGAACTGTGGGGCGGTGAGTGGCAGTGCTAAGTGAATGTATGCCTCATGTGCTCATGTGGGGAAAAGTTTAGCTGTGAGCATTTACTATATATTCAGTAGGTCTCAGGTATATTCTGCTTCCAGTTAAGATAATGTCCAATCTACTGTAAGCAAATTAAAGTCAACTAACACTGTCATTGTTCATTTACTTTCTGCATTACACAATTATTTCTTAGAGATTAATCAGATTATGGTTATAAGGTTAAATCTAGGGTATGTGTACTAGGCTATAATTCTGAGTGTGGGTGATTTTCCCAAACATCAAGTTTTTTGCACCTAATTTAACTTGGTCACTTACGGCAAGATCATTTACCTAATTTGTGATCTTTTTAAGTTCATTTGTTTATGATAACACAGTGCCATATTTAAATGGACTTTGTATGATTTTGCCATTTGTATGACTTTTCCTACATCTCTGCTGCACCCTGCAGGCTGTCTGTGGTAAATGCTCAAAGGTGTCGGAGACCAAGAACATCCGCATGTGTAAGCAGTGTTTCGAGCTCCTGCAAGGACCTGATGGGACGCCAGGGGGCAATGTTGAGCAGAAGAAAAAAACAACAGCAGAGGTGAGACGCGTTAAACCCTATGAGTCATTTCTTGTAAATGTCTGCCAAACAGTTAATAGAAAATGGCACCAGAATATGTTGTTCCACAGTTACCCATAATTTCCCAGGAATTATGAAGCATGAGTAAATAACTTTCAAAACATGTGCTTTTAGAGATACCACCCACACAAGTGCAAATGCACCCAAAGTGCATATAAAGTGCACTTTCACACAGCTACCACATACCACATACTCCTCTTGCAGCCCTCTTAAGAGAGTAGCAGCTACCTCACATCTGGAAAGAAACAGTGTAGGTATGGCTAAAAGCGATTAATTATGGCAGCGCAGGATTTAATAAGAAAATGAATTTTGGGTAGGTAGTTTTATGTGACCTAAATGTATATCTAAATATGTATACAGGCTTACACACACACACACACACACACACACACACATGTTGATTCTGTGAACTGTCTGTGCTATTTGTAGCACTATCTGCATTGCTATGACACAGCAGCAGGTAATACACTATGATGCGATAATACCCAAGTACGAGTAATCTTGTTGTACACACATAATTATGCCAACAGGGTCCTTTTTACTTCAGAATAATGATATGCCTGTACACTGTACTTGTGCCAGTATAAGATGTGAATACATACTGTACTTTCCCACCATTTGTTCCAGTGCTGGCTTGCATTTGAAACAGGAGTTTAGACCACAGCTGGTGCTCATATGTTCATATGTTTCATACTGCATGCATTTTTTTTAAATTGTGGGTCTAATTATTGTTTCGTGTCAAATCTCATGTGGTGTTGCAGAAGCAGCTCTCCTTGACAGATGATAGTTGTGTACTATGCAGTCAGCTCCTGGTTCAGGAGAAAGGGAAGAACTGGACCAAGACCTGGGTGGCCATAACAAAAGCAGAACCACTAATGCTTTACCTACAGACTGGCAACCAGGTAGTACAGTGTGTGTAGTTGTGTTTATCTATCTGCTTCTTTGGGAAGATTGAGGTCAGGTGGATTGTCCAAGCCCTCTCCTGACCTCATTTTGACTGTCTGCTTACTCATCTTAGTCTGTCTCTGTCTCTTCACTCTTCACTCTTTCACATTTTTATTTTCAGGTTTGATCATCTATATGTTCCTTTTGTTCTTTTCTATTTATGATGTTTTTTCTTTCTTTCATTGTTGGCCCCTTTTAGAATCCACTCACAATTTTGTTATAATGCCCCCCTGGTGTAATTTTGTTATAATGCCCCCCAGGTGTAATTCCTTAGAAGCATTAGATTAGGATTATATACAATCAGATGCAGAATTATTATGAAGGTTATAGGTTTAGGTCAGGGGAATGGGATGGTCTTGTTCATTGACCACTTGATTGTGTGGTTTTTGACCCATTTTTGTATGGTTTTGGATCATTGTCCTGCTGGAAGATCCAACCTTGACCCAGTTTTAGCTACGTGGCAGAGGCAGCGAGATTTTCATTTAAAATCTCTTGGTTCTTCATGGAGTCCATGACGCCATGTGTCCTAACAAGGTTCCCATGGCCTTTGGAGGACAAACAGCCCCACTGTTTTACAGATCATCAATACCTCTGTTTAATCAATATTTTTACACCAAATTCACCTTGAGAGTTTATTGCCAAAAAGCTATGTTTTGTCCTATCTGACCATAGATCCCAGTTCCACTCAAAGCTTTCATTTTGTGGTTAGATGAAATTCCTAAATGATGGTAGCATAGAGGTGGCATCTAATTGTAGATTTGAGGACTTGGTGACCCTACAATGCTAATCTCCAATCACAATCCTTTGAGGATCTTTTTGCCTGTAACCATGCTTTTTCAGTGTGTGACAGCAAAATGTATTTGTGTCCTCTTCCAGGCTGGTTCATTACAACTCTGGCTGATTTACACTTCCAAGTTAATGCCCCAAGAGTTTATATGGGCATTTTCAGGCTTGTAGTCATTTTTATAGCCATTGCCTGATTGGTCAACACTTTTTTTCTCATTTCATTTTTGTATTCTTTAATTTTCCCCCATGTTGATGAATGACTAAGCGAATTTGGCCTTTGTGTCACCTCATACCAACAGTATACCCCCTATGGTCTTATGGTTAAAAAAAAAAAAAAAAGGTCCCCACACACACACTGAAATTAAGTTTAATACTAGGGTATTAGGGTAATGTATCTTGTGTGGGTTAAGCTGCTCTATAAATATTAGGTGATAAACAATAGTAATATAGGTTTTATCATAGTGTTGTTTGTGAAAACATTAGCAAAAAAGGCCACATTAAATCACAAGAAAATTCCTGGTCAGGAATCCTGGGATATTAAAATGACCTAATGTATTGATGTATGTCTGGTGAGAAACTCCTTTTTGATATTTGTCTTGCCTAATCAGTGATTATTTTTATTCTTCATTAGGATGCGCGTGGAGCCCGGATGATCTCTCTACCTGGTTATGAGGTCAGCACAGTGTTAACACCTTCGGAGAAGTCAGAAGGCAAACATGTGTTCAGGCTCAGCCACTCCCAGCATGCACTGCTCTTCAGTGCCCCGGATGCAGAATTAATGGACAAGTGGCTGGAGTGTCTGTCCCATGCTGCAAAAGGGGTGGCTTTAGAGACGTCGCTAAGCCTGACAGAGCACCGTAAGAGCCCGTGAGAACAAGGCATTGAAGCAACAGAACTTTGTCTTATAGAACTTGTTACTTGAATTCACATTATAATCAGCACTTTTTTCTCCTTTTTTTTTTTTTTTTTTTTTTTTTTTTTTTTTTTTTTTTTTTTTTTTTTTTTTTTTTTTTTTTTTTTTTTTTTTTTTTTTTTTTTTTTTTTTAGTTTTTAGTTCCTCCTCACTTCTTAGTTGCTCCTTTCACAAAAGCACAGGAAGCATTTGTACACATACATGCACTGTTCCAACTCCTCTGCCACTGTTTTGCTGGTGTGTGGCTGGTTCCTAAATGCACTGTTTCCTTTTTTTTTCAAGAATCCTTTTGTATTATAATAGATAAGGTTGTTGTGGATTTTTATTAAATATTATAAGATGAATGTTTTATGATTTTGTTGAAGGTTCATGTAAATTGTTATTACTTGTTTAGCATTAACTCACATACACTTTTGCTGAAGTACTGCCTCAGACACCATTTTCTTCAGTGTGTATTAGTTTTATTTTCATCTTTGCCTGCACACCATGTTCTGCTCCTGCATGACATTGCGGCTTTGTAGCCTCTTTTGAGGTTCAGGCTTATGAAAGAGGAACCTCCATTTTAAGTAAGACGAACAAAGGTGGCGGGCCACTGAATTATTCTGCTGTAATATCGTCTCATTAGTAGTTTCTTTTCTCAACTCACTCATTTCCTTTGTGTTCCATTGTTATTCTACATGGCCCTTTAAATAATCTAGCATACGTTCCCCATTTCAGTACATCTGCTGTATTTGTACTGTATTGTAAGTACTGTAAGACTTAGCTACCACCCACAAATGAAACAAAGGACTCTTGTGAGTGTCTGAAGATGGATCTCAACATGCTTGTAGTATCCCATATTTATAATTTGTGCTTTTAAAAACCCTGCAAGCATTTCTGCCTCCAGAACATGGATTTTAACCTACAGAACCAGGATAACTGTGATCATTTTTAAACCGTAAGTGTTCACAAATGGAATTGTGTCTACCATATCATCAGAATAAAATAATATCCCGTTTCCATGTCTCATATTTAATTTCACTTTATTTATAGTTTAACCTCTGGAATGGTTTTCCTTTTTATGCCTCTGTTTTAATTACTAGCTTTATATTGTGTTTTGATTTCCTGTAGTAAGACTTGTAACTTGCCACACAAACAATACCCAGAAATGTATGCATCACACACAGTTTGTGTTGGTACAGTAAGGCGTTTCTGCAGGTTCAGTTCCTGTTGCCTGTGGTTTGAGGTTGTGTGTCTTTCTAAAGCTAAAGGTATCTATAATGGTGTTTTTGAAAATGTTCTGGTTTCTACAGCTATAAGTAAATATTTCCAAATAATGGTAAGAACATGAAAATTATCAGCTCCTGAGAATAGAGTTAAATTTTCCATGATGTTTTGGGCCTGTTCAGTTTAGAAAAAGCATCGAATTTAATAATCTTGACACCCGTTTTTTTTAACTGCATGCGTGGCAGTGACCAAAATGTATGCTCTGTGCAAATATGACTGAAAAACAACTATTGTCTTTGCATCTGATGTACTATGTACATTAATAGGGTTTTCCAGATAATGTTTGCCCTCATGTCCTCCATGCTGCTGTATTTAGCAGTGTGATGGAACATGTCCCTTCAGTCTCTAAGTAAAAATAGACAAGAGGAATAGAACTTTTATGACATCTTTCATATATTTTTTATGTTCAATTATTTTAGGTTCGGGGGGAGAAGATTATTTTATTCCTTATGAAATATGTAATTTGGCTGTGTCTATGCTGGTTATATATATATATATATGTATGCAAGTGTGCATATGTATGTTTGTGTGCATGTTCTGATATGTAGCTAATCCAGTTATAGTGACATCTGTAGCACAGAAATGCTTTGCAGAAGTTCAGGTTACAGATGACAAAAATCTACCCAGCCAAAATTAACTGTGCTAAAACAAAATTGGTGTCTATTTGGTGAATAGCAACATAATCCATTACTTCACTATAATATAATATGAGACATTATTCTTAGCAAATATGCAAAATATACTGTACTTTCTAGCCAGCTTGTACCAGCACAGTGTATGGAAAACCATGAAAATCTGGTGTGAGCTCTATGTAACCAGATGTAGGTCAGAGGCTTCTACTGTGTAATTTTATTTAGTTGCTTCACTACTGGGAAGTGATACTATACACAATGTACATTCCTGTTTTTGGTATGTGTGTATACGTGCTTGTAAGTTATTTCTTGAAAATTTGGAAACCTTTAACCCCAATGTAAGAGGTTCAGCATAACTGTCGTCAGTCATTTTATCACATATCTTAAACTTTTTATCAGGTGCTAATAACTAGGTCTATTTCTGTTCTTGGATATTTAAGACAGATTTTGAAGTACTTTGGCTAATGAAAATGAAAACTAATGATCTACAGAATAGCACAACATGACTATTTCCCCTTATCTCCTGGTCACAGTGGACAAAGAAGGTGTATTTGTGCATTCCAAATTACTCTGACTAACAGCCATCTTGAATAATAACAAGGCCTATTTTTTTCTGTTTTTTTCTAAAATTGTGAACAATAATAATTATATAATAAATATAGTAATAAGAATTGAAATTTAGAACAATATGATGATACACAGAACAAAAAGGGGTTACAGACTCTAGAAAGGACATAGTGATTGTCTAGTCTATTATTATGCTGTTTTTGTTTTTCTTTGTACTTGGAAATATATAATTTGCACTGGTGTGAATGTATCAGGCACAGCATCTTTGCTGGGGTGTTTGAACACTGTGTACACTTTATTAGACATGCCTGCGTTGTTGGGGTACTGTCTGTCTGTCTGTCTGTCTGTAGATTAGTTGACATCTGGCTCTAGTATAAAATAGTAGGAAAGTGTAAAAGGATAGCCTCTGCCTGTCTCTCTTTCTCTGTCTGTCTAACCATCTGTCCACCAGTTGCTATCTATCTGTCTGTCTGTCTGTAGATTAGTTGACATCTCTCTCTCTCTCTCTCAATCTCTCTCCTGCATGAGTTCCTGTAGAAAAAGCACCTGCTCCATCCTCACCTGATTTTTCTCTCCTTCTCGTACTTGTTTTTTTAAAAAATTCTTCTGAATTCGCCATCATTCCCATGTTGAAACTTTTGTACATTCTGATTAATCCGAAAATACAACCTGAATCTGTCTATCTATCTCTCTCTCTCTCTCTCTCTCTCTCTCTCTCTCTGTCTCTCACCTTAAGGTTATTACTTTCCATTCCTTGTTGCAAGCTGTAAAAACAACACAATAATTGCAACCTATCTGAAGATGTCATGCAAAACTAGAGTAAAGGAGAGGAGAGGCACGACCACTTCCTGCTTCGTACAGACTCGTTTGTTTGACATGTAACTGACGACACGCGCGTTACACTTCTGCTAATCCGAAAAAAAAGAGAGAGATTTATCTACACAGCCTCGTGTCGTCGTTCTAGTTGGCTACTCAAGCCGTCTAGGGGCTCATGCTATCATTCACCAGCCTTAAGGCAAAAACTCGCAGTGTTTAAGCTCAACAGCTTCGGGCTCTGTAAGTGTCAGTCTGCTGCTTTCAGGTGATTAATGGAGTCCAAGGAAGCGCCGGAAGACAGAAGCCGGACTGGACACCAACCAGGTAATCCAAACACACACACACACACACACACACACACACACACACACACACAAACAGGCCTACATACCATATGTGGCATATATTCACACACATTCCATGTGTTTCCTTTATGTGTATAATCATGCATTTGATCACATACATTTCACCTTTGTGTGCATAGCATCAAATAATAAGCACAAATGTACATAACATCATATCCACCTGACTACTAGCTATTTACAATGGCTGGAACATATTGGTAATACTATACAAGCTGTCCTGTTACACAAGAGCAACTGGAACAGTTCTGGTCTCTTGCATGTATATATTTATATGGCACACACCATTAACCTGTTGTATTTAAAGTAGGTTGAATTAAAAACTGAGAACTGAGTTTGCAAATGACAGCAAGTGTGACTCATTTTTTTTTAATGGAAATGTGATCTGCAGCCTACACAGTTAGTTTCAAAGACTTTAGACAGATTTAGGTGTTGTAACTGTGTGCCTTCATATAGTATTTCTGTAGTTTTAGTTTTATTAAAAGATATGATTGCCATTACAAGAGAAATCTGAAAAAAAAAAAAAAAAGGTCTGATGGATTTTAAACTGCTGTAAAGTATATTTTGCACTAGCTGTCTACACCTAATACACATAACTTACAAAAGCGGACCTGAAAAAGTAAATAAAATGTCTAATAAATGTGTCCTATTAAAACTAATGCCTATACTGAGTGGTTTTACAGATTAGTATGTTTTTAAAATCCTAGCTGTAAACCTCTACAGCAATTATGAGAATGGCTTCTTTTCAGGCAAAATAAAATAAAATGTATATGTAACACTTACTTTTTTTTAAACCAAGTAACAGGATTGATGTATGTAACCTTTTAGTTCATTTTTAATGATTATTAAAAAAAAAAAAAATAAATAAAAATAAAAAAAAGCAGGGGAGGGGGGTGTCGTTATTCAGCAAAAGAAATTTATACATTCTCCATGTGTCTAGTTAGATTCAGCCCAACTAGTTCGTCCATTGGGTAGGACTTCAGAGGTTGTATGGAAGGGTAGCCTAACCAGGAAATTAATTAAGAAGTGGCAGTGGAATCTAATTTAACAGACACGTGTCTTTGCTGAGAGCGTGAGCCATAGGATTCAGTAAGTGGGTAAAAATATAATCTGTCTAAGTTTGCTTTAAGTCCCTGCTTTAAAACAAAATAATATATTTCAAATTTCTTCTGTGTATACATAACACGAGGCAAGAAAACTTAGGCATGGTTAATCAAGCATCAACATCAAAAGGGAAGATCACATATAAAGTTATTAGAATGACTAATATATGTGAGCATTAGTCATATTAAACCATTTCTGATTTCTGTTATTCTGATATGTAAATGTAAATTAAAAGAAAAATTCTGTGACCTGAATTTCCAATTTTGGGGACTTACTTTACTTTAAGCTTGGTCGCAGAAAGAATAAATCATACAAAAGAGACTTTGAATTCAAGTGAAGTCAACTTTACTGTTATTATTCAATATTTCATCATATACTTCATCATGTACTTCTAGCTTCTTTTATATTACACACATAGCATACACCCCCCTCCAAAAGTTTGGAAACGCCTGAACAAAATAGGGTTTTTGGGCAATATCAGCATAAATCCTCTTTAGTTAGTGACCATTTTGCATTGATAATAAGGGACAACACTAGGCATCCGAGCAGTCAGTTTATTCAAACATTGACTTGATATATTACTCCAAGCCTCCTGGAGGATTGCCCAAAGATGATTCACACTGGT
>CM040982.1:20714812-20750408 GCA_022985145.1 Pangasius djambal
CAGGGAATCATGAACCAGAGGTTTTGGCTCATATGGAGCTCTACTGAGGAATGACGGCCAAGTTGCAAGGCGTCTGTCTCGTAAACGGAAGACGCGATTAGCTTTTTGCTGTTGCTTAGCTGCATACATGAGATGTTTCCATACCTGTTTGACTCCCTCTCATGGGGGATGTAGCTCAGTGGAAGAGCGCATGCTTTGCATGTATGAGGTCCAGGGTTCAATCCCCTGCATCTCCACTTGCAAGTTTCGGCCAATTATTGGTTGGGCATCCCAACCTTGAAAGACTCTCTAAGGAGAGGCTGTTGCTACTTCTGAAGTACACAAGTTCAAGTTGAGCTTTATTGTCCTTCTGCTACATATGTGGACATATAGTGGAACGAAATGTCGTGTCTCGCAGGACCACGGTGCTACATACAAGTTAAACATAAAGGTATAAGAAAAACAATTTAGTTGACTATACAAAAATTTACTGTACAAAACTTGCAAGATGATTTGTAGTGCAAACGCACAAGTAAACATATATTATAAAGACTGAGTCTTTGTGTGAGAGAGTGTCTATAAAAAGTGTTCAGTGTACATTCAGAGAAGAAGAGTGTGTTACTACAGGTGGTTCGTATAGCCCACTCACCTGTGTGTAGCACACTCAGAATTGCACTTAAACGGATTGTAAGTTTTCCATGGGTTGGGGAGGGGGTGAGGTGTACCTGGTTTCAGGAGGTAGGGTTGTAGATGAGGTCTCAGAGAGGGACAGGGAGATTGGAGTTGAGGGCTCTCACAGCCTGGGGGAAAAAGCTATTGAGCAATCTGACTGAGCGAGCTTTGATACTCCGGCACCTTCTACCTGATGGCACGAGCTGGAAGAGATTGTGGAAGGGATGGGTAGGGTCCTTCATGATGCTGGTAGCCTTGCTGGAGCAGCGTGCAAGGAAAATGTCCAGGATGGAGGGGAGAGGGGCAACGATGATCTTTGCAGCTGTGTTCACTGTCTGCTGTAGGGTCTTGCGGTCAGCAGCACTGCAATTTCCATACCAGACAGTGATGCAGCTGGTCAGCACACTCTCAATGGTGCCCTTGTAGAAAGTGGTGAGGATGGGTGGAGGGAGATGGCCGAGCCATCGATGGTCAGTGGGGGGTGGTCAACAGAGTTTCTCCTGAAGTCCATCACAACCTCCTTTGTCTTACTCACATTGAGGGACAGGTTGTTGACACCGCACCATTCAGCCAGCTGTGCCACTTCCTCTCTGTAGAGTGTTTCATCGTTGTTACTGATGAGGCCTACCACAGTTGTGTCATCAGCAAACTTGATGATGTGATTGGAGCTGAACTTGGCAGTGCAGTCGTGAGTCAGCAGCGTGAAGAGCAGCGGGCTGAGCACACAGCCCTGTGGGGCACCTGTGCTCAGTGTGGTAGTGCTGGAGGTGTTTCGGCCGACACGGACTGACTGAGGTCTTTCAGTTAAAAGGTCCAGGATCCAGTTACAGAGGGGGCAGGTTGAGGCCCAGCAAGTTTAGTTTGTTGACAAGCTGCTGAGGGATTATTGTGTTGAATGCTGAGCTGAAGTCGATGAACAGCATTCTAACATAAGAGTCTTTCTGTTCCAGGTGAGTAAGAGCTAGGTGGAGAGTGGAGGATATTGCATCGTCCATGGAACGGTTTGGACGGTATGCAAACTGGAATGGGTCCAGCGTGTTTGGGAGACTGGACTTGATGTGATGCCTGACTAACCTCTCAAAGCACTTCATCATGATTGGGGTCAGTGCCATGGGACGATAGTCATTCAGGCAGGACACAGGTGACTTCTTTGGTACTGGAATTATGGTGGTTGATTTGAGACATGTGGGGATGACTGCCTGGCTCAGTGAGGTGTTGAAGATATCTGTTAGGACATCCGTCAGCTGGGCAGCACAATCTCTTAGTACACGGCCAGGTATGTTGTTATCTCCTGATCTGAATGCCTCATCTCGGATTTTTAGCAGCCCACGAACCTCAGCTGTCATCCATGGCTTTTAGTTGGCCCGTGTGGTAATGGTCTTGGTGATTGTCACATCTTATATGCACTTTTTGATGTAAGCAGTCACTGTTTCAGTGTACTCTTGTAGGTCTGTGTGATTGTTGTAGGTGGCTGCCTCTCTGAACATGTTCCAGTCTGTGTCCTGGAAGCAGTCCTGCAGTGCTGAGGTAGCATCGTCTGGCCATACTGTGATCTGCTTTTGAACCGGTTCGGCAAGTTTGAGACGTGGTCTGTATGCTGGAATTAGCATAACAGAGATGTGGTCTGAGTATCTGAGGTGGGGGCGGGGTGCAGCCTTGTATTTTCTCTGTAGTATAAACAAAGTCCAGTGTGTTGTTTCCCCTTCTTGCAAAGTTCACATGTTGGTAGAACTTCGGCAAAACTGTCTTTAGGTTTGCATGGTTGACGTCAGCAGCTATAATGAAAAAGCCGTCAGGGTTGTTTGTTTGCTGCTCGGCGATAGCGCTGTATAGTTCATGAAGCGCGTCCTTAGCGCTTGCACTCGGGGGAATGTACACAGCAACAATGACGATAGCCGTGAACTCCCTCGGCAGATAGAACGGTCGACACTTCACAAACATAAACTCCACCAGCGACGAACAGTGTTTTGATACTACCGCAGCATTGTTACACCATTCTTGCAACGCCGTCTTGTGCAGGTAGCGACAGTGGACGAGGCCGCGGTTTCGAGGTCCGGCTTCAGCAGTAGACAGAAGCCTCATAGCTTCTCAGTAGTTGCAGGCGAGAGTTGGTGTTTGTATGCTCTGCCGATTTCCAAAAGGCTTTGGCGATCATAGACGTGTTTTGAAGTTTTTTCCTTATGAATTAGCGGTAAAGTTAGATTATTTGGAGACGAAGAGACGAGATTAACAGACATAAAAGCACTGTCTTTAGGACCCAGAGTAGCCGCTGCGTCTGACCGCGCCGCCATCTTGGATCTTGGATACAACTCCTGTCCCACCCTTGTTGCATGTGGCCCCTTTCAGGGAAAACACAAAATCATGAACCAGAAGTTTTGGCTCATATGGAGCTCTACTGAGGAATGACGGCCAAGTTGCAAGGCATCGGTCTCATAAACGGAAGACGCAAATAGCTTTTTGCTGTTGCTTAGCTGCTCGTTCACCGCATACATCAGATGTTTCCACACCTGGTTGACTCTCTCTTGCATGGCTTCTTCTAATCTGTAGCTCTTGACTTCTAACTCCCCAAAGCTTAGACCAGAAATGTGTGTAATGTCTAGTTATAAGGATGTTTGTAGTTTAACTCTTTGAGTGATAGAATTGCACCAGGTATTTTCAGTGCCAGCTTTGGTTCATAATAATTATTTAATAATAGCTTAATTTGTATAGTGCCTTTTTCATACTCAAGGCTGCTTTATAATTGAACAAAAAGCTAGGAGGAGGAGAGGTGATTTTTTTTGGGTGAAGAGGTAGGTCTTTAGCTTAGAGTTGAAACAGTAGAAAAAAACAGTCACTTGATCTGATCTGCCTCTTGTAGTGGCCACCAGTACCACAAGTAGACCAGTACGAGAGTGGAAAATCAACCTTAGTGTGCGATGGGGCAAGAGCTTGGAGTCCCTTAAATGTAAGGAGTAGTACTTTGTATTTACCCCCGGGGTTGACACACCCAGCCAGTGTAGCTGACGGAGAATGTGTGTAACATGCCAATTACTTTTTAATGTTTTTTTTTTGTATGTTGCAGTTTATTAATGTTTTTTTTTTCTCCAGATATACCAATGAAGAGGGGATTACAGTACTCTAGGCCTGAGGTAATGAAAGCACTCAACAGGGTTTGGCATCTTTCAGCTCGAGAAGGGATCGAAGTCAGGCTAAATCATGGAACTGCCATAAATAAGCATATCATCTTCATAACAATGAGGATTAAGACCATGTCGCTGAACTACGTGACCAAGGGGGAGAATATATATGATGAAGAGGAGGAGGCCAAGAACTGAACCTTTAACTTCTTGTGTAATCGGGGCAGTAGATTACTTATATTTATCAGTAGAGACAAAGTGTCTGCAAAGTCTGCCAGAGACATAAGATGTATACCAAGCTTGTGTGTGTTATTCCTGCATTATTTCACTTACAAATAAGCAGATAAAAGGTCTATAGTTGATTTCGCGTGGCCTTCAGTCCCTTCAGTCAACTCTTCATTTGGAATCTGTTGCTGTTAACTCTCAATATGAAGTCCAAAGAGCTGTCACTGTCATTGTAGCAATCCATTATTACACTGAATAATTGAAAAAGACCAATTAAAGAGATAGCAAAAAATTATTTAAATCAATTGTTATAGTAATATCCATCCATTTTCCATAATGCTTATCCTACACAGGGTCGCGGGGGAACCTGGAGGCTATCCCAGGGAACTCAGGGCACAAGGCAGGCGACACCCTGGATCGGGTGCCAACCCATTGCAGGGCACAATCACCCACCCATTCACACACGGGACAATTTGGAAATGCCAATCAGCCTACAATGCATATCTTTGGACTGGGGGAGGAAACCCTGAAGCACGGCGAGAACATGCCAAGCCCCGCACATGCAGGGTGCAGGCGGGATTCAAACCCCCAACCCAACATGGTGCACTAAGCCACCACACTCTCTTGTTATATTATTTTAAAAATATTTCATTGTCAAAAATGTTATTTAAAATAAATTTGGCAAACTAAATACATTCTAGAAAAATAAAACCAAGCTTTTAATGTTTTATTATTATTTTTTTTTTTTAAATTAGGCATTCTATTCTCATATCTGGGTCATAAATAAATTGAATAGGTTATACAGGAAAACCCAGACAGTTTTACATAAGACATAAGATCTGAATCATACATCCAATCGCACACTATATTCAGAGGTTAATTTTTTTTTAACGCAAATTTCTCCCTAGTCATTCACAGGTTAATTTTTCCTCATCTCCTGCCTCACCTCTGTTGTCACCGAGTCACAAGTGTAGCCTGCTTTCCTATTGGTTCATTTCGTCACATCGTTACTATGGGCGTGGAGGAGATGAAGCCTTCGAAACCCCATGGCTAAGAATAAAAAGGTTTTGCGTAAGAAAATTCGAGGGATTCCGAAGCACAGCGAAACATAAATTGTAGTTTACTGTGTATACGCTGAATGAAAACGCAAAATACATGTTCGGACAAAGGATCTCTTCTCTCAAAGACGGAGCACGTAGACAGCACAAAGCCTTATTTCTTTTTTAAGGACGCCACGAGAGAAAAACGAGGCAAATGGTGGTCTACTGTTTTGTCAGGATGGTTTTCCAGGGAAAAGAGCAACGGTGTTACTTCAGATAACAGTTGCCAAAAGTGGTATTTGATTTATGGCTATTGATAGCAAACTAAAGCTGCTTTCATTGGAGTCAGCGAAGTGAAAAGGCTACAGATTCCGGGCGTCATTTTCGTTTCCTCAGCGGTACTGGACATGAGTGGTAGGTTGTGCGCGTGCATGTGTGCACCTGTCTAAATTAAGCTAGCTCCATTCAGCTGTGATTGCGCCGCTTGTACGTCACTTATCACTCATTTATTTTTGCGCAGGCAGCGTAAGCGAGACGACAGCAACGCCGGCTGCATGAGTACTGCAACTGGCAAGGCGTTCTGTGCTTATTCAGGTTGTTAATTCAGGGTGTTAATTAGATATTGCTCCTTGGTGGATAGTGCGAAGTCGTCCCATGGTGAAGTGCGCCAGAGCGCGCACGCTGCACGAGCTCGGCCGCTGCGCCTCCATGGTGGAAACGACGCCGCTCCACGTGAACTGGAAACGAGGCGAACATTGTTAGAAACCCCCCCCTCGGAGAAGCTCAGTTAAGATGGAGCCCGGCGGCGGATCCAAACCCGCTGACGGCAGCTCGATTTCCAAGTGTCCGTCTGTTCCCAATTCGCAGTGCGAGCTCAACGGGAACATTTATGAGTCTGTCAGCGAGGGCAACGTTAATAAGATGGAGGGCTCGTGCGCGGTGCGCGGTGGCAGCGACCCGAGCGCTTATCCGCCGCTGTCGAGTTACGGGCGCGCCGCCGGCCAGCGCTTCATCCGCAGGAGTTTGTGGTTTGCGGAAGACGAGCAGACGCACGAGGCTCCTGAATACGACGTCCGGAGCGAGATGTCCACCGTATGTCTGCGAACAATCGTGGACCGGACCAGGGACACTTGGGCAAGCTTACAAGAAGGCTCGAGCACTGAGAGTCAGGCTGGACAGAAGGACAGCGCCACGGAGAGCACGAGCGCCGACGAGGATAAGGACAGGGCCGGTTCCAGAGGGAACGTGGGAGCACCAAACGACGGAAAAAGCACCATAAAGACCGCGAGCGAGGAAAACGAAGAAGAGGCCGAAATGAAAGCCGTCGCCACCTCTCCCAGTGGCCGCTTTCTCAAATTCGATATCGAGCTTGGTCGAGGCTCTTTTAAAACCGTCTACAAGGGCTTGGACACGGAGACCTGGGTGGAAGTGGCGTGGTGCGAGCTCCAGGTACGTAGAATGTGCATGTATTGATGGCACAATAAAATGCATACAAACCAGGATGAAACCTTTGAAATGTTCTTTCAGAGCATAAATCATGATTATGCTCAAGTCAGGGGGATGATTTCTGCCCAGTAACTGAATATGCTTGCATTGGTCATGCTCTGATCTACCTGTTGCAATAAACAACCAGAATTTGTCTTAAAAGATTTTAGAAAACGTTTCTTGCCACGCTTTATCCAGCTACAGTGTGGAAAATATGCACTGATAACTTTAGTGCAAGTGCCACATACACACACACACTGCCAAAACCCTGGATTTGTGACACAATGCGTAATCTCAGTAGCAGTGAAAGGAACGAGCTGTCAGCACAAGACTTCATCACAGCAGGGATTTGTTCTGAGGGTCAGCCAGCAGCTCATTAGCAGTCCACGGTCAGGACAAAAAAAGGTGCAAAACGCCTAACTTTTGTTGCTCTTACTGGCACTTCAGTGCTGAGAGACGTGTGGGTGCAGGAGAGGAGACAGCAGGAATGTGCACAGTAAAAATGCCATGTAAAAGGCACGGCTTCCATTCCGGACCATTTCTGTTATGATCTTAAGATATATAGTATCACTGCGGTTCTCAAACCAGTCCTCAGTGCCCCCAGAAGGAGTTAGTGCAAAAGGGATAGTGCAAAAATCAGTAGATAAATAGACAAAGTATTAGGAACACCTGTTCGTTTTGACGTAATGGATGAAGCCATAATGTATGTTTAACTATTATGGATGCATTCATGATCAGTGAAAACTGTTGATCTGGCATTGTAATATGCTGTTTCGTTTAATGGTGATGTTAGAGCTCTCTCAGAACTTACAGTGCCATGAAGCAGTCAGTAAGGAGATATTATTTGGAAATATTTCCATAACCACTGATGTGGTCGTGGTGTGGTAATAATACTTTTTTATTTATTTATTTTTAACATTCAAACAATTAGCATGTATTGAAATACAGTAGGGCTGGGTGAGCTGGTGCAGCTGATTTGGTGTTAATTTTGTACTTAATCTTTAAAATACAAATCCCCACCATTAAATAAACAATATGGCCAAAAGTTTGTGGCTCACCTGACCATCAGGGGCTCAAATCTGTTCCAGCATGACAATGACCCTGTCATGAAGACATTGTTTGCCAAGATTAGAGTGGAAGAACTAGAGTGAGCTGCAAAGAGCCCTGACCTCAAACCTTTGGGATGGACTGGAACGCCGACTGCACACCAGGCCTCCTCGCTTGACATCAGCGATTGACCTCGCTAATGCTCTTGTAGCTGAATGAGCAAATCCCCGCAGCCACGCTCCAAAATCTAGTGGAAAGCCTTCCCAGAAGAGTGGAGGTTATTATAAGAGTAGGAGGGAGACTGGATCTGGAATTCGATGTTTAAAAAGTGCATATGGGTCTGATGGGTCAGGTGTCCACAAACTTTTGGCCATATAGTGTACTTTTTCAAAATTCATTTTAAATAAATATTGTTGTAGATCTTATATTATCTAAAGCATCATTTAAAAATCATACAAAAATGCAACACTGTTTGTTAGCAATCCTATATCGTAATATGTATAGCGTATAGTAGAAATGTCTGAGAATCTTGATGTGATATTTTTGTCATATCACCCACCCCATGCAGTAGAGTGAAGAATGTTAATTCAGATTCTTAACAGTATATTGCTAGAGAAAGAGCTAGAGGGGTACTGGACAGTTGGCAGGAAATCAATTTATCAGCCGTTGAAAAAAGTTTGAGACAAAGGTACAGCTAAATGTTTGCTGTTGTTGCTATGGTGATGTGAATGAATTAGTAAATATCCAATCTTGTAATTAAAAAAAAAAAATTTGTAAAGTGCTTGGAAGAAAAATGAGGGCAGGGCCTAAAATATAGTAACTGTTAACAATGAGGAACAGGTTCACATTACTAATTGGATTGTAAAAAGATTTACACACATGCAGTATTCTTATATCATAATCCTGTAAACACTAAATATGAAGCTGCTCATGCACTAGAGATGATGATAATACTTGGTTTCACAGGTCAGCTTGGACCGAAAACATTTCTGAAGTGATTTTTAGTCATGGGTTTTAAACCTATATAAACTTCCTTATCCTATGTTAATTTATGCATTTTATGTACTATATCCTTACCTGATATGATTGGCAGTGTTATTAAGGTTAAGGGAGGCATAACGAAGTATTAGAAAAGAAATGACACTTGCAGCTTTTGTCCAGAGAGCTGGGTGCACAAATCAGCCAGAGGTAATGAATGCTAATTTTGGTGTCTTACCTCCCATAATTTTTTATTTTTTATTTTTTTTTATTATTTTTTTTTTAAAAATGGGATTGAGGTTGTATGATTTGAAAGCCCAGTCAATGTCTCCCAAAGTTTTCTCATCATGCCGATTGAAATCATGCACAGATTTTGTAGCCTACATTTGGAATCACCGTGGAATGTGGGGGGTGTTAGTACTGTGTTCTGCTTGGGCATCCTAAGAGTTTGGGCAACAACAGTCGATCTCAAGATCCATTTGTCCGGGGGTGTGACTTATTGATATTGTACAACAAGCTGTTATTAGTAGATGGGACTAATTTTATAGTATGGGGAGCTTATAAATTCATATACAGACGTTTACCAGTTCTTGGGAATGCTACTAGACGTTTTCTCTCCCCTTGATAATATCCACTTGTTTCCTGACCAAGGCTCAAACAAAATCTATGGAGATGATACAAATAGACCATGAAAAACATATCTAAATAGTGCATGTTTTTGTTAATACACCAAATAAGAAATCTACAGGCCTACTCCATAAGCCATTTCAGTTTTAAAATCCTCCTTTCAGTTTAGGCCAAACTTTAATTGCGAACACACACCTGTATATATTTTTCTGCAATTTTATAATTTGGGTTATAGCGGTCAGGTCTAAAGCATGGATGTTGGCAGAATACATGAGCATTCTCAGAATACATGAATCTGGTGATCACCATTTGGCTTGTGGAAAACAGCATTTTTGATTTATGTCCAAATTCTTGGCAGGAAAATTGCGCACCTTATCTTGATTTGAAATACCTTGACATTATGAGAGTGATTAAATCTTCACTTTTTTTAACGGGGGAGAGAAACAACTTGTGCAATATTTAGTTATAGTGCGTAGGATTTGAGTTGTTTTTTTGTTCAAAACGGACTCAAACATTACTGTTTAGTCAGGGGCCAGAAATACTCTTTCGCTACATAGGATATTTCTGAGCCTCTGTGTCACACTGACTATCTTATAATAGTCATTTACAGTCAGCACTGTGTCAGGGGTGTCGTGTCTGATTTGACTAGAAATCTGTACGCATACATCAAAAACCAGCTCAAATACGTCAAATGACATGGCATTCTACCTTAGCTATGAAAGAAGTTCCACTACACGATGACGGGCATGAGACGGCATCAGGAGACTGTGAGAGAATCAGTAATAAACCTCTAGGTTCTCCGATTTCCTCCTACCTCCCAAAAACATGCAGATAGGTGGCTTGCTCATGCTAAATTGCTCCTAGTTGTGAATGAGTGTGTGCATGATGGAATGGTGTCCCATTCAGGGTGAATTCTCATGCCTTGTGCATAGTGTTGAGGCATTTCATGCAACATTTGAAGAGAGATTCACCAAAAACAGGTCCTTTTTCCACCGCGTCTCACTATTATGCAAATATATGAAATAACATACAACACAGTAGTTTCATGAAAGTGGTTCTTGTACAAATTGGAATTTGTAAATATGTCAATTTAGATCTTTTAAAAAGGTGTTGTAATGATTTCTATTCAACAGTCTTCCAAGATATAGAGCTTATTTACAGATGTAATTTCCGTGGTTAGATAATGACCTTTGATCCATTGACTTGTTTAGATTCTGAAATTTCTGAGGGTGGAATACTTCTAATATCCAGAGGCATAATTTTTTGCTTGATGATGCTCCATAGGTTCTTAATGAGGTTCACGTTGGATGAAAATGCTGGTCCATCAGACAAGCGCAATTTCATTAAGTACTTAAATCGGATTTTTTGTCAGCAAGTGATGGAGCGTTATCATGCATGAATGTCATGTTTCGTCTCAGTGCCAGAGGCGTACTTTTTTCCATACCCCCCTAGTCCGGATAAGTTTCTTGCAGTCAACTTTATACCTTCAGGAACTCGTCAGGGACCAACCAGCTTACCATCAAGTATTACGTCCCAAAACACTGTTGCCATATCAGTCTGGCCCAACCCTTGCTCCATCCATCAGGTCCGTAAAGAGTTGCACGGCACTTGTCAGTTTGGAAAGCCACCTTCATGTACGTCTGGGCCCATTCACTTTGGCAATGGCCTTCAGTGGAAGTTGAATATCTGCCTTTACACAGTTTGTAAAGTGGCGGAGTACCGTGGACATTTTGATCTTGAAACATTGCTGGCACCAGCTTTGCCAAATATCTCTTTGCTGTTGACTAAAGGCTTTTTAAATTTTTTTTTAATTTTTAAAAAAAATCAGGACTGCTTAATGAAAGAGAGTTTACATTGTGACAACTTTCTCCCCCCCCCCCTAATCTTAATGATTACTTTCTTCTGCAGTGTGATCTTTCTTTTGTTAGATACGTAGATGGCAGCAGCATTTATACTCATGTGCAGTAATCAGTTAAATTCTCACAGTTGGTTCAGGTAATTGTTACCATAGTTGTTGCAAAATTGGAATGTGTCATGAAAGGGCTCCAACAAACCCCTTTTGCATGATAGTGTGACACACAGCGTAATGTAAAGAGTTCCCATACTTTAGAGGTCATTGTTTTCTCTGTTCTAAGGGGCTACCCCATTTCCATCAAATGCTTTTTATGTGATGTGATGTAGTGTGCCAGTGTGCTTCCTAACACACTCTAATCGATAATGAAATTTCTTGCCAACTATTTTTATTTTTTTTATTTTTATTGATTTTTATTGTTTTTGCTGATTTATTTATTGCTGCACTTTTTGAACTGCTGCTCATGCTGTGTCACAGGACAGCATAATACACTCTGAGGAAAGCGCTGTCTGCCCTCTTCTGCATACATGGGCTCACAGATACCCATGATTAGCTAGTGTCGCTGTGATTGACAGTGGAGAGACAGCATGACATCCCTCCCACCCAAAAGTATGGCCAGGTTTGCTGCCTTGGTTCCTGGCCACCCATGACTGTGGCATTGTGGGGATTCAGTCTCCTGACGATAGGACCAGTGCTTTTTCTGTCGTGCCGTTTGAGAGCTTGTACCTTTAATAGATTGTGCAGTAGTATCCAGATATCAAATGATTGATGGCCTGTGGAATCTACTGGCCATAACACAGCAATATGGTGACCATTTAAAATACAAAAAACAGCTGAGGAAGTGTGAATGCACATGTACATGCATTTGTCTCGCCGTACCGCTGGCTTTGATTTTAGCTATACTTATTTGTGTGTAAATGTCTCTTGCTTTCTTTCTCTTAACTCATATCACTGTGGCTGATCTCTTGCACTCTATCTGCCAAGATGTCAGACCTCTCTATAATATAAAATCTATGTTTTGAATAAATTGGTAAATTCTGTTAGCCAGGGAGAAACACAGGTTGGGTCTTGCAAGATTGTTCTCTGTTATTCTTCAGAGATTTATTTTAGTCCTGATTGAATTGCGAGTATGAGAGTTATAAGAGGATTTCAGGAGAAAATATATGAAGTGCGAGCTTGGAAATTGTGTAAGAAAATCACAACGATGGTCTAAACCATGTTCCTATACTTTTGGTTATAGGAAAGCAACATTTGCTCTTCAAGTCTTAAAAGTCATAGTCTTCTTTCTGTATTTCTTGTCTGTGTCTTGTGAGATCTTAAACTTCTGTTGTCCCTTTCTCATGATATTTTTGATATAGTATGTTGTAGTGGGCTGTGACTCATGCTCATTAAGTGCTGCGCAGATAGATGCTGCACAGTGGAATACTGCTGATGCTGCTGATACTGAAATTGGTGTGAAAAGGTTGAACATGTGGGTGTATATAGACATATATAGGCTGCAAACACTTGCACTCGGGAACACTCAGATATTTGTAACTTTTAAAGAGGATATATATCTTTTAATAATGATTTTCGTAGGAAGTGTTCTGTACCTTCCTAATTTAATTTTGAAAGGTTATTTAAAGTAATTGTGTTAACATGCCGTCACACAGCAGTGCACATTGCAATTAAAAGGTTCTTGTCATACAAAAGTATGCAGATATCACTGCTAAAGCTTTCCTTATGCAAGTGAGTTGGAGAGCTGTTACGTGTGACTTATTTGGACTGTTGCATTTCATTTGTGTCTCTCTGTGAATACAAGCATGCACTCAGTAACAAGATGGCTTCCCACTTTCACCCACATTCTGCGTCCATATGGCTGCCATCTCATTCATACCCTTCCCTTGTAAATACCCGCTTCTGTTATCTTAGTGCAGAGTTTGAATGGCATTTTAAAAGTAAACTCTTCCATTACCATGTGGAAAAGAAGAATCCATAGCTGGATTCAGAGAAATGTTCTTTTATTGTTGCTTTTGCCTACTAGCAATAGTTCATATTGTTAAAGCCTGGCTAAGGACCATGTTACCAATTTTGCGATTAAACTGCAGTTCACTTAGACATGATAAATGCATTAACAGTTAAAGAAATAAAAGGGCAGAATTACCTTAAATGTAAGTATTATGTTTTAAACATTTGCTTTCATTATTTGGCAGCCGTTTCTTGACTCGATGCAACTTAAGTTGAAGTAGAATCCAATTCAACCTGTTAAGAGCAAGCAGCAATACATTGACTGCACGCTTGCCAGAAACATGTTTTAGAAAATGTTAAACAATTTATCTAACATAAATTATTTTAATGTTTAAAATGACAAGATCTTCAGATTTAGAATGATTTGTCCCGTATGCCAGCTAGAGTTTGCATGGATTCCCAACTATTGCCCAGTATGTTTGGGCATTGTTTGGCCTGTTATGCCTGCCCCCGCTAAGAAAAGAGGAAAAAAAAAAATCCTCGAGTCCCTCTAGAAAAGATGAAAAGATAATCACGCTTGGATTTGCTTTATTGCTAAGAATTGATCATAGGGCAGATCCTTGTAACATGATTAGAGTAGTACTATACTTACCACAGTTTATTATTGATTAACTGGATGTAATTTGACTACTTGTCCACAGAGTACTTGTTGGATATCCTTCTTTTTTTTTTTTTTTTTTTGAGAGCGTATAGGCTTACATGATGGCCAAGGGGTCCTAATATATTCTACAAAACGCCAATCACATTCTCTGTTTACTCTCATTTTGTTGTCACTCTGTAGTCCTATTTTTTAACATGTGGGTCGTATCATTTAAGCCTGCTGTTTCTATATCCTTTTTTCCCAACGTTTTGCCACTATAGAATATTTTTTTCGTGAGTGGCCCATTTCAGCTGTTGCTCTCTCTTGTAATTTAGCTTTAGTGCAGCACAGGGTATTCTGTGAGTACTGCTGTCTTTAGTGCTCATTTGATGAGCTAAGATCTCGTGTGGGTGATGGTAAGGCAGGGTTTGGCCTTGACTTGTGTTACACTCTTGTTGGCCTCAATGTTGACTTGAAGTTGATTACTTGGGCTTTGATGATTTTTTTTATTTTTTTTTATTTTCAGCAACACTTCAAACACAATTTTGCGTAGTTTGTTCAGTAATCAGGAGAATGAGGTCTTTATTTAAGGAGGTGTTTTTCTTTTTTTTTTTTTTTTTTTTTTTAAACAGAGAGCCCAAGTTTTTGTAGGGCTTTTACTTGTTGTTTGAAAATGCATTTGATTTTCAGTGACACAAAAGTGATTACAACAACAAAGTATGTATTGGAAAAGGGATTTTTCAAACTTTTTTCAGGCGACCCATATTTGTCGTCGATGATTTTAATGTGACCTATGCAGCACAAGCAATACATCAAACTGGAAAATTACTAAAAGCACAAAAGGAAATAGACGTTCTTAATGTGAAGGCGGGGCTGTGCTATCTATACTCTGTACTATCTGGTTCCTCTGTGGTTCACAAGAAGGGAGGGCTGTGTGCATATCAGGAGCAGCGTTCAGTCGGCTTCTTAGCTTTGCCTTTGTCTGAGTTAGAGCAGAGAATCCCACTTCGCACATGTATATAGTTGTAAGGAGCAGAAGCAATAAAACACATGCTATGCTCAGCACTGGGTAGTCACCAGAGAGGCCAGTCGAAAATTTGGGCAATTTCTCATTTTGATCAGCATGCTGTCACAGGTCAGTTGCAGCATTTCGGATTCCTCCATAGGGGTTAGGTTTAGTGATGCCATTGATTCTGGGGTTTCAACCTCGAAAGGGTTTTTTTTTCCCCCCACCTCTCATTATTCAAGTCCTCATACTTCCCTGGTGGAAAATAGTGTATGAAATTCTTTATTAGTCGATCAAGATGTGCTTCACGTCAGGCCAGCTAGGGGTTTTGATATATACAGTTGCCATAGCTTTAATGACTTCTGAGAACTTTGAATTTGTTCCCAGTGTGTTCCACAATGCTATTTACATGCCATAAACAATGAATTTAACATTTAACAGCTTCACCTGGGCTAGTCAGGCATAAACTATTCAGGATTGCAGAAACATCATACATTTTACGTAACTCGAAGCCCCCTTAAGGGGGAGGTCACGTGGCGCTTCATTTTGTGATTATGACTAACATGTATAACGTCCAGATGGCTCATTATCTTTGCCTTTGTTAATGCAGCACAGGTTGTTGTCATGAGCTGAAGATCCATTAGGCCAGAGTAGGCTTGACAACTTGTCTTGTTTGCTTTCTGTTCTGATGATGGCCTTTTCTGTTTTATTTTTAGGCAGATCTACCTTAACAATTAAAAACCAGATCTCCTGGATAGTGGCAATTTCACATTACATCACCTCAAACATTACACACAACTCAATGAAAGGCAGTCACTGGCAGCTAGAAGTTCAATCAAAGCTTAGTTTAAGGTGGTGCAGCTTATTTGCGTGCTGTGAAATATACGTTCCTGCTTTTTTAATTCATAGATTTTTAAGTATGGTCTTGTATATTTACTTTTTGTCCATGTACTTTGTGAGTATGGACTGGGGAGCATCATTCAGTGTCCCTGCGATGGTTGGGTGGGCAAATGTCTGGGTCAGAGAGCTCAGAACATGTCTTTACTGCAATGGATAGTATAGAATTCATGACGTGGGTCACATGGTCAGCTTGTCTTCTTATTTGTCTGGTTGTTTCGTGTTGTATACTGTCTCAGGAATACCATGTATAGTCCTGAGGTTGGTATTCTTGCCTCTGTTGTTCATTTGGTAATTCTGGTCACTGGGTCAAATGAAGATTTTTGTGAGCTCTCCCCAAAAAAAAAAAAAAAACCCTGAAGATTTTCCTTTTTGGTCTCTACATACCATTTTGTCTAGCTGCCAGATGGACATAGGACAATGGAAACGTAAAGAAGGGTCTATGCTTATGGTGTATAGTATTATTTTTAATCACTTGGCACACTTTTGTATAGATGATTTAAAAGGTGTGCTCACAATTTGTATTGGCTAAAGCCAGTTTTTGGGGCTGCGTGATTTAAATCGCATAATTTTGGATTTTGTTGTTATTGTGTTCTCAATGTTTAATACCCATCTATGTATTAAACATTAACATTTTATCATGATCATTTTTAAAAATATGGTCTGTGAAGCATTTTTATCCAAAAAGATGCATGTACGTGTCCATATGCACAGTCACTGGCTGTTCAAATTGAGGTTAAGCCCACAATCTTGCTTGGGGGTGATGGAGTGGAACTCAGTATAGATTATTTCCTATGACACAGATCATATGAAAAAGCAAGCCTTATTGGCTAAACTCCGCTGCGGTTGAAGTGTGATTAAATCGCATGGTTGTGTAATATGATGTTATGGTGTTTTATTGCATTTAATAGCTATGGACTGAATCAGAAAACCAATATTTTTTTCATAATAATAAAAATAGGCTATAAATAATTAGAATATTTGCGATCGCAATAAAACAAGTCATGATCTTCACGAGTCAGTACCGTTAGGCATATCCCTACAGTAAAACCCATTAAATCCTAAATAAAATGCTTTCATGCTCGTGAAACTGCTTTATATGAGTTTAGGATGCCTGAGAGCCAGATGCAAAGCCAGCTTTGCACGTCTCACCCATCCATACACAATTTGTATTCACCCTCAAGGCAAATCAATGTCAGTGACCTTGTTCTCTATCAACCCCTTTTTTTTCTGTCATTCTCTTCCCTCCGTCCCCTCCATTTTGCCAGTTTTTATTTATAGGCATGACTGTAGAAATGTATACACTGTAGGTCTTTACATCGTGACACTGCGCTATCACGCAGAGGTAAACAACGTGCCAGTGTACAGGATGTCATTACACTAAAACATTACTCTCTGTGTGGACTTTAGAAACTTGATTATCAGAAAAGGTGCCACTGTTAGGCTGCTAAACTAGAATGAAAGACAGCCTTTGTCATTATAGAAATACATACATGTAAATACAGCGAAATATTTTTTGTTTGCATCTCCCAAATTTGAAGAAAATCAGTGTCAGTGTGTATGGTCAGCCTTGCTCAAGAGCTCAATAATGGTGTCCTAAAGGTACCAGGAATTAAAATCTCAACATAAACTATTGCAATATTTTTTTTTTTTTATGTTTAATTCATTATGTTTTTGATAACCTATATAAATTCATTTCTTGACATGGGAAATGTGGCAAGCTAAGTGCTGGAAACAGTTATTTTTAAAATAACTGTTAAAGCTGTTTTTGAGAAACGGTAGTGTTGAAATACAGGCTGCTGGAGTAGAGCATCTCGTTGAATGTGTGCTGCTTTCCTTGCGGGGTTTACTATCGTTCTGTCCTGTTAGAAACTACTAAATAATGCAGTGATCCCCATGAGTCCACTGAAAAGCCTGTGTAGGGAGAGTGAGAAGAGGAGAGAGTGGGGAGTGACGAGGATGGAAGAATTGAGCTGTGGAGAGAAAGAAGGGGGGGAGGGAGGCAAGAAGAGATGCCAGGGTGCATATGGAGCATGTGGGGACAGCTTAGGCAGGTCAGCTCGACTGAATGCAAAAGGCTCTCTGCAGCGTTGCATAATTTATGAGCTTCAGGATCAACAACTATTGGAGCATAACCATACACTTGGACTGAACACATGGACAACCGTAATAACCATAACACCCTTTATAATAATTTTTTCTCCCATGAATAAGCAGAGCTTTCCATATGATACTCAAGATTGAGCCCAGCTGCATCCCATTTTTATTGATCATCCATGAGCTGCATCTACCACCACAGAGACTCCTACAGCTAACATCCAGCCATAAATTCAGCCATCTCTGCAGCACTCCATCAAGGCCTTTATAGCAGAGTAGCCAGATTAGAGTACAATGTACATGAATACTCATTTGGAGTTTGCCAAAAGACATGTAAAGATTCTATGGTCTGATTGGCATAAATGCCAGCATTACATCTGGTGGAAACCTGGTCATCTGACCAGTTCCAGATTTACAGTAAAGACCAGTGGCAACATCATGTTCAGCAAGAAGGTCTTGTCAGAACCAAGGGAAAGGTTTACAGATTAGTCCTGATGCACTTGCATACCACGGGCAATGCTGCTTTCAGCCTCAAAATATTGCCAGACATGGCTTTTCCGTTTCGTATTTTCTCACCGACTTTCTGTTGACATAGGGCAAAATTAATAGAATAGTGATTTCAGTATTCCAATATTGATGCCTCAGATGCTTAACAAAGTATTTGAACGTACTTTGTTAACCATTTGAGATTGCACCCATACTCTGGGAACCCAGAAATTGCAGTACAGTGACATTCCCCATCCAACCTAGCTGATCTTGAGGTGTTCCGCAAGGAGGAATGGAGAAAGATCCCCAAGGTATGCCAATCTCTAGGTGTGCCAAGCTTGTAGCATCATATCCAGAAATATGTTCGGCTGTAAACGCTGTAGCCTAAGGAAGGAATGAGGCACCACTCAGTGCTTTGAAGAGAGTCTCTGTTCTTGTGTTAATGAAAGAAAAGAATTAATCGTTAAGAATAATACTAAATTAAAGTTTGCGATTAATGATGCTATCATATTTGGAAAACAAACAGAAGGACTAAGTAGTTTGAGGTGGTTTTTTTTTTTTTTTGAATTTCTAAGAAATTAAATATATTAATCAGCTCATGCTATTGGACATGTATTTCGCCATATGTAGAATGATGAATGATGCCCATTTGTTTGCTGTGCAGGATACTTCATTATAATTTAGGAACAATTTTGCACTTTATAGTTGAGATACGTTTTCTTTTTCACCACTTTGCTTAGGACCGGAAGCTGTCGAAAGTGGAGAGACAGCGCTTCAAAGAGGAGGCTGAGATGTTGAAGGGTCTGCAACATCCAAATATAGTACGGTTCTACGACTTCTGGGAATCTCTGCTCAAAGGGAAAAAATGCATCGTTCTGGTGACGGAACTCATGACCTCAGGGACATTAAAAACGTGAGTCAGATCTGAAGGTGTGGGGTTCGACTTGGGACATATTGATTATTCCACTGATTGATTACATGTCAAGCCCTGACCTGAGTGGAAGTATGCATTGGGTGCGCTTTTTTTTTTTTTTTTTTTTGAGTAAAGAACATTTTCAAAGCTGCTGTTATTCCTCATCAGTGGCTGTGAAATAACAAACAAGTTCTTGTTTGTCATGACCTTGTACTGCTGATTTGATATAATAATAATATATTTTACATAATGTTTATTATTAAGAGTACAGTTGAAAAGGAGGAGCTGATGCTACTTCCATTGGAGACATCTGATACATAGCCCAGTTGGGCTTTGCAGACCATAGCAATACCAATATGTCTGATCTGATTAGTCAAGATGCCCAAGAGAACCTCTGTTGTGCACTGATTTAATAAAAGTCCACAAGAAGTTTATTTTTGGAGCTCCCTTATGAATGATTGTTCCTAAGACCAGCTTATTTAATCAGGTCCATTTGGAGATGATATGTGATCAATTATGTTGACCGTAGACATACAAAGAATAGATTGCTTATTACTTGTTGGAGGATAACAGTGCGGCTGTTCCATATGTGCAGGGTGACTGGACCCACTGTACAGCGCATTTGCTGTATTCAGCCTATTAGTGAAACTTGTAGTAATGTGAATGTCACAAGTGCTTCATTGTCCCTGATGGGATTTAAACCAAGGAATATCGATGAAGACATCTAGGACAAATATGACTTCAAATTATTTGGGAAATGTAACTGAATCTGTTTAAAGCAATGAACAGGGTGACAGTCATGAGCCTGTCTTTTGTCTGGCTTCAAAGGGCCACAATAAGACACCCTGAGTTATTATTTAGTGGAGACCATGTGCTTTGGTCATGAGCATAGTGATTCCTCTGTGTGTGTGTGTGTGTGTGTGTGTGTGTGTGTGTGTCTATGTATGTATGTGTGTGTGTGTGTGTGTGTATGTGTGTGTGTATATATATATATATATATATATATATATATATATATATTTTATTTATTTTATTTTATTTATTTATTTTGATGTAGAGAGGGGAGATTTCATAATAACTCTATTTTGCTCTGCAGCTATCTGAAGCGCTTCAAGGTGATGAAGCCCAAAGTGTTACGGAGCTGGTGTAGACAGATTCTGAAAGGCCTTCACTTTCTACACACACGTGCCCCTCCCATCATCCACCGGGACCTGAAGTGTGACAACATCTTCATCACGGGTCCAACGGGCAGTGTGAAAATCGGAGACCTGGGCCTGGCCACACTTAAGAGAGCCTCTTTTGCGAAGAGCGTCATTGGTGAGAGAGCGCAATACAAGTATGAGGATGAACAATCCACATAGAATTGCTAGGTTTTAATGTCATAACAAGTGCAGTTTGACTAGCACGGGTAGAGAATATTGCTGTACTGTCTTCTATGCTATGTTATGACGTTTATAGTGGTCCAGGAGTGACTGAGAAAATATCAGTTTCTCTTGAGAAAAATCTGAACTTCTTGCACGCAGTAAACATTGAAGTCATAGCAGCCTTAAAGCATGTTTTGGAAATTCATGCCAATATTATATTCCCATGTGAAAAGCTTTTACATAGCTAGGGTTATTAAAGAGTGTATCCTGTCGGGCAGAGCTGGGTTATTTCCTTTTTTTTGGTACGATTGCATGAATATTTGTGCTCATCTTTATAGTATTTTATTTATCCGTTAACTTGGTAGATTAGGTGGATTAACTTGGTGGATTAGGTTCGTCCTTAGGTCTTACCCTTTGTTCTTTTTTTCCATTGCTTTCAGGCACTCCAGAGTTCATGGCCCCAGAGATGTATGAGGAGCACTATGATGAATCAGTGGATGTGTATGCCTTTGGCATGTGTATGCTGGAGATGGCCACATCAGAATATCCCTACTCAGAGTGCCAGAATGCTGCCCAGATCTACAGAAAAGTCACCAGCGTGAGTCCTGCCTTTCCATTACTGATCCCAACACTAACCTAAGAGGCTCTTCATCACCATTTATGAAGCATATGGTAATATATTCATTGATGTATATGCTAATACATCAAAATGAGCCTGCTGTTGCTATGGATCTAACCTAATGTGCAATTGTTCTTTCATAACTTGAATTGTTGGGCCCAGTGCTGTACAGCTTGGCAACATAAACAGTATGGACTGTTTAATGATGTTGAAAATTCCTAAAAGAATGCAAAGTGTGTATCAAGTAGTTGGATTATTGGAAGAGTGTTGGACTGAAAACACATAAGCCATTAACTTCAGTGCAATAGCCACCAGTGTTCTTGTTTGTTTGAAAAAATGTAAAAACAGGCGTGTAAACTGTTACAGTGGTGGTGACATTCAGTCATTTATACTTAATTCTAGGAAAGTCACGGTGAATACTTCAGGCCATCATTTGCATGGCATGTCACCACCAGACAGCTCGTTTGACTTGCTGGCCAGGATGTTTTCAGTCCAAATATAATACCACCTATATCCAGACCTACAGTGTTTTTTTTTTTTTTTTTTTTTTTTTTTTTTTTTTTTTTTTTTTTTTTTTTTTTTTTTTTTTTTTTTTTTTTTTTTTTTTTTTTTTTTTTTTTTTTTTTTTTTTTTTTTTTTTTTTTTTTTTTAAAAAGAAATAGCCATCACATTGGGTTTGAATACTGCAGGGTGGCTTATCTATTGATTTTGGTGAAAGTGCTCTATTAACACCTGCAGTATCTGTTCCGGATGCTTTCTTCTTTCATTCATACATTTTTCTTCTCACTCTTCTCTCTCATTCAGGAGCATTATAGTGTGCTGCTTGCATTTTGCTATTTTAATCTTTAGCTTTGTGCTTCGGGACTGATTAGGATCCTCTGCACATTAAAATGCATTTGTTAGTCAGAGTCATGTGTCCTCTTAATTATTTTTAATTTCAGCACATTTTAAATTGCAGACAGCTTCCAGTCGTATTACGGACAGACGTATGATAAGTTAGAGCATATAACTCGCTCTCCTATTTTTTAAGGTGTAACTTTAGTGGGACCACCAGATTGTTTTTCTTTCTCATTACCTTTTCGTTATTAGTGCTATCCCCCTTTTATTAGAATAGGTCTTATTCAAGTTATATGACTGCAATAAACAATGAAAAAAAATAAAATAGTTATATGATTATACTGCTGCACATTGCCACCTGATTAAGTTCCAGGTAGATTTTCACTACTCTGTGTAGAATTGAGTCCTGTTTAAACAAGCAGTGAAAAAAACAAAGCTATCACATCCTAACATCTTGCCCTCCCTTCTTTCTGTGCAACATAATCTGGTTCCTTATTTATTTTGTTGTTTTTTTTCTTCTAGGGGGTGAAGCCTGCAAGCTATAACAAAGTGAAGGACCCTGAGGTCAAGGAGATCATTGGCGAGTGTATTTGCCAGAAGAAAGAAGAGCGGTGAGTGGTGTGTGTGTGTGTGTGTGTGTGTGTGTGTGTGTGTGTGTGTGTGTGTGTGTGTGTGTGGGTAAGGTGGACAGGAAGGGGAGAAAGAGTAGTGAATGGTGTTGGCTGGCTTGCTCTTCTCACTGCCCAAGATGGCCATCTATCTATACACCAACTCCATTCTGCCGGCCTGTTGCAGATGGGCACTTTTCCCCACCATCCAATTTCATCATCTGCACTAGCCAAGAACAAAAACTACTGCTTACATAACACTTAGTTCAGTAAAGGAAGGGGAGGGGAGTGTTGGCTCCTAATTTTGGTCGCATATCTCAGTGTCCTTGTGCTGGATGAACTTTGCATAGACTGTGTTTATTTTATTTGTTCAAGCTACCTCTTGTGGATTTGTACCATTGTACTGTTCAGTACAGTTCTTACATCTCCTTAACTTCCCTTACTCTCACTCTCGCCTAACTTCTCCTAAACCGACATGCAGTGTGGACTCTGAGTTAGCCCTTTATTCCAAGTGAAGCTTTATAGGTGTTTTTTCAGACAAATAGCTGCTGTTGTATATTTGTCTCATCGGTTGAAAATTCTGTTAGTTTACTATCGCGTTTTGCCTTATTCATGTTCTGACTTTTGGCATTTATTTCTCCTGCTTTGCCGGCAAACCAGTATACCAGTGAATTTAGTGGCAGAAAGTTCACTTGTTAACATCATTAATTATACAACAGTTAGTTGCGGTCCTCTAATTTGATTGGTCGAGCAGCATCCCAAGAGTGCCTATATTTCCTATACCCACACTGGGATGTTTCACTGTGCATAAAATTCCACTTCCTAGTTCAAAACATTTACTACATGGTGTTAGCGACAGCATTAGCAGACATGGCAAGCAGTAATTTTCAGGAGTTAAAATTTGAGTTAAAATATGAAAACCCGTCGGATGAAGATGAAAAGGAAGAAGGGACGCCTTCCTACGCCACCTACGGCCAATGCTGATCTTCAGTATAACCGCACTCTTGCTCGTGCGATATTGCTTAGTTCTGTTGTAGCTTATTAAAATTTAAAACACAGCACTGTTGAATCCTCAAAGCCGATTGGTCAGAGGGTGTTGATTGCTTTTCTGTAACAGCATGGTTCTCTCAGTAGTTCTGGCTGTAAATCAAATGATTTTATATTAATGTGCTCAATCTAACCTGTTATCGTTTCTGGAGTAACTCATTTAGAGGCACTTGGAACACTCTGCATAATCTAATGCTAATAATAAATAGATTTTAAGAGGAAAAAGTCAGTTGTAACAGGACCATGGCTCGCCATAATACCGTCATTATGACCCTGTGACTCTTCTCTTCAGTTACTCCATTAAGGACCTACTGAATCATGCATTCTTTGCGGAGGACACAGGCGTGCGAGTGGAACTGGCTGAGGAAGACGATGGCAGGAAAGCCTCCATTGCACTCAAGCTGTGGGTGGAGGACCCACGCAAGCTGAAGGGCAAGTACAAGGACAGCGGCGCCATCGAGTTTACCTTTGATCTTGAGAAGGAGGTGCCTGAAGTCGTGGCTCAAGAGATGGTGAGCAATGTTGCTTTTCATTGCATCAGTTTAGTTACTATAAAACTGGTATCATCGTTTGATTTGGACCAGTTTGACTGGTGGTATGAGTAAAAAAAAAATAATTACATTAACTCGTATCATTACCTGCATCAGCTTGATTCGACTGGGATCTCACCCCCACACTCTCTTCCTCAACTGTCATGCCATCTGTCTCACTGACTGACTCCTGGAACTGACAATAACACTTTACCTGCATTTCCTCGTATGCATGACTGCAAATGTAATTTAAAATCAAACTGATATTGACATTTTTATTTACTTCATCACATTTATGCAGTTTAGTCAATTTGGGTTAATTTGGTGTTCCGGGTTCTATATGTTCCCTGGACTGATTGATCCAGACTTCAAAAATTGTTTCTGGTTTGATTTTTTTTTTAGTAGGGCCAATCTACCAAATAAAGTAGCTGCAAAGCAGGTGCAGGACTGTCTTTCTAGCATATGGGTGCATACTGAAATCATACAGATTTCCGACCATAATATAATCTATAAAAATTCTAAATATAAGTGAGGTACAGTCAGAAACCTGGAATAAGATACACAAGTGTTTGTGATTTTATAATCAACATTGCTGTAATCCAGAGGATTGTCATTTATGTTTGTTGAAGTTGGCCATGGTCATACACTCTTCTATAGCAGCACAGTTTAAGATGTTCGACAGTTTGAATTTACTAGGTAGGTCGCAAAGTCATAGGATAATTACCAGTCAATCATTAACAGGGAAGTAGAACAGTTACCATGTCCTCCTTCTGTCTCATTAATTTGTGCACTGCTATGTGCACCTACTGAAGTAAAATAAAAAAAAATCTATACAGAGAATGCAACTAGGTGTAAAAACAAAATGCAGGTTGTAAGCTGAGCCCGTCTTATCTTAGCTTGCTGGAACACAGGTCCTAAAAAAGTGGCACATTCCTTTGTGTATACATGCATAAAATTCCAAGGAAGTCTGTCAGATGTTTCTTTCCATGTAAACACTGCCGTAAATTGAGACTTCATAAAAAGAGTATTACCTGAAAAACCTCAGACATGCTCATACACACACACTCTTCTGACCCAAAAAGCTCCAAAAAAAGACTGGCAGTGGCTAATTGTGCATTTGTGTGTGGGGGTGTGTGCAAAAATGTCATTTTTCCAGTGAAGATTGTGACCAGCACAGACTGCATAAACCTGACCTCACATGCTTGGCCCACATGTATGCGATAGTCATCTCTGAGTTTTGACTTTGTTTTCCATGCTCCTCTTTGTCTATTATCTGAACGGTTGCTTCCCTGTACTGAAGGGCCCCTGCACTGCGTAGTTTAGTGTGTGTTCCTTCCCACATCATCTTATTAACAAGCCTCGAATGAGATGTGTCATTACATACATGGATTATGTAAGTATCCGAAGAATTGATGCAGAGAGCACTGCTGAGATCTCAGGGAGTAGTGTACATTTTTCTGCATCAGGATGTTTTATATTTAAAGGTTTGTGCTTTGTTAGGCACTATCTATCTATAGCTTCTGATTGGCTTTCATTTCAGCACTAATTGGCATGTAATACCTTAAACGAGTGCAACTGTCTGCTACTGCTTTTTGAAACAAAGCCTCTGTGTGTGTGTGTTCAAGCTGAGTGCAGCATGATTCTATTTTCAGCTTCTCTGCTTTTGTCACACTAGGATGCAAGCTTCTCCACATTCACTTTGAAAAATATTTACTTCAGTTCTAAGCATCTATTCTTTTATTACCAGAATCCCTTTTTCTTTTGTTTCAGTCACCCACACCACAGAGGTATGTATGTACTTAATTATGTCATTTTTGTGCTTTTTCACTCGTTCTGTCAGGTTGAATCCGGGTTCTTTCATGAGAGTGATGCAAAGATAGTGGGTAAGTCCATCCGGGACAGAGTGGCGTTGATAAAGTGGCGAAGAGAACGCACCGTGTCCTCAGCCATGCAGAGTGACATGGCCCAGACAATGCAAGCCCAGCAACCCCTTGGCTCCGTGCCCACTGTGTGTGAGCCCATTGGCACCTTAGAGCCTGAGGAAACAGAGGCTGACCAGCATGCCAATCTGGCCCAACTGAGCAGCAGCACTACCTCTGCTACATGTGAGTTCGTTTGATGGATGTGTGTTTTCAAAGTTTAAGCTTCTTATAGGCCATGAAGTGTGATTTACATGTTTATTCGTTTTATACCCCTCTGCCTCTTCCTCTTTCTCTCTAGCTGACAGTGGTATTGGCTCTATCATATACTCCGACTCCCACAGCAGCAGCTTGCACAGTGTCATTTACCCGTCGCTGCAGGAACCTGTTTCCACAGCAGTGCAGCAGGTTTGTATCGTTGCTTTTGCAAGAATATTGTTAGCCACTTAATTTAAAACAGGGGTTTCAAGCAGCATGTTTTATAAAAACCTGCTTATAAAATGCTTATAAGATCATGAATGAATCACTGCCAATATGCCAGTTAATTCTTTTTTTATATATTGTATTTATATTCCTTAAAATTTGCATGGAAATATATTATGATGCACACTCTTCCTCTAGTACATAATTTAACTCTCTCCATGCATTGAAATTTAGATATATTTACTAAATTGTGTTACAATTCAGTCACACACCAAAATATTTGAGCTGAATGACTACTACTTTATTTATTTATTTGCCTCCCTTACATGTGTTTTGTGTCTTTCATGCTATGTGGCGATAGTGTCATGTGACTGGCCGTTTTTTGACACCACATGACAGTGATTTTGAAGTGTGGTCTTGCTTCCATGGAACTGGGTGTAAAGCAGGTTTCCGTCACCAAAGCACTACTGTGATTGACACACTCAGAGACCATGCACATATCCAGTCAGTTCCTCAGCCAATTAGTCCTGACTCCAACCTGTCACCCCAGTTGGAATCGAAGGAGATAAAGTGGAGTGATTCTTTCTCTCCGAGATTGTTGCTTTCTCTGTTACCATTTGATACTCGACGCCATAGTGACTCATCAGTGGTGCTTTCACCAGAGAGAGAGTTGGACGACGCTCTGTCGAAATCTTGGGGGTGTCGACATTGTCTAAATCATGCCCCTCTCACACCACATCCCTTGTGCACAGTCTGCCTATCACTTCTCTTGTCTAGGACTAGGACAAGAAAAAGCCCGATCCCATGTGCTTCAGTCCCCACTCCAGGTATATGTGCTGGCCAGCCTGTATCTCCAACTGGACTCTTACTTGGAGTAAGTGGGCACGGAGGCTCTCTCAGTGACTTGTCAGAGCTTAACAAATCCCTGGAAAACATCACAGGCCACAAACATGTACCAAATTCTGCCTTACTAAGAGTCCCATCCATGGGGTTTGAAACAGGGCCATACCGGTCTGTGCGCAGTCACGGTGATGAGCATGAGATGACCGAATCTCTGAGTGTTGAGCAGATGCCAAAGCCAGCAACGCACCGCAGAGCGAGTGTGTGCATGGGTGACCGTACTTTCATGTACCTGGTAGGTTGGACAGCTGACATTCTTTAATGTCTGTGGTTAAAGTGGGCACTATGCTGCTGCAGAAGGAAACACTGCTCCTGGTGCTTTTAGAGGGTTTTTGCATTCTTCCACCCCCTCCCCCCTTTTCTCCTTATCTATTGCATCCTGGTACTGTTTGCATATAATCTTTTACCCTGAATCTCTTTAACTCCAGTCCAAATCCATACCTTATTTCTGCTTCTTTCCAGGGATGTTGCCAGGCTTAGCTAGTGCAGATACATGCATTCTGCCTTAGTGTAACATTCCTGACCTTCAGCTGCTTGCTCATGGAAAATAACTGACCAATCCCAGTTCCTCTTAAAATTCGATTCCCAAACTTTGAAAGTATCTCTTGCAACTTTCCTATAATGGAACTATTGGTGGTTGATGCTTGCCTCCTAACCCTCTAAACATTGTTACATCTGTCTTTTATCACTGTTGTGAACTTTGGATGTGAGACTGGGCCTTACTTACCACTGGCCGCTTAATAATTTAGGTAAGAAATGAATAATCAAATAGTTGGTGTTGTGTAATGTTTTAGTATACGTGCGAGAGAATTTTTCTCTGTTTATTCTCTTCTGTTCAGCAGTCCAGCACACTGGGTCTTCAGAGCCAGCCAGCATCAGCTGCGTCCCTGCAGGTGCCTGGCCATCTGCTCCAGCCGTCACAAAGTTATATGCCAGCTGTACCAAGCGCTGTACCCGTGCAGCCTAGCTATGTGCCCGCAAGCCAGCCTGTGCAGCCGCAGACTTACTCTTCACTGCCTTCCACAGCACAAAAGCAAGCAACAATCATCCAACAAGTACAGGCTACACCTGCACAGAGTACATCAACTCTACCCCAAATGGTGAACATACAGAGCTGCCCTCTTACAAGACAGTCTGGGAAAACAATTGCCCAGGCAAATGCCATTGCACCACAGAGCTACACTCCTGGTGTGCAGCAACTTGCAAGTACGCACATTTTACCACCCTTGCAACAAGCTGAAGCTGGCCAGACATTGCCATCATTGCTGCCTGATCAACAGTCTGCCGGTTCAACTCTGCAACATTTGACAAATGTCCAGAATCTCCCGTCCTCGCAATGCAGCGTGCAGCCCGTTTCTGCCTACATAGCAGTACAGCATGCCTCCACTGTGCAGAGCTTTCAAGAAGTTGCAGCACTGCAGCTAAGCAGGCAAGCATCTCAGAGGGGAGCTTCCAGCCTGCAGCATGGCTCGTCTGGAGCCGCACCGATTGGCCAAGAAGATCCTCTTCTGACTGCGCAAACCACAACGCAAAAAGGTCTTCATGCAGCTGGCATGATAGCTGCTGGAAAAGCAGATTTCAAAGAATCTGCCATTCTTACTGCACCTTTACAAACAAGTCACACGATTGAAGTTGCAGTCCAACCGGTATGTTAAACATTTCTCCAAGATTCATAGTTTTATCTGCTCATCTGCAGTATAACCATTATTATCTGAGCCACCATCCCAGCCAATACAATAGCTGAAAATGAAATTTAGTTTGTTAATGGGCACATCATACAGGTGTGAAAGTCTGACTCCGCTACCAAGGACTGCTTTTAATTAATAATTTATGTAAAATATTGAATCAAGTTTACTCTAAAGCAAAATTTACCAACACAAATTTTATACAAAATTTAACATTTCCAACCATTTTCATATCAAATTGCTACTTTTGATATTGCAAAATGTCTTGGAACATATTTAAACCTTATTGCTAAACCCTCAGTTTGAAAGATTGACCTGTGTTACTACAAGAAAAATTGTTTGTCGGAGCACACAAATTATTGACTTGCCACCATGGAAGCCACTCCTATGGTTAGAATACACAGAGCACACAATAGCGATTAGTTGTGGGTTAGAGGGCTCATTTGCATACTGAAACCTCCTGCGAGATCACTATTGCAAGGGCCACATCACCCCACCTAGTCACTGATTATTTTCCTATTACAGCACACTCTACTGTATTTCATTACTCTTATATCACAGGAATTTTTGTTAGTTATTAAAGAAATACACATCCATGCATTTTATCTGTTTTTGTTTAATGATGTGGAATGTCTACAAAAGAAGTTACTTCCTTGTGTTACAGCAGCACCAGTCTCTCTTTTTCGCCGCTGGGTGGTTGGGTGCATCATGCGAGATTGTCATTAGCGCGATATCTCAACAGCGAGTAGTTGAATATTTGTCGGAATCATCACTGTACCCATCAGACTTTGGAACTGTAGAACAGGGTCACAGTCACGTCGAGTTCACATGTCTGAAATAGGATTTCTTCGATAGCTTTCTTCTTGTTTTGAAGCATATTTTAAGGGTATTTCAGGCATACAAATTAGTAACAAGGAGGACTAGCCTTGTTGGAGGCAGAGGCATCCCTGTTGGCACCATTGTCATCGAGTTCTACTTGTTTAAGCTTGTCTAAGCTTGTCACCTTACTGAGAAAACACAAAGCCCCTCCATCTCGAAGACTTTCCGACGATGGGAAACTTAGTTATAGCTTTACCTCTGGCTATGAGAGTGTTGACACTGTGTGCTTCCAAAAATACTAATTAAACGTCTCCTCAGAGAAAACGTTTTTAAAATCCGTTGGTGTGCCCTACAAGTCCATGTGTAAGTTGTTACTGTAGCAACAATAACATTTTTGAATTTGCTCATTAAAGTAAACCTGTGAATTGCCTTGCAGCTGGCGCTTGCGTTTCATAGAAAACCTTCTGTTGTTGTAGAACATTAATCAACACCTCCAAACCAGTCAGAATCAAGAATTCAGCAACACTTTAGTGTAGTGAAAGATATACAGAATTGTGCAATTGCAGCTGATTATGTGCATACAGTAACCTGGTTGAGGTGTGTGTAATTTCTATTATTTAGTAGTATTAAATTACTAAAAATAAATAGCATGCAGT
Organism: Pangasius djambal; assembly: GCA_022985145.1. Taxonomy (NCBI): domain Eukaryota; kingdom Metazoa; phylum Chordata; class Actinopteri; order Siluriformes; family Pangasiidae; genus Pangasius; species Pangasius djambal. The sequence goes on from CM040982.1 coordinate 20,745,227, forward strand.
GGAGGCTTTTTGGCACAAGGCCACAGCATCTGCTGAACAAAAACTGTGGCTCTTATTTGCAGACCATCATTTGTACTGGAAGTATTTGCTTTAACTGGAATATTATTTTCGCTTTGCTGGTTTGTAACATGTACCAAACACGTACTTTATACCGACACTGTTTGCACGTGCCGGAAATTGCCAAACGTTTGGTGTACAGAATATAGTGGCAATCAGCATCATTTGTACATGGAATAGTCTAGATTCTGGCATAAATTTGCCTTGAATGTGTGGACGTACTCGGCGGCAGGAAAGCAGAAAGCCTGTGTATGTAGGTCAAAACAAAAAAAAGGCACTGTTGCAATATGCTGCAACTAGCTTTTTGGTTTTCTCCTATACCCATTTCTGTACTTCTGTAATTTATGATGGACATAACATTTTTTACACATTCTCTAACTTCATCCACATTATCTACGCAGGCCCCAGCTTCTCAGCAGTCTTTAGTGCAAGTTTCTACTGCTCAACAAGTACAAATGCATCAGACTTCCTTGTCTCAGATGCCAGCTCACCTCACACAGGTAACCTTCACATTATAATTTTAATCCAAGAGTCCATCGATTATGCAGTTAGCATTCCAAGTGCGTGAAATAAATTCTGCCTAATTGACTGGAGCTTTGGTTTATTTTTGCATTTTAGTTAATGCAAGGAACTTTTTTTTGGTACATTTAATTGGTAGGACTGTTTTTGTCTCCTACTCCGGTTATCCTCATTGAACCCTGCCCATTGTGTTAGGGTTCCTCTTCCTGGACATGATTCCTTTTTCCTCATCCTTTCCCTTTTCTGCGCAGTCATCCCTCACGCCGTTCTCTCTCGCCACTGCCCAACCTGTGCTTACCCCTCCCTCTGTTTCACCGGGGCCCGACTCGCAGATGGATGGCACCGTGCCAACACTCCACCCACTCCTACCCTCCGCTTCCTCTGCACCAGCACACTGTTCCCAACAAGCCTGTGCACCTCCTTTGTTCACAAGTATAATACCCACAACAGAATGCTCCCAACAGGGCTAAAGAATGGCTCCCCAGCAAAGTGCAAGCTCCATGGCCACACCTTCTGTGCATCCCCTCACACAGACCACTTCCCCAGTTTACCCTTCCCAACTTACTTCACTAGACACTGCTTCTCTGTCTGCAGGAGCTCCTCCCATCTTTCAGGCTACTCTGGTAGTGTGTGTGTGTGTGTGTGTGTGTGTGTGTGTGTGTGTGTGTGTGTGTGTGTGTGTGTGTGTGTGTGTGTGTGTGTGTGTGTGTGTGTGTGTGTGTGTGTGTCTCCCTTATGGGATTGAGAACTGCAAGGATCTGAGAATAGCTATGGCTGCAGTGTCTGCTTATTTGACTTCAGACTATTTATCTTGGCAAATGCTCTCAATTTAGAATTCAGACACAGAGTTAGCAAATGCTAGGCTAATCAATAAATCAATGGCAACAGCTGCAGTATCATGACACCTCTCTGCAGTCTAGGCTAATTGTGACGAGTACAGATGGGCATATGACGGAAATGATTAAGAAAAAAAATGGAATTCTTCATCTTTGGAATTTACCATTTACAGATTGGCTTTTGGATCATCATCATTATTTTGGCTTTGTTGTTTTGTTTTTTCCCCCTTTTAGGGAGCTCCTAGCAGCAATAACCAGTCCCAAATTGTGCTTCCAGCCCTGGCGAGCTCATGCCAGGCTTCCTCTGTTCCAGTCCATACCTCCCTGACCATTGCTGTTCCAGTCCATTCTTCTCAGACAGCTGTCTCCATGGCTCCACATGCTACTGCCATCCCTGGCCACCATGCACAAAATGCCCCTGCTGCCCAACTGACTCCTCCTGTGCCTCAAGGCATTGTACCAGATCCTCTGAGCACTGGGGAGTCCCTGGATATGAACCAGGAACTTCAGGCCTCTGCAGTCACCACTAAAATGACTCAGCAAACACAGCCCAGCAGCGGCATCACGACTCATCACATTCAGCAGTGCAGTGCCAGTGGAAGTGGAGCAAGCCAGCCAGCCTCTGAAGTATTTTCTGAGGTTAGACAAAACAGTAGTTTGCTTCAAAAAGTAAAATAAGTGCGTTCATTAATGTTTGTGTGCTTGCACTTCTTCCAAGTGTTTGGATAAATATTGCTGTCCTGCTGTCTCTCTGATGCTTTTCGTCTTTTTTTTCTTTTGTTTGCTCACTCGTTCGCATTTCTGTCTTCTCTCTCTCTCTCTCCCCCTCTCTCTCTTTGTAGGAGTGTGCTCTAGATAAGCAGACAACTGTGGCTGCATATGACAGGTATAAAACCCCCAGCTATAGGTATAAAGTTTACTTTAGTGCCTTGCATTAGTATCCCCCCTTGAAGTTTTTGACATTTTGTAGTGTTCCAACCAGGAACTGAAATGGACTTCATAGGAATTGCATAAGTGCTAATGAAGAATTACATCTTATTAACACATTTTGCCAGTAGCTAAGTTTGCTTAACCCTGATTTTTTTCCCCCGATTTTTTCCCCCTAGTGCAAGAAGACAGTAGCTCTTTTTTTTTTTTTTTTTTTTTTTTTTTTTTTTTTTTTTTTTTTTTTTTTTTTTTTTTTTTTTTTTTTTTTTTTTTTTTTTTTTTTTTTTTTTTTTTTTTTTTTTTTTTTTTTTTTTTTTTTTTTTTTTTTTTTTTTTTTTTTTTTTTTTTTTTTTTTTTTTTTTTTTTTATCTTTCAAGTCAATACCAGTCCATAAGATGACTTTTATTCAAATTCATTTGGAGGGCCGGATTAGAACCTTTATCATATTGGTTTCAGCCCGCAGGCTGGAAGTTTGACGTCCCTAATGTAAAAAGATCATACGTTAAAACAAGTATCTGAAATCCAGCCGTCTTTTCTGCCACAGTGTAAACTCGGATGCCACATCGGGGAAAGAGCTGAGCGATGGGAACGAGGGAACACATGGCGGGAGGAGCGAGTCGAGGGTCCGCAAACATCATCGCAAATCCTCCCGCACACGCTCCCGCCAGGAGAAGACTGGCAAGCCAAAACTGAGCATGCTCAACGTGAGTCTGCACCAACAATCCAAACCTAAACTAATCATGTCCACTTGCAAGCTCAACGTGATGCGTAGTATTAATTTTAATATATTTACTGCTCCGTTACAGCTGCATGTTGTACATGTTGATATGATGTTTGTACTCCTGCAGGATCTGGCTCACTATGTGGCAACAAAAGTTCAGCGACGCTTAACCATATGCAAAGGAGTGCTTCTTTCATGTTATGTTTTGCTTCATGAAGGGAAAGATACCCCTCCCCCCCGATTCATTGAATCGCTCAGCAGCTGTGAGCACAGAGAGGCTATACGGCAGAATGCCGCCACAGTATTTGCAAGTGGACGTGTAGTGTGGAATTATTAGAGTCATAAAAACAGTGCACGCTAGTTAAAAACAAGAGGTGTGAAATAGTCATGTATCAGGACTGGGAAGTCACAGGATGTTTTTACTCTCGTGTAGGGGGGAGAAGGTAAAGGGCATGTAGCTTGTGGAACAAAGAAAAATTCCCAACAAAGTTTAGTAAAACCCCATTAAGTCATATATTTAAAAAAAAAAAAAAAAAAAAAAAAAAAAAGTCAAAAATTTACTCACCTGCTTCATAAAAGGGTTTATAATATACTTTTTTGTATTTTTGAATAATAATAATAATAACCCTATGACATGAGACACTTGGAATTATGTAGTGACCAAGAAACCTGTTAAATCAATTGTTATATTTTAAATCTCCGATGAAGCTTTGCACACTCTTGGCATCTTCTCAACCAGCTTTGCATTTTGATTCCGAAATAAATTCAAGCAACATAGGTGTTAATTTCATTAATTGCATTTGTCTTGGAAACAAATTTCTCTAAGCCTTTGTCTTAAAGACATTTTGATAATGAAAAAATGTTTGCCCAAACTGTTTGCTTATAGGCACTTAGCTATAATTTCAGCTATAGCTATTATTACTTAGCTGTAAATTTTAAACTTCCAAAATAAGACAAATGCTCAGTAGAATTGTTTTAATGGTGGCATTGTACAGTATATGGATAATGTATAATATTAAAATAATAACTGATGTACAGTATATGGATAAATGGACTGGTTTTCAAGGAACTGAACTATGTAAGCTGTAACAAATGAGGAAAAGTGTTAAGCTACAATGGACTAGGGGACTAATTTTTACTAGTCAATGAGCTAATTAAAAAAGGCTAGTTGATTAGTTGTCTTTTTCCATAGTTAAAGCAAACACTGTTTCAGGACCTTGCTGTTTTAGGCTACAGTGTTAATAAAGAAAGTAAGTAAATTGGTGCAAGAAATAAGAAATCTCTATCATATTGCATTATTCGACAGCCAACAAATTGTTAAAATGCACTCGTGTGGACGATCGGGTGGCTCGGATGAAATCGTTGATTACGACCCCGAGAGTGCACAGCATGGAGTGGAAGCTCCTCCTAGCTTAATGATAGATGGAGAATGTGATGTTTACAGCAGCATCTGGGAGATTTTTTTCTCTGTTCCACTCCAGCCTCAAATAGCATTCACAAATGCAACCTGCTGCTCCAAAAGTGCTCTTTCACACAGCGCTGTTCACAGCAGAATTCACTATACCCTAATGCAAGGATTTTATTCAAATTTTATTTAGCTGTAAAAGACCTTTGGCATTCTAATGACATTCTTAATACATATAAATGGGAATTCCCACAAAAATCTGAAGCATGTACAAGAAAACAAGCCATAATTACAAATCACTGTTTGAAGGTGCCTAGTTAGTAGTAGTTGGAGTTCTCAACTCTTGTTGAACATTAGTGATCCAAACATATGACCAGTGACACCAAAAGTAAGCATACTCGATGCAGATCTATTCCCAAACCGTACACTGGGTACGGGGAATGATGCTATTTTATGAAATCTTGAGCCTATAAATATTAATAGAAGATTAATGGAACCAGTCATGGGGACTTGTAAAACACTAAGTCTCTTTGGTGCGGTGTAGGTGTGTAACACGGGTGACAAGATGGTGGAATGCCAGCTGGAGACTCACAACCACAAGATGGTCACCTTCAAGTTTGACCTTGATGGAGATGCTCCAGAGGAGATTGCCACGTACATGGTAAGCTTATTGCCGTCATTAATCTGCCTGCTTTATTCCCCCCCCCCCCCCCCCCC
>CM040982.1:20750508-20764817 GCA_022985145.1 Pangasius djambal
TGAGTATTTCTGAACTGCTGAGCTCCTGGGATTTTCACACACAGCATGATAGAGGCTATCATGGACACAGGCTCACCCAAACTGAACTGTTGAAGATTAGGGGGGGAAAAAAAAATCACCTGGTCTTTTTCCAGTCTTTAGCTGTCCAGTTTGGGTGAGTCTGTGCCCATGATAGCCTCAGATACTTGGTCTTGGCTGACAGGAGTGGAACCTAATGTGGCCTTCTGCTGTTGTAGCCAATCCACATCAAGTTTTGATGTGTGTTTTGCGTTTTGAGATGCTTTTCAGGCGTTCCTGTTAAAGTGGATGGTGAGTGTATATCTACACATGATCATCGTCAGCATTATATAATGGTCTTATTACTTTAGATCACAAGTTCCCAACTCTGGTCCAACAAACTTTAGTATTTAAATGTATATGAATGTTTGGTTAAGATTACCATTTTTTTTTTAAAATGGGGGGGCAAAAAGATATGCCTCTTGCAGTGCCACTCTTCCCCATTGGGGGGCTGCAGCACAGATGATTTTGTGATTTGATTTATGCCTCTATGTAGTGTAAATTATTCACCTGTTCAGTCTGATTTCTTTTTGTACAGTGCTTTTAACAAGAGACATCATCACAGACAGCTTTACAGTAATCCAGATTTGTGTCTAGATCCCTTTAAACATCTATAGATGATATTTTTTATTGTGGCAGATCTGTTCCTCCATACTGCAGAATATCACTTGCTGTTCCTGACTGCCACGAGAATGGGGAAGAGATTTACCATTTACACCTTCTGTTGACAGCTGTTCCGAGGTTTTACCGTCAAACGGTTGCCTGAGATGTGTAAGGACATACCCTTTTACTTTGTATTTTCTTTAATATGGTACATATTTGTCCACTAGGTTGAAAATGACTTTATCTTGCTGCTTGAGAAGGAGATGTTCATTGAGCAGCTGAAGGACATAGTGGAGAAGGCTGAGGACATCCTGAGTGAAGATGTTGAGGGAGAGAGGGGCTCGGGAAATCTGTCACAGCCCCATCAGAGCCTCAAAGGGGGTTCTGGTTTTGAGGTGAGCCTCATGTTCAGTAAACGCAAAGGCGTCTGTCTCATTCGTTTCTAATTCATTGCAGGGAAATCATTCCAGTTTGCTGCATTCGATAACATAATTATATCTACCCTTAAATTCAATGACGTGTACAGTTGTAAAACTACGGTATATACTCAAAATACCTGTGTGGGGTTATCGGAGGATTGATCAGTTTCCTTATACATTGCAATGTTAAATATTCTCTCTGAGTGCCTAGAGGATGTCATCTGTTTTCGACAGAGATTCATCACTTAATGCCTGACAGCCAGCATTCACTATTATTTTTTTTTTCGTCCATTAAAGATTAAAGAGTCCACCTCTTTTGATGTATAGTTATTAAGCCTCCCCAAGGGTGCACTTTTCCTGTGGTAATGGAGGGAATGCTGACAGACAAAATGTACAGAGAGGAATGAAATGCTAATGTCTTCCCCGTGCTTAAGAATAAGCTTTAATGCTCCTTGCAGAGATGCTCTTGCCAGAAAAATGTTGAAGGCGTAAATGAATGCAGTGATGCAAGTAAGGAATAATACATGGATTATTCAACAATGGGATGGTGTGCTGCCATCCTGTTATCACCCCTGAAGTGTTTTATTCCTCTTATACCACAGCAATTGCCAAAAAAAGAAACATTTTTTTGTTTATTAAAGAATGTACTTAAAAAAATAAAAATACAATCAGTTTATAGTTATTTAATTTAGTGTTCCTGCTATCATTTTCTTATAGCAGCCTAAAACAGTTGTTTTCTCCCTATCCTCTTTTTTCTCTTGACATTAATAAGACAAAAAAAAAAAAAAAACTTAAATGAACAACTTGACCTCTGATTGTTACAAAGCATTACCGGAGACTCTTACGGAAAGTGTCGTCTTAATATTTTAATTTGTTACGTTATTATACAGCAACAAATTTTCCCTTTCAAAATCTGTTTATGATGTGTAATCCCTATGAATTGTTACTATAGAAACTTTAATAACTTATTAGAATGAGGGCATTAATGTATGCCTGTGATTTGAATTACACTAAACCAGCACTAAACACGACCTTACTGAGCTCCGAAATAAATCCATGTTTTCTGCCATATTTCCATACAAAGCCAAAGACATATGCTTTCAGCTAACATGGACCATGTGCTGTGCACTGGCTTGCAAATCTCGGCTCATGTAATTAACATAAAAAAATATGAACTTGTACTTTCATTGCACATGTTTTTCATCATTCTTAAATGATCGGTCTCCATTTTCCAAAGAAAATCTTATTTTTTCTGATATTTCTGCAATGGAACCAACCCAGAAACTGAAGTAGATCTGGTAAAATATATCATAATAATACTATATAATATTAATAATATTAGGCTGCTGTTAACTGGAGCCTGAGTAACAGATTCTTGAGTTGGGAAAATCGTCACTGTTTTGAAACACAGTTACTCAGTCACATTAGACAGAAGATAGAAAGTTTGTCAGAAAGCTCCACAGGATGCCAAGTTCTGCTGAATAATTTTTTTTATTTATTGTTGGTAATTATAAATGAAAAGAGACATGCAGTCCTGATTTTTCAGTGTTTTCCAGTGTTTTCTAAAGCATGGTGGTAGGGTTAGCATAAAAAAAAAAAAAATAAAAAAAAATAAAATAAAAACCACCCTTCAGCTATAGACCACACCCACTTCCGTTTTAAATACGAAAACTGATATTGAGCTCTAAACAGACAGTATATACTGTATGTAAGATGTATATAATCACCTGAACATGTGTCTAATGTTTAATCAAAGTAATTGGTTTTCATGTTGGTTGTTCTAGGGAGCAAACAAGCCTCAGCAAACTCAGTCTAATCAACTAGTATACCAACAAAATGGTAAGACTGTTATAAGAATTCATGTACAGTATATCCTTGTTTAGGTATTTACACGGTTATGTAACTGATGTACATTTTGGAAGAACCATGCTATTGTTTACACGTGTCCACTGGCTTTATAAAAAACATTGTGCAATGGACAGTCTGGTGTTTTACTGTAAAAGGTATATATGCTCTGCACAATATGATAATGGAAAGCTTTTAAACTGACAGTAATGTACTGTGTGACATGTCACAGACGTAAAATGCTCTCCGTTTCTGAGATTGATTTGAATCAGGAATGCATATGGAAGCTGTTTGTGTGGTAACGGATGTGCGTGTGTGTTTGTGTGTACGTGTGTCTTAGTACTTCACACTGGAAAACGTTGGTTCATCATCTGCCCTGTGGCTGAGACCGCAAATAATGGTGAAGACAGTGTCACAGCAAAAGGTATATATCTATACTCGTGTGCTAGTACTATGACTAACCATTAGCAAAAAAACGGGAGTAAGACAGTAAACTGTAGACATATGACCAAGAATTTACTAACATAGTGTCTTAGTAAGTGGGTCACCAGCGGCCACCAGCTTCAGTGCTCTTTAGGATAAATTCTGTGGAACTGTACTGGAGGGACAAAGACCATTCTTCCAACAGATAGTCCTTCAGTTGTTGCTCTGATGATGGTGGTAGAGAGTGCCGTGTAATTCATTTGATCCAGAATCTCCCGTAGGTGTTCACTTGGGTTGAGATCAGAAGATGGCATAATTGTTATTTTCGTTCTACTCAATCCATTCAGTGAGCCCTGAATTGCTGATTTTGTCATCCTGGAAGAGACCAATCCCATCAAAATAGAAAGGTTTCACCATAAGATAAAGGTGATCAGTCAGAATAACTGTATTGATTTGCAGTGACCCTTCCCTCTAATGGGCCAAGTGGCAGCAAAATAAATGCCTCCAGAGCATAACAGAGCTGCCAGCTTTTCCTTTAATTTGCCCATCTGTACTTCTGCATCAATTACTGAGGATAATAGTGAGTAAATTTATTTTATATTTAAAAATATTATAGAGAAAATACTTTTTTTTTTTTTATTTATTTATTTTTTTTTTTTTTTTATAATCATCTTTGAAAATGCAAAGTTTTGAGTGGATGCCATGCATATAGAGACAACTGAGATTAAAGCCCATTTCCAGATCCGCCTTGTGGTGTTTGTTTATATATATATTTTTATTTTACCTCAGACAAGACTCGTGCATAAGATATGTAGGAATTAGAGCGTTAACTTCTGTGCTTTCTTGCACTAATCTATGTACAAATATGTACTGAGTGTCAGGTCATTATAAACATGCATTACTATAGATTATGAGCTCAACAAAGTTTGTTAATCCAGTAAGATTGCTCTATGGCTATTTTAATCAATGACTGTGTGTGTGCTACAGGCTGAATAGCTCATGTGCTGCAGAATATAGCATGAATATTGTATTTTGTAGTGTTTCTGGGCTAGAAACTCAGGTGAAGAACATGTGCATGCAGTGGTTTAAGTTGTAAGGTCATTGTATTGTAAATTTATCACACTGTTCCACCCTTAATATGTACAAATAAGCAAACTTGTTGAATAAATGCAGCTTGCTGAGTCAGTACTTTTGTAAATTTTGTTTCTCCTTCTCTCTGACTCTCAGACCCAGAGGGCACACCTGCGGCTCAGATGCAAGACACTAGCATAGGTGAAGCCAGACCTCTCCAGAACAACCCACCACTGTCTAACACGGCCCTCAGTGCCCCCGAACACGCCCAAACCGTGGACGAGCCTCAAAGCACTCAGTCAACAGGAATGTCCATGGTTGCCGACATCCCATGCTGCCCTATCGCCCCTCCCACTTCCCAGGCTGATAATGTTAAAAAAAATGTACCCCCTCCCCAGCCAGCCAGTCATGACCCCAGCCCGGTCTCCGACACATCTTTGACCCAGGTTCAACCAGTAGTGCTTCAGCAGCCATTTTCCACACCCGTCCCACCTCCTACACAGTCACAGCCTCAGAGCCCTGCCCATCAAACACAACAAGGTGTTCCTCCTACTACATCAGGGCCTACCGCTTCACTTACACAGCCAGGGGGTGGACCAACCGAGTCTGACGGGGAAGGGCCTCCTAGACTAGAGTTTACCGATAGGACAATAAAGACACTTGATGAGAAACTCAGGAACCTTCTGTACCAGGAGCATAATCCCTCACAATCCACAAGCTCCACCTCAGATCCTCCTGGCTCACCTCCAGTATCAGACAGCCAAAGCAGCGATGGACCACTGAAAAGGGGGGAAATACTGGTAAAAAAAAAAAAAATAGACCTCTAAGCATTTACTTATCAGCATTAGACATTTTGTGAAATGACACTAATTACGAAATAACGTAAAGAGGAAACTTGCCCAGCCATTATGTTTTACATTAATTCATAAAATTGTAGCGTTCATATACAGTAACTGTCAGTTAGCATCTGTGTTTGGCCTTCAAGTTTTTAGATATAATAATATTAATGATGCACCAAAATTTCACTTTTCCAATATTGTTGGCCGAAACAATATTTTCTGTTTTCAGAGAGAAAAAGCCAGCAAAGTTATGCTGTTTGTGTTATGATTAAATGCACAAACATACTAAAATATAGCGATTTGTGCACAACATGCACAGTGTATGTTAACTCGCCATATAATAATGTCACAATGAACAGTGTTTTTTCAGTAATGATGTCATCATAAAGATACTGGCTTGCAGTAATATTTATTTGTGATGAATCTACATAGACTATTGCAGCTACCACAACCCTCCACTTCCTTGCAAACATTGCAGCTTTAAAGGATTTATATCAGCTTTACAGTTTTATTTATATGTAACTTGTACAATGTACACTACCGGTCAAATGTTTTGACACACTGGACTGTATGTATTTTTCCATTTTGATGCAGTGAATAATGAAGTTGCCCCTGCACAAACTTATTTCTGATTTTAAAATGTATTTTTAGTAGTTTTTAAAAAAAACAAATTATTTAAAATTTCATTGCTTCCCTAAACAAGTACTTTATAATGTAAACCTTAGGAGAAGCAGTGAGGCATTTGGCCTGTTTTGGAACATTAAAGAAGAAAAAAAAAAAAAAAAAAGCCTCCTGGGTGAAGCTCACTTATGAATCTGGTTGAAAAGATGCCAAGAAATTCATTAGGAATTTTAAATAAGTAGTTTTGATTTGTTTGACACATGCATTATTTAAAATGTTTGTCTTGTTTGTTGCATATTTCTTTTTTGCTATGTTATTATTATTCTAAGAGAGTAAACTGACAACCCTTCTATCATCAGGTGTGTCGAAACTTTTGATTGGTAGTTTAAATAGACATACAAGTAAATAATTTAACCTTTTTTTTTTTTTTTATAAACCTGATTAATAAGCCGAGAATACATCTGAACTCCATGTTTGCACAAGCTTATTTGCAAGGATGCCATTTCATTACTTCATAGAATTAAAATTAATTGATGGAAATAAAATAACCCATTGTTTCCCCACTGCTGAAATGCAGTGCTCAAATACCAGTTTATTTGGTTGATCTGTCATGGTTGTACTTATCCTAATTTTCTGCATCTGTTCCTGTGTTTGATTCCCCCTTTTTTTTCCTCATTCAGCCTCAGATTCCAGAGAGGAGTGACAGTCTTGGTACCTTGAGCGACTCTGCTGTTGCCTGTAAGTGGTGTGTCTGTGTATGTTTTCGTATTAGTCCATGGAGAAACTTCTCTGGGGGGATTATTTCAAACCAGGTTTACTTTACTCCATGTTAAAGGGAATAATTAGTCTGAACATGAATTCGAAATGACTGACTGATTTATGAACAAACTCGTATTTGTTCATATTCATTAGCTTTAGATAGGCAGCTGACTACCGACTTAGAGGGCACCTCTGAAGGACACCCTACCTCGAAAAGCCGTTTCCAGGTAGGGGGACTCATGAAGTTTCGAACCTTTTGCATTATCTATTGCATGTGCCTTTGCATTTATTGGAGCCGTTATCTCTAGATTGTTCCAACGGCACCGGATATTGTCCAGAGTTTGGAGCGTGGCAGAAAGAGCCGAACTTCCTGCAGTTCTGCAGCACCTGGCCACATGGAAGGAGAGGCTGCAGTTACCACAAATATTGGAGTTTCCACTGCAAATGAGAATGGAGGCCAAACCATGCAAATGTGCTATAGTAATCGTTATTCAGCTCCTCCAAACCTCTATCAGGTGTGAATGAGAGTTTTCTAATGAAACGTGCTCTTCACTGCACTCTTATTGCGTCAGTTGAGCCAAATGTTTTTACTGAATAGGTTTTCAAATTGCTGTGCTTCCTTGGATTCTAAACTGATAAGCAATCATCAAAGTAGTTTCTATTCTATATATGGTCAGTGTATATAATCTTATTCTATATATGATTAGTGTATATAATCCTATTCTAGATATGACTGGAGTGTATAATCCTATTCTAGGTATGAACTGTGTGTATAATCCTGTTTTATGACCAGAGTATATAAAATCCTGTTCTAGATATGACCAGTGTATATAATCCTATTCTATTACCAAAGTATATAATCCTATTCTAGATATGAACGGTGTGTATAATCCTATTCTATGACCACAGTATATAATCCTATTCTAGATATGACCACCGTATATAATGCTATTCTAGATATGACCGGTGTGTATAATCCTATTCTAGATATGACCACAGTATATAATGCTATTCTAGATATGACCAGTATATATAAACCTATTCTATATATGATCACCATGCCATTGCATTCCTGTTGGAACATTTGTCCTCTGGGTGGTGCTTTTTCCTTTTGTTTGTTGTATATAAGAGAGGCTTTCGCTTTTGTGGTTCAAGTATTGCTTCTTTTTTTTTTTTCTTCCTTGGTAGGACATGTTTACTTCCACCGTGGAGGCCACGACCTCAATGCCTCATGCTCAAACCTCCTTGTCCATTGATGCAGCAGCACAGCATAGCTTCCACCTCTCCACAGATTCTGGTGAAGAGGACAACCACTTGATTCTGCCCCATAAACCTGGACAGGCCATTCCCAGCCAATCGGAGCACAGTGGAAGCGATCTTGTAAAGCGGGCTGTAGCTTTCTTTCGGCGCTCTGGCCGCAGCAGCAGTGTGCAGAGCTCTGATTCGCCCAGCCGTCCACCAGTTCTTAATGGCCATGCCCCCTCTGCATACATCAGCAGTGATAACGACTCGGAGTTTGAGGATGCTGACGTGAAAAAGGAGCTGCAGAAACTCAGAGAAAAGTAAACAAAGCACTAATATACATACCCCTACTAGTACAGATTGAAGGTTGTACTTGTCAATTTCTGTGCATCCTAATGTACCTTTTATAGTAGCATAATTTAAGCTGTCTCTGATTTATTACCATTGCATTTATTACCATTGTGCTGTTTTTTTTTTTTTTTAACACAAACAATACTCATTTTTCATACAGATACCTGAAAGTCTAAATTGATTTCTACAATTATGGTTTCATGCCAATATACTTAAAAACCTCAAAATGAGTAAATGATGTTCAGCAGAGCACAAAACCACATTATAATGCTGTCAGAATTTTGTAATTTTCTAGTGAGCGCACAATGCGAACAAGGAAAACCTAATTAAAGGTTTGTGATTACTGAGCCTGCAGTACAAAACATGTTCTGTCGATGGAGCCATCTGTAATTCTAGTGGTTAGCCCCTTTAAAGTGTTCATTAAAAACACTAGACACACAGCATGGTGGCAGCTGGCGTCAAGTATGTTTACCTAAGTGCTGACATTGCACTATTATACTTGTGCAATTTACTTGTTACTTGTGTGCCATTAGAATGTTTGACTAATCCCACTTACTCCCGCAGTTATAAGTTTTATTTGTACCTGCAGTATTTTCTAATGAACTTGTTTGGTTCTGTTAGTAATTTACGCCACGTCGTTCCTGACCAGTGCACTGTACAATGGCAACTAAACTTAAAACCCTATACACTTTGACAGAAACATGGTCTTCCATGTCTCCTGCTCTTCCTCAGGCATATGAAGGAAATCTCTGAGCTGCAAGCCCATCAGAGAAGTGAGATCGAGCAGCTTTATTCGCGGCTCGGACGGTCCGTGCCTCCTAGTGTGGGATTCCTGCACGCAGTACCCCCTACCGGCCGCCGCCGCCGAACCTCTAAACACAAGCTCAAAGCGGGCAAGCTTCTTAATCCAACCGTGCAACAGCTCAAATCCAACCGTGCCAGCAGCCCAGGTAAGTTTAAGTGCATGCTAATGTAGACCGCACTGTTCATTTTATTGTCCCTTGCAGTACAAGCTAAATGTCTCTCTCTCTAGCAGAGACTTGTTCCAGCATGTCGGGATCTCCAGCTAAAAGCTCAGTTCTAGGTAACAGCTCTGTGGCTTCCAGCAGGGCCACACTGCAGAGTCCAGTGTCTGAACCTCTGCAACCAGTCCAAACACAACAGCCATGCTCACTCAAAGTCTCACTGTCCTCTGACAACATCTATGACTCAGCCCCACATGCGCTCCCAGGGCAAGGTAACACACACACATGCGCGCATACACGTACTCTGCCCATATATAGGCCCTTGCTGTGTCTGTGTATAATCTACATTCATGTCTCTCATACTCGCACACATGTTCATATACAAGTCTTTGTCAGAGTGCTTAATACATGAATTTGCATGATCACATATTACGCAGCATTCTTAAGGACTCTCTTCCTTCATCTGTGTGTCACACACATCTTGAACACACATGCAGATTCACACAGCCCTGTAGGAAGGCTGCAAAGTAATAGATTAGGGTGTTTAAATATTTTCTTCGATGCATTATTGGTTATTGCATCTATATTACATGAACACAGTCAATCAACACGTCACACGTTTCATAACTTGCTAACAAGTATTATATCTCTGCTGACAGTTATGTCTAGGTTAAGAACAAGGAGGCACTGTTGGCCAGCTTAGGAGTGGCCACATCATGAGCAACACCCCCAAACACATATACACACACACACACTCACCATGAACATGTCCATTAGTCCTATAATATTTGGCTGTGCCTTACTGTCTATGCTGAGATGATACGGGTCTCTAAAACCTGATGTGTTCGCTGTTACACCACTCTCCCTCTCTCTCTCCCTCTCTCTCTCTCTCTTTTTCCTTTCTTTTTTCTCTACCTCTTATATTCGTTCTTCACAGGCTGGACCGTTTACCACCAAACATCCGAGAGAGTCACCTATAAATCTAGTAGCAAACCACGCACTAGATTCCTCAGTGGACCCGTGTCTCTGTCCATCTGTTTGTATTTGTTTTTTCCTACTTTACTTCACTCATCCCATCTGTCTTTCCAGTCCATTTTTTGGTTTTCTCTCTCTCCTCTTTCTCTCCTCTCTCTCTCTCTCTCCCTCTCTCCCTGTCTTTCTTTATGTGTCTGTCTCTCTCTCTCTCTCTGCCCATCCCAATGTGCGACTTGTCTTAATTTTTCCCCTATACACACAACCATCAACTTTGTCATTCACCCATTTTCATTTGATCATCATGTTTCCTCGGTCATTCCTGCACCTACTTTGTCAGTCACTTCATTCATACAAACGCTTTGCGCTGCTTTCTGCTTACCAAATAACATTAACTGTGTCTTCCCCCAAACATGGGCTTTCCAAAACCTTGAATCTTTTGAGAACGTGAAAGAACAATTAAATATGTGTGTCTTGCCAAAGCCTTTGTATCTTCTGTACATGTGGTTTCTTTCTTTTCACCGATTGTCCTCACGTACGTAAAAAGCCCCATACCGGCATAAGAGGATGATGGGCACGCTGTCTCATGTTTGGAATCGGAAGACGTGCATGCCAGAGGCACAAGCCAGGCTCACTTTGGAGACCGTCAGGGCCGTATTTCAAATTCTTACCTTCCTTCATCTCTGGCTCTACATTGCATGACCTTTACAGAAAAACCAAAGCTGCCTCTGCTACTCTTGTAGAATAGTTTTTTTCCCCCCCAAACAGTTTGTGCTTTAATGTGTTTTTTTTTTTTTTTTTTTTTAGTAAAATTGAATTTTAAATTCATAATGAACACTGTGCTGAATGCCG
This sequence comes from Pangasius djambal, assembly GCA_022985145.1. Lineage (NCBI taxonomy): Eukaryota > Metazoa > Chordata > Actinopteri > Siluriformes > Pangasiidae > Pangasius > Pangasius djambal. Next base: position 20,761,528 of record CM040982.1, read on the forward strand.
TGATGACTGACTTGCAGGCCCTCAAGTACATTTTTTGTACTATGTAGAGTATATAAAAGTATATCTTTACACTCCTATACCCCCAGCATATTCAACTTGTTTTCATACTTCGCTGTATTGTAATTCCTAGACTTTTGTAAGCGTAAAGGACAGTGAAGTGTTTGGCCCACTGTTACATAGAAATCTTGTTTTCACTAGGGGAAAGAGGTTTTAGATGCATTGCAAAAATGCAACCTCTGCTGCATTTTTATTTTTTTTAATTTTTTTTTTTTTTTGGACCTGTTTAAGGTTCTTCTTTCTTTTCTATTGCCTTTCTTGTTCTTTTTTTTTTCTCCTTTGTCTTTTTCTTTTTTCTTTCTCTTTTTAAAAATATTCTTAACACTGTTTAATGGACACATTAAATTTAAGCTTTTTTTTTTTGTATGTTATTATGTAAAATATACATCATTATAAAAACGGGTCTCTCCTTAAAGGTACTGGTCCCAGTCCTGGTCTTAGAGACCTACGCTTTAGTGTGATTCTTTTTCCAAAACTGTGCCCTGGCTGCTACTAAACAAGGCGAGCCAAAATCCTTATATAAATGGCTAAAAGTATGCTGCTTTAGCATATTTTACTGTTGCAGTAGAAAAATGGAAATCAAAACACATTGTGGTATCAGGGTTCTTTTTTGAAAATGGAAATCCGGAAATGACTCTTTAAAATATAAAATAATGATTTCATTATCTCACAGTGAAATCTCATAACTCTGACCAACATGATACTGGTATACACCCAGCAAGCACTTTATTCAGAACACTACTGATACTGGGTTATGGTCTCCATTTTGCTCTGGATTCCACAAGATGTTGGAAATATTCATTTGAGATTCTGGTCCATGTTGACATGATTGCATCACACAGTTCCTGCAGATTTTTTGGAAGCACTTTTATGCTGTGAATCTCCATTTCTACCACATCCCGAAGGTGTTCTATTGGATTCAGATCCGGTGACTGGGAAGACTACTGAACAACATTGAGCTCATTGTCATGGTCATGAAACCAGTTTGAGGTGACTTTTGCTTAGTGACATGGTGCATTATCATGCTGGAAGTAGCCATTAGAGGATGGGTAAATTGTGGCCATGAAGGGATGCACATAGTCAGCAACAATACTCAAATAAGCTGTGGCATTCAAGCGATGATTGATTGGTATTAACAGGCCCAAAGTGTGCCAAGAAAACATTCCCCACACCATTTTATAACCAGCCTGGACTGTTGACACAAGGCAGATTGAGTTCATGTATACATTCTGTTGGCACCAAATTGTGACCTTACCATCTGTGTGCCTCAGCAGAAATTGAGATTCATCAGACCAGGCTACATTTTTCCCCATCTTCAGCTGTCCAGTCTTGGTGAGCCTGTGCCCACTGCAGCCTCAGCTTTCTTTTCTTGGCTGACAGAAGTTTAACCCGATATAGTCTTCTGCTGTTGTAGCCCATCTGCCTCAAGGTTCGACGTATTGTTCATTCTGAGAGAGTTTTGTGCTCACCACAGTTGTACAGAGGGTTATCTGAGGTACTGTAGCCCTTCTGTCAGCTCAAACCAGTCTGGTCATTTTCCGTTGACCTCTCATCAACAAGGCATTTCCGTTCACGGAACTGCCACTCACTGGATATTTTTTTCTTTATTGCACCATTCTGAGTAAACTCCAAAGGCTGTTGAAAAATCCCAGGAGATCAGCAGTTACAGAAATACTCAGACCAGCCCTTCTGGCACCAACAGTCACACCACGATCAAAATCTCTGAGATCACAATTTTTCCCCATTCTAGATGCCCACTTGAATAAAATATAGCGTAGCTTCCAGAGTGCATAGTGAAACAGAAAAATGCAGAAAAGTAAATACATGTTGTTTCCAGTATTGCGTTTTATAAGTTTCCCAGTGTTCTGTAAAAAAATGGAAATTGGTCAACGAGTCATTTTCTGTTTTCCATTTTCTGTTTTCCATTTTACATTCCAGTTTAAAATAAGTTTTGGGCCCATCTTTTTCACCAATAACTCACATGCTTCCAAGCATACAGGCTAATTAAATCTCCCCACACCTCCTTCTGATGCTGTGTTTTAACTGATTGGTTGCTGCCTGTGGCTGTCCACCAGTTTGTCCAGTGAGCAAAGGTGTGCAGCGTCTCCCTCCTTGCCCCTAACCCTGTGTATCTGTATTGTTCTGCCTCTTTATAGGGTCTACTCTGAAACGACTATGTCTAGGCAAAGAGCGCTGTAGTAGTAACTATCCCATTTACTCTTACTCTGTAGATCCTTCTTCCTTTCTTTTGTTATCCCCTTTATCTTCCCTTTATCTGTTGTCTCTTGGCATGACCACAAGAGTGAGCGTTGTCATCTTCCTGTGTTTGCAGAAAAGTGTAAAAATGCAACAATGAAGTGTGTTGTCACTTCATTGATTTAATTTCCCCCCCTCCCTGGTGCATGGCAATGGATGGTGTCACTTCCTATGAAGTGCTGCTTCTATAATTTTTGTCTGCATGTTTGATTTTAAGATGTGAATCGGCAGTTATGTGGGGGAGTTTAATCCTTTGGCTGCTTGTTGTCTGGAAATGCTCAGGAAAAAAAAACAAATAGCTAGGTAAAGTGACAATAACCCAGCATGTGTGCACTAGTAGAAAGATGCACAGATTCACATCGATAAGCAGCCAACCGATTGCTCATGACTCAGTGCAAGGCACCGTTTCTGTCCTTATCTTTGTTCTTTCTTAATTTTTAAGGTGTCCTCTGTTTCTCTCTTGTATAGGGTCATCGCATTGTAGTGGCACAACTTCAGCAAGCTCAGCATCCAATCAACAACCAGCCCCGTCTCCTGTGGCCATGCCTGTGCCTGATGCTCAGCCATTTACAACACTAGCTCAGGCTCAGACCAACAACAGCAATAACAAAAAGCGGACATTCACTGATGACTTGCACAAGCTGGTTGATGATTGGGCAAAAGAGACGCTCGCTGCTGGCCCTCAGCCCCGCCCTTCCCTTAACCAAATCAAACAACAGCAACGGCATCAGGATTTGAAGGGCACACCTACGCATATGAGTGGAGGCACAATACAGGTACATCCTGCAGTTTTCTTCCCCTGAATGGTGGACCTTTGATGGTCCAAAATCAGTGTGCTTTTCAGATTAAGATATTTTTATTATCCAATGGTAAAAGCATACAATAAAAAAAGATTCAAGAAAAAGAAAATAAAGAGCTAATGTATTAAAAAAAAAAAAAAAAAAAAAAGCTGCAGTGTTAATTGGGTAAAGTTTATT
>CM040982.1:20764917-20809184 GCA_022985145.1 Pangasius djambal
AGCTGAGATATGTGCACTTTTGCGCATAAACCATAACATCGCAAACATTCTATAGTGGTCTAGGGGTCTTAAGGAGTTATAGTTGACATCATGTGTTTGTCAGACAAAGATCCTTCACCAGGTGTGCAAGCAAATATTAAATAAATGGCACAAGTATAATGTGTCTGTACTTACCAGTGCTAGGCACGTGACAGGCTGTCATCTGTCACACCAACGTTTCACAAAGTGGTCTGTTAAAACACTGAATATCACACGTCATCGCTTTTGCCATAATTAAAGTTTCACATCACCCAAATTCATAGGAAGTGAGTGATCACTTTGTCTCTATTGGTACACTATATAGTCAAAGGTTTGTGAACAACTGACCATCACACCCATATGTGGGTCTTCCCCAAACTGTAGGTCTGGCACAAAGATGGAAGCACACAATTGTATAGGATGTCTGTGTATGCTGTAGCTTTACAATTTGTCTTCACTGAAACTAAGGGGCCCAAACCTATTCCGGCATGACATTCCCCTGTGAACAAAGTGAGGGCCATAAAGACATGGAAGTATTTGAGGTACTGGCTGGCACAGAGCCCTGACCTCAACCCCACTGAACACCTTTAGGATGAATTCCGACTGCACACCAGGCCTCCTCACCTAACATCAGTGCCTGACCTCACTAATGCTCTTGTAGCTGAATGAGCAAATCCCTACAGCCATGTTCCAAAATCTAGTGGAAAGCCTTCCCAGAAGAGTGGAGGTTACTATAACAGCAAAGAGGAACTAAATCTGGAATGAGATGTTCAGACAGCACATATGAATATGATGGTCAGATGGTCAACTTTTGCCCATATATTGTTAATGGTGTAACTATTTCAGAATATCATAGTCTATGCTTTCCTAATTTATATGTGCTAAAAAGCTATCAGTAACTTTTGATTTTTTTCTTTCTTGCCTTATATTAACTATATCTTTCTTTCTCTCCCCCTCACCTTTCTCTCATCTCTTTGCATTCAGATGAGGGCTTCTCTGCCCCCCAAATTTTTGCCATTCCAGCTGCCTCTACCGTGCCCACTCTCAGCTGCTCCGGGTCCCAGTGTGCCCCCTGCCCTCAGTAACACACCCTCACCCGTTCTCCATCCATCATATTTGCTCCCCACTGGCCCTTTTGGGGGGGTGATGCCAGCTTCTGGGTACCCAACCCAGTGGCCTCAGGCCCCCTGTCCAGTCGGTACAGTGGGGCCAGTGAACATGATTGGCGCATCGGGTATGATACCCCTCCCTACTTTGGTTAACCCTGCACTGCAAACCTTTCCAATGGCATTGAATGGCTCGGAAAACCCCACATGCAGAGGCAGTGCCAGAACTGTATAACCATACCATCATTACCATAGCTGGTGTTCCTCTGTAATGCAAAGCTTTCTACTATGCTGTGTAAATTAGAACTATGCTGATCATTCAATGACTCCCTGGTTATATCGGTAACTTCCTACTTAGCTGGTTCTGTTGGCTGGTAAATGATCAGTGTCTGTCATAGACATGCTATGATGTGCAGATTACCCAGGCCTCACACTGAAATACAGTACCCATAGTCCTGCTGCATTGGTCCAGTGTTATTGATGTCAGCATCAGTATGCATTTGACAGCAGACACATCTGTACATAGCCTCAGAGCTTGTAAATAGTGTGTATGTGCGTGTGTGTGTGCTTGAACAAGTGCAAGTAAGTCTGCATTTGTCTGGCCTTTATGAATTCTACAGCCATAGTGAGTGATAATTTTATGGTCTCTATCTGTCAGTCTTTTTCATGACAACTCAGCAATCACTGTTTGCTAAGGCTAAGACAGACAGAAACGCCTTTGCCAATGGCTGCCAGAGTGTACATGCACAAACTACAAAGGAAATATGACACAAACTTCAAAGAACAAATCAGAAATAGTATTAAATTTGATTACGCATCTATTTGTAATAGGAGATCCGTACTCGAAACGACAAAACTATGACTCTGGTAGTTAAAATTCCACTTTTTCCACTGTTGGCTGATGAAATGCAGTGAGTGCTGTCTCAGACCACACTGAAGATACGGAAAAAGAAAAAGCATCAAGGGGAATGTAGTGCCTTGAGAGTTTAACAATTTCCCCATGAAAATCTGCAAGTCAGCCTTCAGTCAAGATGGTGCATCCTTCTGGGTCACTAGAAAACTATTGTTTCTTGCAATACCTATTTTCACCACCCTCCCAAAAAAAGGTATTTCTTTTTTACAGTTTTAAGGCTATTCAGACAAAGTACCAGACAAGACTCATGGTCACCAAAAATTGTCTGCAAAGCTCTTTTGGTGTTACGATCCCCTCATTACAAGCACAGTCTAAGTACTAACAGAAGATCTTTAATCTACAACTGTGACCTCAAACACTGGCCACTTGCATGTCTTTGATATCTTAATATTGGGCAAGGCCCTGTTACTGCAAAATTTCATGTGATGCAGTGCTTGGGGAAACGTTGTCCATAGGACGGCAAGTAAACTTTTTTGCATGGTCACTGTAAAGTTTACAATCCAGTCCAGGTTTAGCTTCGTTTGTAAAGGTGGGGGTTGGGGGTTGAAAAGCTGTGTTCACAGAGGAACGCACTACTCAAAGTAGCAGTGAACATGTAAGAAGGGACGGGCAGTTTGGCTTCACATACTTAAGTGCAATTCAACTCTAAATCCCGAGAAGAGGAAAGGGGTGAGGGTAGCCTTGTCATGAGCCTTATGCACTAACCAGGTGAAAGAGGAGGACCTGTGGTGACTTTAGCATGCCACAGAACTCTGTAGCGAGCCATACACTAATTAGAGTGAGTTTAGTTAAGCTGTATTTTCTTTTTTCCCCATTGTGGGTTCTTTTATTGGTGTATGAATTGGTTGTAGTGTATATTTCGAGGTAAGAGGGTGGTGCAATATTTAGTTTACACTTGTTAATATAATGGATTTTAGCCTTTTTCCCCCCCTTAATGCTGCTAGAATGACACAGGTGGTCCAGTATATGAAAAACTAAGGTGAGCAACACTGACTGTACCCAACCACCCAAGGTACAAAATCCAGCCCCAATCAAAATCTACAAAAAAAAAAAAACAAAAACAAAAAACTAAATATTCTGCTACTGGATGAGAATGATACCTGAGTATTAGACATTAAATCACTTAAGTTGTGTGTCTGGGTTTTCTTGTTTAGCAAATGTTAATTTTCAATAAGGGGTCCTCATTTCAGAGGGATTAGGCCTAGCATCCTAGGCACCCTCCTGTTCTTGCACTTCCCTCTTCTTTAATCTGATTTGCTCTTTGGACCAGCATGATTAGCTTTGGCCCTACACACTTCCTAGATGGAAACCCCCCCCCCCCCTTTTTCCCCCTACACTGCGTTTAAACAGCAATACAAGAAAATAGTCGAGAGATCCAGCAAACTACCCAAAGGTATAAAATCCAGCCCTACTCCAAGCCTGTAATCTTGATACTGTGATGCCACTTTTATCATAATGTTGGGGTATGAGGAATTAAATCACACAAGTACATCCATTTGTCACACTTAGTATTCAGAATTGTCTTGTTTTTCCAAATATTTTAAATGAGAATATCAAATTTTGATTGGGATGGCCTAGAGTCTTTGCTACACTGGAACTTTTGCACTTGCCCCCTTTTTGTAATTTCATGTTCATCACTTGGACCAGCATGTTTAGGCTCTCCACTACACCTTTCAAAATCGAGCCACATTTTTTTACCCTGCATTTGAAGAGGTTGTGAGCCGTGGTTCTGTCAAGCTGTGAATTATACAGGTTGCTTGTAATTAATGTATGTAGTTATTTTGCATTGGTGGTGTTTTTTTTTTTTTTTTTTGCCTTTTCCCTAACATGTGTGTTATTCTTCCATCAATTCACTTTGAATTGGATTTTTTTTTTTTTTTAAATGTAGGCTGTTATGCAGAATATTCTGCTTTGGAAGAAATACTTTTTATAGAAGGAGATTTCTGTCCTCTGTTACTTGTATTTTTGATCCAGTTGCCAAGTCTGTATAAGCATTTAGCAGATGTGGAACTGAATTATTCATTGTTACCATTTTCTACATGAAAGCCATGTTTCAATGCTTCTGCTTAGAATTTCATTAATTTCTTCTGCCCTGCCTAAAAAAAAGCTGCACTCTGATCACAAAGACTGTATATGTTTAATGAAAGAAAGAAATAAACATTATTTTGTGCTTGATTATAGTATTTCTTATGTGTGTTCTAAAAGTCTTAACTTAGAAATTTAGTTTAGCCCTGCATAATGCTATAATGCTGTAATATTTTAACCTCCTGGCCGAGGCAACAAGATTCTGGACTAGGACTTGGCCATAGATGTGACCAGTATTTTAAATAGAACAGGGAAGTTTTAAAGAAACCTCCGCATATAAAGAAGTCATCTAGATGAAGGCAACCCACCTACAAGTGCTTAGCAACCTACCGGAAGAACCTATTCTTTCTAAGAAAGCTTGACCAAATATAATTGCAGCTGCTGATACTTTTGCAACCAGCATTCTACAGAAAAAATTACTACTTAAGAAAAATAATTTATTTTTAATTTTATGTTCAAATAAACCTATCGTTTTCCAATATGGTTACGCTTTTTTGTGTGCGCACACAAAATAATACTCATGACTTATATTTTATTATTATTAATATTTAAATTCTCATTTTCATGAAAGACACCAGTAATTCTGAAGTTGATTGTATATTTTGATGAGCATCCAAGCTGCAAAACCAGCACATTTAACATATTAAGTAGTGTTATTGACCAAATAGGATCCCTTGCAAGAAAATTTGTATTGCATTAATATACACTTACAAAAGAAAAGTTTAGAAGTTACAATGTTCAAGTATAAAAAGATTAGAATATCTAGATGGTTTTGCTATATTTACAAAGTACAAAATGTACAGACTGGAGTGAACAGTAAGTATTTACACTGTGCTCATTTCAAACTATATGCAGAACACACATTTATAGATTTATGAAGCATGATTAACATTGGTGCTCTATGGAGCCCTTAAGCATGTAACACACAGTGTGGCTCATGCAGGGCAGCATAAATATTAATTCTCTGCATCTTTTTTTAATGCATATGAATGTAATGTTAATACTTTTTCAATACCCCCTTAAATTGATAGCATACTTTAAAGCCTACTACAGTAGCAGTGGTATTTTCCCATCTTAATTCAATGTTATAACATGCACTACTCTTAATTTGACCCATTAAAATAATATGATAAAATAAAAATGTAGACTGACAGCCGTAGATCCATTTAACAAATGCCACCATAATGGCAAAATAAGCTTAAAGCTACGTCAATCTTATTTAATTCTTTTATGCATTATATTCTATTTTGCTGGATTGTATTAGATAAACCACGCCCCCTGGCGGCCCGCCTCGAAATCCCCTGGTGTTAAATATATCGCGCATGGGATCTGTGCAATCCACTGATCCGCGTTGGCAGATTCGTTTGGTATTTTCGTAAATAAACGGAAATATGTATTGACGACGAAACTGTTCTGTTTTTATACTATGTTTTTTTTTTTTTTTACTATAACTAACTATAACGTGAAACGAGCACAACCAAAATTTATATACAGAGAAATACTTGCGAAAAAATATAAACCCATACAGCAACGTGAAAGTCTCTGCCTAATTCGCAAATCGGGTAGAGTTCAAAACAAGAAGGAAGTAGTCGCAATTTTATCCTGCTTGTGCGCGGGCAACTTTTCATCTTTTATAAATAGTATCTTTCTATAATAAAAGTGAATTTTATATCATTAGAGAGGGTTTTGTCGCTAATTCGCCAGAGGCCATCGTGTTGTAATGGCGAATGTGCCGACACGCGCCCATGGCACCCAGTGTAGCCCCTTTTGTTCGCCATAGTCAGTTCCTGGATTATTCTCTTTATAGTTAAATCACCCGCGCTGCTTTTTTTCTTATATATTTTTTTACTTTTTAAAATAACAGTTACTTCAACCACCTTTGACCAGATTCACAGATATACACGGAAGCGACCTGAATGTACATTTCTTTGTGATTATCCTTGGTCGGAAGTGGCGACTGGAGCTCGCGCTGTGCTCGGTGACAAGCGCCTGGAGTAGTGAGTGTTGTTCCGTTCATACCTGCATCTGCTGGGAGAATTATTAGGTCGGAGAGCATGTATTTAATGTAACCATTATGCACTTGCAATGTAACCTCTGTGCATGGTGGTTGCACGGGCATCAACTGCAAACGGTGCATTTTCTTTGCCGCGCAGGAAAGCAGTTAGCCTGACTGTTAGCCACACTATACAGTAATGCAGGTTGATGCAGCAAAAGCATGTGTCGAGTTGCAGCCAGTTTGCAGGGCAATATTGTGGAAAATTCCAGGTTAGCATAGTAAAGCATTTCACGCGCGCGCTAATTCACTCAGGAGCTGAGGGGAAACATTGTTGCCAGATGCTCTCCTGCTGTGTAGTCACTTGTAGTTACAGTATGTTAGATTAGTTCCTATACTTATAGATATGTATATACCATTCTATTTAAGCACGAAATGTTTTCATTTTTATGCCAGAGATGTACACAAGATGAAAAATGAGCCGAATGATATTCAAAACTTAGTTGTTAGCTAGTTGTTTGTTTACATGTAGCTCGTGCCGCGCCAGACATATCACCTGTTTAACTTCATTCAGCTGAACGAGTCCTGTCAGGGATAGAGTCCCACAAAAACCACCTGGGAAATGCTTTCTGAACATTTCTACACTATAAGAAGCCACTTTTAACCCCATAATATCTTTGTCCTGTCAGTGTATTTATGTTTGAATTGTTTAAACTGTTCTAAATGGCTGTTGGAGTAACGTTAGTCGAAAACGTTGGGCTTGCTTCTCTGAATATTTATCCTCTGGTTGCCTGAAGTTGAGGTCAAACTGAAAAGGGATTATTTGTAGAAAATGTGATTTCAGCCAAGTTATCACATTTTCACATTTTTGTTATTTCTCTAGTAGCTTGCTAAACAGGCCAGTATTCCTCTTTGAACCAGAGAGGCAAAAAGGAAATTTTGAAATAGTTTACAGGAGAGGCAAAACTTTATTTAGAACTCACTGAGCATTTATATTTGTTTTAGCAATGCATCTTGTTAAGTTGTTGGATCTCATTAAAACCTTTTATGCCCTAATTTTTCCTTAAAATGTCACTTTCACCTCTCTGGTTCCAGTCCCTTGAATTGTTTTCTATGGACGTCAAACAATAACTGACTCATCTAGCACAGTTGTACATAGGGATTCATCAATACCGATATTCATATCAGTTTGTTGTCATATCGTATCGTCCATGATATACCGGTACAATTCCTCCCCATGATAAGAATTTGTCATCCCGCGATATTGACGATATAGTTTATGACATGTTTACGTGCTGCAACGTAGGCATCTCAAACGCAGAAAGAGAAGAAGCATGGCGGAAAGCCGAGTTCCAACCTTAGACGTGGAAAAATAATTAATCCCCCCCCCAAAAAAGGAGCTTCCTCTAATACGGAAGTGGTTCGGCTACTGAAAATCAGATGTAAATCAGACGGCTCTCAAGACCGTACACCGATGTGACTTGTGGCCAGAAAGATAGTGTGGAATGTTACTATCTTCATTTATATCGTTACCGATATGAAATATCGTGATATAGTTTGAAGTCTATATTGCCCATCCTTAGTATCAGTCTTGCTTATGCTTATTTGCTCATGCTGTATAGCCAAAAGTATGTGGACACCTGACCATGACACCCAAATGTGCTTATTGAACGTTATATTACAAAAGCATGTCATTAATATGAAGTTGGCCCGCATCCACTCTTCTGGGAAGGCTTTCCACTAGATTTTTGAATGTGGCTGTGGTATTTGTGCTCATTTGGTCACTAGAGCATTAGTGAGGTCAGGCACTGATGTTGGGGTGCAGATGGCGTCCCAATTTATCCCAAAGGTGTTCAGTGGTAAAGGTCAGGGCTCTGTGCAGGCCACTTAAGTGCTTCCAAACCAATGTTGGCAAATGTTACGGAGATCGCTTTGTACACGGGCATTGTCATGCTTGAATACTTTTGGGCCGCTTAGTTCCAGCGAAGGGAAATCATAATGCTACAGCATACAGAGACATTCTTGACAATCACGTGCCTCCCAACTTTGTGGCAAAAGTTTAGGGAAGGCCTTATAGTGTGTGTGGAGTAAGCCTAGTGTCCATTGTCATGCTAATGAACAGATGACAAAAATGACAGAAATCTGGATGTATTTCACAATTAATGAGGGCAATAAAAGCAAACTGTGCTCTTCGAAAATATGAGGCACTACTATAGCATCTTCCTATAATACAAATAACTTGATTAAATATCTTATGCTGTTTAAACAGAGATTGAGGGTGCACATCTGAGCACACAAAGCAGTATCAGTGAGTGAAAGATATTTCTCAAGCCTGTGTGCCAAGAAAGTGTTTTGCGTAAGAGCACTTCAGTGTCGCAAGCACTGAGACACACACGTTTTTAATGTCCTCCCTCGCCGATACTGCTGTGTACTCAAGTTGGCCATGGTTGTTCTCTCTATTTAACATAGAGTTTAAATGACATAGCATCTTCAAAATAAAACTCAGCATCTGGAGTTCATTGCTAGCAGCATATGGCAGGAAACAGTGTAAACATAGCTAAAGTTTGTAAACACCTCTGTTCGATTAATACTAAGTAAATTTCTCATTTCGGTATCAGCATCATTGTCGACAAGTATCAAAAACATTTATATACATGGTGTGTAAAAAATGGGATTGATGCATCCCTACTTATAGTGGTTAGTTATTGATACAGATTTAGTGCTTGTTATTAACTTTATTAATTTAATGAGAAGAAGACTGGAATGAGATTAGCATTGTCTCCCACCTTTTCTCTTTCTCTTCTTTCATCTGTAAACAAGACTGCTATGTAGCAGTCTATATTTAGTTATTGATAATGATTTAGTTATTGAGAATGAGAATCAGACTGCAGCAGAACACTCTTCCTTTTATTCGTCTTTTAGATGTAAGCTGAAATAACGTGTGCCAACAGCATGGGGCTGGACTTTGATGTGAAAACATTCTGCCACAACTTGCGTGCCACCAAGCCACCCTACGAATGCCCGGTCGAGACGTGCCGCAAGGTCTATAAGAGCTACAGTGGTATCGAGTACCACCTGTACCACTATGACCACGACAACCCACCTTCTGCTCAAGGAACGCCACAGAAGAAGCGCAAGGGTCGACCAGCTCGTTCCTCACTACCCACGTCAGGAGATGGCTCTGAACTTGGTAACGCCCACACTATGCCTGGGCACGGTGGAATGCCGGGTAGCCCAGCAGATAACTCTGACCACTCACATTCTCCTGGGAGAGACACGATGACCTACGCTCAGGCTCAGCGCATGGTGGAGCTGGAGATCCATGGCAAAGTGCACCGCCTCAGCATCTTTGAGGACCTCGATGTGGTGTCTGAGGAGGACAGTGAGGCCGATGATGGAGTAGGCGGGTCCACAACATGCAATGGTGAGAATGGGGTCAGTGAAGGTGGGACCAATGGAAAGGACAGACCTGACACCCCTGCGGCAGCCAATGGGGGTAAAGGCGCGGGGGCAACACCCAAAGCAGGCAAGCACAAGAGCAAAGAAAAGAAGAAGGATGGCATGCATCATCATGGAAATCCACCAGGGCCAGCTGTCAAGCTACCTGAGGCTGTGTTTCGAGAGCTGGACCAAGACAGGCCTGATGCACCACCAAGACCAACATCTTATTACAGGTAAACTTTTTTTCCCCAACTGTCACGAAGCTGATGCTGTTTCAGAGAGCCAGTTAATAATTTTTATATGAGTGGCACAAAATAAAAGCATTCACACTGTCATTTGGAGATCGCAAGTTTGCATCCTGACTATTCCACAGTTATATAAGTTTGGCCTTGCTCTGTGGATGGGAGGGATGGTTATACTCTCCATTTATACTTTTTAGTCCCCTGCCAATTACAGCGGCGTCACCAGCCAGTCATGGGCATCTGTGAGCTCATGTGTGTGGAAGAGGGCAAATAGCACTTTCCTGAAAGTGTGCTACACTGGCGTGTGAGGCAGCGTGAGCAGCAGTTTGAAACGTTGGCTGTTTTCAGTACTAGCCCTCAGCCTCCCTCGTTTGGTAGTTGTTGTGTGATAGGGAAGAGCTGACTGGTTGGGTGGGAATTGTCAGGTGATCAAAGTAGGGAGCAAGTTGGGGAAAAAATGCAAATAAAGAAATGGTGAACTCATTGCTTCAACTTTAACAGAAATTAAGCTATTATGCTGTCTTGTGAGAGGAAGGACTAGAAAGTTACTTTCATGCCCTTTCAACGTAAAAGTCTTTCTTTCAGCAAAAAATTTATAGTTTACTTGCAACGTTGATGGTAGTGAATAGCAAAAGAGGAGGCCAGATAATATGCAGAGGCTATAAATCTGTGTTGGGCAGCTTGGTGGTACAGCACATAGAGGTCGCCAGCTCAGGTTAGTGCCTGTGTGGAGTTTTGCATATTCTCCATATGTCAGTGGTAGTTTTCTCCGGGTTCCTGCCACCTCCCAGAAATGCTGGTAGGTGAATTGGCTACATTAAATTGCCCTTAGATGTGAATGATTATGTCAGTGTCTGTGTGCATGGTACCCTGGGTACTGGTATCCCATTCAGGGTTCCTGGCTCACGCCCAGTGATCCTGGGATAGGCTCTGGATCCACCGTGATGAATGAATGATGTAATCTACATTCAGCATTTCCACTGAGGTTGAAATTCGATAGTGAATGAGACAAGGCATGTTTTTATATTTGCACGCAAGTTGGCAGTGTCAGCATCAGGACAGATAAAAAGGAGTGTCATTGCAGATCATGTCTGATGTGGTGTGGATGACATATCAGTTAGGATTCCTTAGTATCAACTCTGCTACTTCTCATCACTCACACATTTTGTAATCTACAGATTAACAGTGATATAAAAATTTTGCCTTATTTTCCACTAGGGGAGCAATAGCAATCTAACCTAATCTATTTACGAGCAGTGGTTTATACTATGATTTCTACTGATTTTTTTTTTGTCAGAGTTTTTGCCAGAATCTACTTCAGAATTTGTGATATAAGCACTTATATATTCTTATATATAATTATAATTATATATTCTGATACAATGCACACCTGCCTGTCAGAAACAGTATTTTTTGTGGCAATAGTATAATTGTCCTAAATGTCTGATGGCTGCCAGGAAATTCAGTTGGTTTTAGCAATACAGCAGCTATTTAGTTGGTTTTCTATTTAGTTACAGTTCCTGATGAAGCGACTATTTCATCTATAGATCCATCATATTAATTAACGATTGTATTGTATGACATTATAGTAAAAAAATGTTTTTTTGAAAGCCTCATCTTTTTTTTATTATTAGATTATAATGTAAATGATCGACTCAAGTTGTGGTGGCTTTTTTTCCCTTTCACAGGTACATAGATAAATCTGTGGAGGAGCTGGACGAGGAGGTGGAGTATGACATCGATGAGGAAGACTACATCTGGCTGGACATTATGAATGATAAACGGCGTAGTGATGGAGTGACGCCGATCCCTCAGGAGGTGTTTGAATACCTGATGGATCGGTTAGAAAAGGAGTCCTACTTTGAGAGCCACAACAAGGTTTGACAGCCTTATTGTATTTTTGTTCTGCCATATGTACACACAGGCAGATAAGTGATGGCAGCTGAAGTCACCAGTATATTTGATGTGAGATAAGGAAATGAAGTTAGGCCTACTTTTTTCGAAAACACATTTTCCGCTTAAAAATGTCTGAGTGGTCATTCAGAACTGAACAGAACATAAGGGTCGAGTTTGTAGCGCCGGCTCCAAGATACAATCTGGTCCGAGAGTGTTGGAACGGCAAGGACAATTCTTCTTGATTGTTTAAACAATTAATAGCTCTGAATGTCTGCTCTTGGTTTGAGCCCTGGTTTTCACCTGTGAGGACTGCATTATTTTTTTTTTTGTTAAAAAAGGTTAAACCAAAATGAAGACCAGAGAGCTGTCTATGGAAGAAAATCAAGCCATTTTGAAGCTGAGAAATGAGCGAACATTGATCAGAACCATTGCACAAGCATTGGGCATAGGCAATATAACAATTTGGAATGTCCTTTAAAAAAAAAAGAAACAGAACAGGTCAGCCAAGGAAAACGGCAGCAGTTGATGATGGAAACATTGTGAGAGCTGTGAAGAAAAACCCAAAAACAACAGTCAGTGACATCACCAAGGGCAGGGGTGAAGGTATCGTATCATTCGGAAAAGACATCAAGAGCAGAAATATAGAGGCTGTACCACAAGATGCAAACCACTCATCAGCAGGAAGAAGCGGAAGGCCAGATCGGAATTCGCGAAGAAATACAGAGATGAGCCACAAAAGATTAACCTCTGCCAAAGTGTGGAGAAAGAAAGGATCTGCTCATGATCCAAAACATACAAACTCTTCGGTCAAGCATGGTGGAGGTAGTGGCATGGCTTGGGCTTGCAGGGCTTCTTCTGGAACGGGCTCATAATCTTTATTGATGTAACTCATGATGGTGGCAGCAGAATGAATTCAGAAGTGTACAGAAACATTCTATCTGCCAGTTTACAGAGAAATGCATCCAAGCTAAATGGGAGGAACTTCTTCTTCATGTGGCAAGACAATGACCCAAAACACACTGGCAGCGTAACAAAGGACTTCGTCAGGGGAAAAAAGTGGAAGGTTTTAGACTGGCTAAATCAATCACCAGACCTTAACCCAATTTCACATGCATTTCACCTCCTGAAGAGTTGACTGAAGGGAGAAACACCCCAAAACAAACAACTGAAAGAAGCTGCAGTACAAGCCTGGAAAAGCATCACAGAAGAAGAATGCAACAGTTTGGCGATGTCAGTGGGTCACCGGCTTGATGCAGTTATTGTTCCCGTTCCTATAATTTTGCTCACCTAAAAATTTGGGTGGTCTGCCATGCTCTGAGTTAACATGTCTAGATGTAAATATCAGGGAATGAAACCTGAAATTATGATCTATTGTCTCATATTCATCTTTTGATCTCAAACCCAAAGGTCTTCAGTATATAGCAAAAATAAAAGAATTGGCCTTGCCATTCCAATACTTTCGGAGGGGAGTGTTAATCACAGGTTTATATAAATGCACTTATTCTAATGCGTTATCTTTTCTATAGCCATAACTTCTGCAGTGACTTGTATGGTGGACACTCAAAATAAAAGGATTTTAAAAATTGTGTAGTCATGTAATTGTTTATAGTGTGTAATTTATATGATTATATTATCTGTGTGGAGTCTATTTATTTAGCTTTTTTTTGGAAGTGTTTTTTTTGTAACACTCCGAGGTAAAGCTGTAACTATTTAATTTTCCCAACGCAGGAAGGTCTTCAGGACAGAGGGCTGAAGGTGCCTTTTATTTGTCTTATTAACTTCAAGAGAGCCTGTTGAGGGAATGAGTGTTTATAGCTGCTATTATGAGGGCAACGACAAGAACTAACATTCCACAACGTTAAACTATAAATGACAAATCATTCTTTAATAAACAGAAATTTGTTACTGTCGGCAAATTGATGTGGTATAAGAGGAATAACAATGTGCTATGATTGGAAAATAATCAACTCCGGAGTTGTAATGGCATCACAACACCAGCCTGTTGTTGATTATTTACCTATCTCAGCATGCCCAATTGTGTTTTATTACTTAACATAGTGTAAGTAAAATTTCCTATACCGTCAGTTCCTCACCCTCTCTCTCTCTCTCTCTGCTCTCTCCTGTGACTTTCTTTGGATCAGGGCGAGCCGAATGCACTGATCGACGAGGACGCTGTGTGCTGCATTTGCAATGACGGCGAGTGCCAGAACAGCAACGTTATCCTGTTCTGCGACATGTGTAACCTGGCCGTGCACCAGGAGTGCTACGGCGTTCCTTACATCCCAGAGGGTCAGTGGCTTTGCCGTCGCTGCCTGCAGTCGCCCTCCCGTGCCGTCGACTGTGCTCTATGCCCCAACAAGGGTGGAGCCTTCAAGCAGACCGATGATGCTCGCTGGGCACATGTCGTGTGTGCATTATGGATACCTGAGGTGAGTGTGTGGTGTGTATCCATACTCAGGCTCATGTGTTTTTGATCATGAAAATGCATATTTTTGCTGTATCGCCCACGCCTGCTTTTGTAAAGCTGTCAAAAAACATGCAGCAGTGCACAATTTGTAGGTGTGCGAGTCTGTGGAAGCTGGCAGCTAAGATGTATGATGAATTGAATACATTATACACACACTTCCTGTCTTGCATGAATATGCTGTGCAATGATTAGAGTTTTTGTCTTTGAATAGACTGAGTGTAGGTTCACTTTCAAGGTTGTCAGGAAATATTGTTATTAACAAAGATTAATACAGTGTTTGACCAGAGTGCTTAGAAGCAGTTTGCTTTTTCCAGATGACAGTCACACTCAAGACAGCATAGTTCATGTAACCTGCTTAAATATTTGGTTTGGTAAATATAAATATATATATATATATATATATATATAAAAAGTATACTCTCTGGCTTGTTTTTTTTTTTTTTTATTCTAATGCACTTTGTCTACATGTATGGCCTGTTTTGCGGATATGATATTTTGCATGCCAAACCAGCACAGCAAAAAAGCTGAGTGTTTTAGAGTAAGCAGTATTTTTTTTGCAATCACAAGATCCTGTTGTAGTGACAGTCAGACATTTCTGTTTTAGCACATTTGAACCATTTCTTTCTCTTTTCCCATCTGGACATTCTTACATTACTGCTGCAGGTGTGCTTTGCCAACACGGTCTTCCTGGAGCCAATCGACAGCATTGAGCACATCCCGGCGGCGCGTTGGAAGCTGACATGCTACATATGTAAGCAGCGTGGGGCTGGCGCATGTATCCAATGTCACAAGGCCAACTGTTATACGGCTTTCCATGTGACTTGTGCACAGCAAGCCGGGCTCTACATGAAGATGGAGCCTGTGCGCGAGACTGGCGCCAACGGCACGTCGTTCAGTGTGCGCAAGACGGCTTACTGTGACGTTCACACGCCGCCTGGCACGGCCCGTCCGCTGGGGGGTGGAACCGGGAGTGGCTCCTCTCTCAGTGAGGCAGAGGACGAAGACGAGGAGGACGGTGGTGGAGTCGGAGAGGAACGGGCCAAAAGGGCAAAGGCCAAATCAAGGCGGAAGCTAAAGAGGGCAAGGAAGATTCTAGCAGAGAAGAGGGCGGCTGCACCTGTGGTGTCCGTGCCATGCATACCACCACACAGGTGAGCTTAATGTTTGTGAGATTCCGTCAGAAAAGACACATGCAATCATGTGCAGTCATTGCTTCAAAAACTGCATTCCAGTTTTCCTTTTCTTGAAGAAAAGGTGTTATCAGTAGTGCTACCTATGCATTCCTATAACAAAAGTAAATTATAATCATAAACTTTAATGTACATATTGGATACTACATATGGGATAGGAGGAACAGCAATATAAAATGCCACAGAAAAAGACTGTCTCTAGTGAGTGCTTGTTGGAAATTATTGACCTCTTTCATCTAAGGTCACTTCTAGGAAGCGTTTTTGTCTCCGCTGCATAACTGCATAACTAACTCTCCTATTGCCGTCCCATTTTTCGTTCACCTGCATCGTTCTTTTTCTCGCCTCATCCCCCACTCTCTCCCTCATTCCATCTCTGTAGGCTGAGCAAGATCACAGCCAATCTGACAGTACCCAGGAAGAGTCAGTTCATGCAGAGGCTGCATGCCTATTGGACCCTCAAGAGACAGAGTCGCAATGGCGTCCCCCTGCTGCGTCGCCTCCAGACACACCTACAGTCCCAACGCAATGTCGAGCCCGTTCCTTCTATAACCACGGTCTGTGTACACACACTCTTATACAAGCTTAAAACCTGTTTGTACTGTGATCATAATCAGGCATGTCATACATTTGCATGTCTTTTCATTCCAATGAGGTGCTGTGTTTCCAAGCTACGTGTTCAGTCCCTTATCTTGAGATTGAACTACTGCAACTCACCCCTGTCAATTTGTCCCACATCACCCATTGCTGCGTTTCCCTCCACTGGTTTCCTGTAGCTGCCCGAATCTTGTTTACAACGCTGATGCATGCTAGCAAAGCCAGGAACAGACTCCTATCTAGGCTGAAGGCACTTATCAAACCCCACTAAGTACCACATTCCCTTCAAGCCTCTAGCTCGATGCAACTAACCATCCCTCAAGACACAAGGGAGTCATGCATCAAGCATGATTCTCTATCCTGGTACCCGGGCGGTGGAATGAACTTCCCCTGGCTGTCCAATCAGCTGAGGCTGTTTTCAAACGAAGACTGAAGAACTAGTTTTTCATTAAACACTCGAATGTGCATTAACTTACGGGGAAGCCCTTGACTTTAACCTGAACTCCTCTTTAGCATGGTTTTATCTTAATGGTATTGTTAGATCCTGATATATTTGTTCTTACATGACGATATGTTTTTCTTTCTTTTTTTTTTTTTTTTTTTAAATGAGACTATAAAGCTTTGGATAAGGATGCATGCTAAATGCAGTAAATGTAAACTCTAGGCAAACATAAGCTCTACTTAAATCAGTGAAAAGTCAGTGAAAACCAATGTCTCCTTTACTTCAAAAAAAGTATGTATGAACTGAATGTTTTCTTGTGTGTGGTGTTGAAACCCGTGTGTGGCAAACCAGAAGGATGGTGAGGAGAAGCATACAGCGCTGAAGGAACAGCTGAAAGCGTGGCAGAGACTCAGGCATGACCTGGAGAGAGCCAGACTCCTGGTGGAGCTCATCCGCAAGAGAGAGAAACTCAAGAGGGAGGCGGTGAGACACAGTTTCTAAAATCCTGCAGTTGGCTTTTATGATTCTGCATTTTTGTATGTAAAAAAAAAAACAACACTGTTTTGTGCTTTTGTAGCTTAAGATTCAGCAGTTAGCCTTGGAGATGCAGCTGACGCCGTTCCTGGCGTTGTTGAGGAGTACACTGGAACAGCTGCAAGAGCGAGACACCAGCAATTTCTTTACTGAGCCTGTGCCACTGAATGAGGTACACACATACGCGAATGTTACGAGTCAGCTTCACGTGTTCGTTTTCACTGGTTCATCTTTAGGAATAGACAGAAAGGATTTTATTATTCAGCTACATAAAGCCAGTAGGGAGCATGTATACATTTTTTTTTTTTTACTGACTTTATTTGGATGTAGGATATAACTAATACCAGGATAATGATTTCAAAGTCAAATACTCAAATATTCCAATAAATGTGCTCACCATATATTTAGAATGTCTTTCAATAGACAAGGATTCTCTTTCAACAAGTCCATTTGAAAAGATTGTAGCATTTTTCCTCTCAGCAGATAATTTGTTAGCTGCTAAAAGCAAAAAGTTGCACGCAGATACCATGATGGAGCAAAGGCGTGATAATGGGTGTACAGTTATTCGTAATGTTCCATATTTTATTTGTGCACACTGTGTATCTGACGCGTAAATTCACATGTATGCATATGTGTATACGAATGTGTGTGTGTCTCAGGTCCCCGACTACCTGGATCACATTGAGCGGCCCATGGATTTCCAGACCATGTGGACAAGTCTGGAGTCTCATCGCTATCTTAGCTTTGATACATTCGAGGCCGACTTCCTGCTCATCGTCAACAACTGCCTCAAATACAATGCCAAGGACACTGTGTTCTACCGGGCAGCATTGAGGCTGCGGGAGGCGGGCAATGGCATCCTGCGACATGCTCGGAGGCAGGCCGAGCGAATTGGCTATGACTTTGACACAGGCATGCACATGCCCCGAGAGCCCAGCCCCGAATCCCCACGTGAGAGAGAGAGGGAGAGGGAGAGAGAAAGAGAGAGGCAGCGGGAGAAGGAGAGAGAGCGAGAGCAGGACAGGGAAAGAGAGAGGTCCCCTTCTGTTAATGAAGATGGTAAGTTGGCCTTGTGGTGATATGTGGAAACATGTATAAATAAATAAATAAATAAATAAATAAAAATTTTAGCTGCTGACTGAGGATCTACTGTTTCTTCTGTCTCTCTGTATCTCAGAGCTGCGTCGTTTGCCCCTGGAGGAGCAGTTACGGGTCTTGCAGGCACGTTTCGATGACGTCAGCTCGGGAAAGCACAGCATCGGCCGCTCACGTCGAGCCAAAGCTCTGAGGAAGGAGATGACGGTCATTAAGCGCAAGCTGGCGCATCAGCGGGATGGTGGGTCCAGTGGGGGCAACCGAGAATCAGGGGCATCCGGAGAGCGGGGCTCTAATCTTGCACACCATGCTTCAGGAACCACGTGTCATGACGAGGGAGGGGAGAGCAGCAGCCAGGAGATTAGCGGAAAAGGTTGGACTGAATATGTGCAAACAGTATAGCAATATGCAGTTTTATAGGTGTTCCATTTGACTGATAACTTCCTTCGACTATGTAATTTTTGACGTGACCTAGTTAATAGTCTGCGAACAAAAATATTTACAGTTTTCACCGAAGTTTGGGAAATGCATGTAAAAGTTCTAAAACTACACCTCTCTTTCTCTTTTATGACTTTCTCTGTCGGACTAGATATCACCGCCACTGCCTCTACACTGGCTTCTGAAGTGGGCCGCCGAACCTCAATCCTCTTCTCTAAAAAGAACCCAAAGGCCACAGGACCTCCGAAGCGTCCAGGCCGCCCCCCTAAAAGACGTGATGCAATACACAACTCTGGAGCAATGAGCTCCAGTCCTGTAGGTCCTCCACAGCTCCCTCTGATGAACACAGCACGCCAGCGTAAGAGACCCCGAAGCCCTCGCTCCAGTTCCAGCTCTGAGAGTGAGAGTGACAATGATCACGTGGGCCTTGGTATGCAAGCACATAAAAAACTAATACTGTCTTTCTTATTGTATCTGTGCTGTCCCCAATCCTAACCTTTTTTGATTGCTTTACTAAATGTTCATGTCAGATTAAAGCAAAATACACACGTTCTTTAGGTTTTAAATTAAACAGAAATGTCCATATATCATGATATAACTCTTCACGGGTGAAGTATGTGACTGTTTCCGTTAGGTTTAATTTTAATGGTGTATACACCCTCAAATAGTTTTAATTAAGAAATCTGGCATAACATACTGAAATTTTGATTTCATCTATGGCCAACATGGATGTGTTCGTTTCATTATATCATTCTATGTCTTGCTACTAATTGTCAGCTTTGTAATGATTTGAAATGATTTTTTTGAGCTCTGCTCCCCAGTACTGGCTAATCTCTCTCTCTCTGTGCTACATTATTTCTGTCATGGCTTATGATATAATGGTTTTTTTTTTTTTTTTTTTTTAATAATTGTATATGGAATTGTATTTTACAAGATGGAAAGATGTGATGCTAAATTTAAATTTGGCCAGAATAACTAACCTTACTACACAGTACTGCATTGGTCCTTGATCTCTATATCAAGGTTTATTTTTTTTTTGCTAATGATCACCTGGTGATCACATCATCCCTTACTTATTTGACATTATGCTGCCTGAAGCAATAACCTGCCTACCTATGCCAGCTTCCTCATAAATTAAACTTAGTGGTAGGGATGGTATTTTGAGTATGTTGAATATTGTGGTATAACATGTACAGTTAAGTCCGGAAGTACTTGGACAATGACAGAGTGCCTTGTGATTTGGCCTTTATACACCAGCACAATGGATTTGAAATAAAACAATCAAGATGTGATCGAAGTGTAGACTTTCAGCTTTATTTTAAGAGGTTCCACAAAAATATGGCATTTACCATTTAGGAATTACAGCCATTTTCAGCAAAGTACCTCCATTTTCAGGGGCTCAAAGGTATTTGGACAAAGTGACATAATTGTAAATATAACCATAATCTTAATACTTGGATGAAAATCCTTTGCAATCCTTTGCAAAGTATATTCTCTGCTCACATTCAGCCAAACGCTACAAAACTGATAGGATGCTGCTTCACAATGACCCTAAACATACTGTGAAAGCAACTCAAGACTTTTTGAAGGCAAAGAAACGGAATATTCTTCATTGGCCAAGTCAGTCTCCTGATCTCAACCCAATAGAGCTGCTTTTCACTTACTGAAGACAAGACCGAAGGCAGAAAGACCCACAAACAAGCAGCAACTGAAGGTGGCTGCAGTGAAGCCTGGCAAAGCATCTCCAGGGAGGAAACTCAGAATTTGAGTTTTGAGAACATGGGCTCCAGACTTCAGGCAGTCATTGACTGCAAAGGATTTTCATCCAAGTATTAAAATTATAGTTATATTTACAATTATGTCACTTTGTCCAAATACCTTTTGAGCCCCTGAAAATGGAGGTACTTTGTTGAAAATGGCTGTAATTCCTAAATAGTAAATGGCATATTTTTGTGGAACCTCTTAAAATAAAGCTGAAAGTCTACACTTCGATCACATCTTGATTGTTTTATTTCAGATCCATTGTGGTGGTCTATAAAGGCAAAATCACAAAAACTGTCATTGTCCAAATACTTCTGGACCTAACTGTAACTATTCATTCATTATATATATATATCTGTCTACAGTAGCCACTTTATTCTAGTCAGGGTCACAGTGGATCCAGTGCCTACCCAGGGTACGCTAAGTATGAGGTGGGAATATTTCCTGGATGTATTCAGTACCCAGTTCATCGCAGGGCACCATGCACACACACACAGTTGTGAATAATCTCTGTACATTTGGTTTATCTTTACATTATCTCTCAGGTCTGCCTAGCAATGGTTTTGATGGCGGCAGTAAGCCTGAGAGTTTCCTGGTATACAGGAACGAGCCACGCTATCCCCGCTCCAGCTCTGACTCCGATTCTACAACCAGCAGCAGCAGCAGTGCCGCCTCTGACAGAACAAGGTATACACACACACATCCCACAGCTAGTGTGTATGTAATCTATAACCTATAACCAAGTAGTGGGTGGTTTGACAGTTGATCTGGTGTACTGGTTGTAGTCCTTCTTAAGTTATACACTTTTACATGAGAAAACAATGTGTCCACAATGACTAGTCATGGTTAGTATTGGCTAGTTATGTGATAAAGTGGTGTAGAGACAAAAATATTGTCAAAAAGTATTCATATCTCTATCTCTCTCTGTCTCCCCATATCAGTACCACTCCTTCAAAGCAGGGCCGTGGGAAGACTTCATTCTCACGCTCAACATTTCAGGAGGATAGCAGCGAGGAAACCTCTGGAACAGAGAATGACTCCTATTCAGTGGGAGGAGCCAGAGGAGTTTCACACTGTGAGTATAGCTACACGCCCATACACACTAATGGACACAGAACTGTGCTCATTAATATGCGTTTACGTCTTCAGTGATGCGAGGCCGGAGTAGGTCAGGTTGCTGGATGGGCTCAACGGACTACACCGCCTTAGATGCCCTCGATCTCGTATGGGCCAAGTGTCGAGGATACCCCTCTTATCCTGCTCTGGTAAGTCTCGCACACAAGCAGTCAGACTCACTGAATCACACACACTTAACATACACATGCTTGTCTCACTACCCTTGTGAGGACCTTCCACTGACATTACTGAAGAGAATTGATGCTATTTCTTTATCTAAATCTAATCCAAACCTTAACCTCAGTACCCAGAAGTATATAAAAGTTGCTCACATAGGTATCACCCAGACGATGATGTCATCGCAGGGCACCATGCACACGCATTCACATACTCCTTCAGATTTAGAGGCAATTTAGCAAAGCCAATCCATCTACCTTCATGTTTTTGAGAGGGGATAGGAAATCGGACAACCCCGTGGAAAGCCACACAGATACAGTTGTGAATAATCTCTGTACATTTGACAATTTTATCTTTACATTATCTCTCAGGTCGTCCTAGTAGTGGTTTCAATGGTGGCAGTAAGCCTGCAACTGAGAGTTCCCTGGTTTACAGGAACCAGCCACGTTATCCCCTCAAAAATTTATTATGAGATGATGGATCAGAATTTCAGCTTCATTTCCCAATATTTACATGTAGATGTGTTAAATAACTTTAGAACATGCACCTTTTGCTTGAACCCACCTATTTTTCAAGTGATCAGAAATATTTATACACGTACAGTGGATATAAAGAGTCTACACGCCCATGTTAAAATGGCAGGTTTTTGTGATGTAAAAAAATGAAACCAGGATAAATCATGTCAGAACTTTTTCCACCCTCACTGTGATATTACAGCATAGAGAAATTAAGCGATAAACAATCAGAAACTTTTTAGGGAAAAAATAGGAAAAATAAAAAATTTACAACAACCTGGTTGCATAAGTGTGCACACCCTTTTATAATTGGGGATGTGGCTGTGTTCAGAAGTAATTATCATGCAGCTGTCCTCAATGAAATGTTTCTGATTAACCCCAAATAAAGACCAACTGTTTCTGTAGGATTTTCTTCTTGGTTTCATCTGATTTCTGAGGCCATGGTCTGTAAAGAGCTTACAAAGCCTGTACAGGGTTCCACCGTCGAAAGGTATCGATCAGGAGAGAGGTACAAAAAAATTTCCGAAGCATTAGATGTACCATGGAGAACCATGAACGCCATCATTAACAAAGTGGAGAAAATGGAGCACCACAGTGACACCACCAAGAACAGGATGTCCCTCCAAAATTTATAAAGGGACAAAACAAAAACTTACCAGGGAGGCTGCCAAGAGACGTATGGCAACATTAAAGGAGCTGCAGGAATATCTGACAAGTACTGATTACTCTCTGCATGTGACAACAATCTCTCATATTCTTCACATGTATGGGCTATGGTGTAGGGAGGCTAGACGGAAACCCTTTCTCACAAAAAAACATCCAAGCTCAACTAAATCACCCCAAACTATGTGTTATGGCCTAATGAGACCAATTCCAAAAGGTATAATAATTCCATAATTCCTAAAGGTATGTTTGGTGCAAAAATAAAAAGCACATCACCAAAAGAACACCATATCCACAGTGAAGCATGGTGGTGGCAGCATCATGCTTTAGGGCTGCTTTTCTTCAGCCAGAACTGGGGCTTTTATCAAGGTGGAGGGAATCATGAATAGCTACAAATACCAGTTGATTTTAGTGCAAAACCTTGAGGTGTCTGCTAGTAAGTGGAAGATGAAAAGGAATTTCACCTTTCAGCATGACAATGACCCAAAGCATACATCCAAATCAACAAAGCAGTGGCTTAACCAAAAGAAGATCAGTGTTTCTGAATGGCCTAGCCAGAGCCCAGACCTGAATCCAACTAAAAATCTGTGGGGTGACCTGAAGTGGGCTGTGCACAGGAGATGCCCTTACAGTTTGATGGATCTACAATGTTTTGCAAGAAAGAGTGAGAAAATATTTCCTGTAAGTCAATAAGTCAAAATGTGCCACGCTGATGTACTGAGT
The DNA here is from genome assembly GCA_022985145.1 of Pangasius djambal. Classification (NCBI taxonomy): domain Eukaryota; kingdom Metazoa; phylum Chordata; class Actinopteri; order Siluriformes; family Pangasiidae; genus Pangasius; species Pangasius djambal. The sequence continues at coordinate 20,788,327 of CM040982.1, forward strand.
GGCGAAATATAAACAAAAGGCGCTTCAACAATGTATTAGTTTAGGGGTGTGCACACTTATGCAACCAGGTTATTGTAAGTTTTTTATTTTTCCCTAAAATGTGTCCGTTTTTCACTTAATTTTTATACGTTGTAATTTCATATTGAGGGTGGAAAAAGTTCTGACATGATTTATCTTGGTTTCATTATTTTACATCACAAAAACCTGCCATTTTAACAGGGGTGTGTAGACTTTTATATCCACTGTAACTGACAGGTGTTCTTGTTGCCCAGATGTGCCCTGGTAGATTGATTGTTTAAACTATTAATAGCTCTGAATGTCTACTCTTAGTTTGATCCCTGGGTTTCACCTGTGAAGACTACATTTTTAAACTACATTGTTAAAAAGGATAAACCAAAATGAGGACCAGAGAACTGTCTATTGGAGATAAGCAAGCCTTTTGGAACCTGAGAAAAGAGGAAAAATCGATCAGAGCCATTACACAAGCATTGGGCATAGCCAATAAACAATTTGGAATGTTAGTGCAAAAGAATGAAACCACTGGTGTACTAACAACTAGACATCAAACAGGTCAGCCAAAGAAAACCACAGCAGTTGATGACAAATATTGTGAAAGCTGTGAAGAAAAACCCCAAAACATCACCAACAACCTCCATAGGGCAGGGGTGAAGGTATCACAAGTCACCATTTGAAGAAGACATTGAGAGCAGAAGTATAGAGGCCATACTACAAGATGCAAACCACTCATCAGCAGTAAGAATCAGAAGGCCAGCTTGGAATTTGCAATGAAATACAGAGATGTTTTGGAAAAGTTTTTGGAACCAAAATTAACCAATACCAAACTGATGGAAAGGCCAAAGTTTGGAGAAAGAAAGGATCTGCTCATGATCTAAAACGTATGAGCTCATTGGTCATGCATGGTGGAGGTAGTGTCATGGCTTGGGCCTGCAACTTACAATGGTAGCAGCAGAATGAATTCAGAAGTCTACAGAAACATTCTGTTTATCAATTTACAGGGAAATGCCTCCAAGCTAATTGGGAGGAACTTCATGCAGCAAGACAATGACACAAAACACACTGCCAGCATAACAAAGGACTTCATCAGGGGAAGAAAGTGGAAGGTCTTAGACTGGCTAAACCAATCACCTAAACCCAATTGAGCAACTTCAGGAGTCACCTCCTGAAGAGTTGACTGAAGGGAGAAACCCCCCAAAACAAACAACGACTGAAAGAAGCTGCAGTACAAGCCTGGAAAAGCATCACAAAAGAAGAATGCAACAGTTTGGTGTTGCCAGTTTGATGCAGTTATTGCAAGCAAGGGATATGCAACCAAATAGTAAATTATTTTTACAACTATCTGTTCAAATTATTTTGCTCACCTAAAATTTGGGTGGTCTGCCACCAAAGGTGCCATGTTCCAAGTTGTTTAACACATCTCAATTCTGATCTATCGTCTCATATTCATATTTTGATCTCAAACTCAAGTGTCTTCAGTGAATAGAAAAACAAAAGAAGTGGCCATGCTATTTCGATACTTTTGCAGGGGACTGTGTAATAAATAAATAAGTAGTGAGTGAACAAGATATTCAGATGTATTCGGACATGCAATTTCAAAACCACCTCTAAGCCACTGAGTGTCGCTGTAACATCAGCTTTGAACGTGGGTTAGCGTTTGTTTGGGACCTAACAGTTACACCAATTTAAACAAACAGACTATTTCCAGTGGGAAATCCCAAAATGCATTAAAGCTATAGTGCAGAAATGTTTTTAAATGAAAGAAACATGACAACTGAGTCATGCGGAAAAATGCTTTACTATACTCTGAAGTTTCTGAACTGCTCTGAGTCACCCTGCCACTTCTGTATCAGTAAGTCAGAATCAGTACTGTGTCAGGAAATTTGTACTCGTATGCCAGCTCAGATGCGTCAGTCATAATCACAACCCGACTATGCAAGAGAGCGCGAAAGAAGTCAAACCACAAGATGGATTACAGTCGGGTTGATTATTATATTTAAGATGCAACAGAAGATTTTAAAACATAAAAACATGTCTGTCAATCTCCTCTATCTCTCAGATTATCGATCCCAAAATGCCACGGGAGGGTATGTTCCATAGAGGTGTGCCGATCCCTGTCCCCCCTCTGGAAGTGCTCAAGCTGGGGGAGCAGATGACCCAGGAAGCACGGGAGCATCTATTCCTAGTGCTGTTCTTTGACAACAAGAGGACTTGGTGAGTCAAATCATAATCATATTTTAATACTGTGTGTATGTAAGCATTCACAATTGCTCACTAGAGCAACCAAAACAACATAAGCATACGCCATAAACAGACAACTACTGTCCCTCTAGAAAGTATTCACCCCCAATGATTATTTCTCTTTTTTGCTGTATTGCAACATCCAATTTAAGTATATTAAAATTGGATCTTTTTCCACTCCTTTTGAAGTGACACTCTACAGAAATAAAATTATATAAATTAGTTAGATGTCCTCAGAATTATTTAAAAGTAAAACAATCTGAACACTGCTTAATAGATAAGTATTCACCCCCAAGAGTCAATACTTGGTGTATTGTCCTTTTACAGCAGTTACAGATTTGAGTTGTCTTGGATGTTCCTCTATGAGCTTTGCACATTTTGATTTTGGCATTTTTCTCCAGCTCTCCCAAATTAGATGGAGGACTTTGGTGGACGGTAATTTCAAGTCATGCCGCAGATGTTCAATTAGATTTAAGTCTAGGCTTTGACTCGGCCATTCCAGAGCACACAGTCTTTTTTTCCATGCCATTCCTTTTTAGCTTTTGCTGTGTGCTTTGACCTTGATTGTCCTGTTGGGATGTAAATTTTTGCCCTAGACACAGATTTCTAGTTGATCTGAACAGGTTCTCGTCAACGATTTGCATATATTTGCATATATATAACAAGAAGTTACACCATGCAATGAAATTTTCTGCATTACTTCCGATAAACCATGAATACTATACAGATAGTGTGTGGGGTGGGGTGGGGTGGGGTGGTGTGGGGTGGGGTGGGGTGGGGTGGGGTCCTACCACCACTGTCCTTGATGGTTGAAATAGTGTTATTTGGGTGCTGGGCTGTATTTAGTCTTTGCCAAATATAATGCTTTGCTTTTATACCAAAAGGCTCAAAATCTTTTTTCAAATCTCTCAGATTCTGACGCATACCTTATAGCAAATTCCAGACGTGCCTTTATGTTAGTCTTTCTCAGATGTGGCTTCCTTCTGGCCACTCTCCCATAGAGGCCAGATCTTTAAAGAGCTGATGATATTGTTGATGTCTACACAGGTTCTCCTATTTCAGCCAGTGAGCTCTGTAACCCCTTCATTTTTGTAGCTGGCCTCTTGCACACTTCTCTTACAGTTGCTTATCAGCTTATCACTTAAGCCAGGGGCGTGTCCAGGCTTATCCGCAAAGTGTCGGTGTGGTGCAGGTTTTCGTTCCAGTCAAGCAGGAGCCACACTTGATTCGACCCGTTTAATTAGTTGATCTTGGCATTCAATAGACTATCAGGTGTGGCTTCTGCTTGGTGGCTATTGCATCCTCACTAGCTGTTTCTGGATAAGATTGGACACCCCTGACTCAAGCAGTTTTTAGATTTTTAACTTTTAAATAAATCTGAGGACATTTTAATAATTTATTGCATTTTATTTCTGCAGAGAGTCACTTCAAAAGGAGCAGAGAAAAAAAAATCCCATTGTAATGTACCGGTGCCATAGAAAAATAATCAGTGATTGAGTGTTGTGGTGCTCCGCACTGACAACTATAGACATCTGTTCTTGTCCTCGTTCTCTCTCACTCACTTTCTCTCTCTCTTTCACTCTCTCTTTCTCTCTCTCTCTCTCTTTCTTAACATTACTAAGACAAATATGCTTGTTGTGCTTTGTGGTTTCTCAGTAATGTAAGTCCTCTGCTGTGAAGATTTCCTTGCACCCTGCTTTACCTCTTGACCGTCACACAAAACTCCTGCCACAAATGTTAAACATTTCCTTGCAGGAGCCTTCACCATGCCAACGATTATATCTTTTTCTTTGTTAAATATCATCACTCAGTTTATTATTAGCCTTAAAGTATATGGTGTATATAGATACAGTAATGTATTAGAACAAGCACATTAATATAAACCTGGGATTTGAAGTACAGCCTCCACAATGACTGTCAGAGCTGCTATTAGAGAAAATGAAACTGACCAATCAGAATCAAGAATTCAGTGATGAAAACAGTGCTGTGGTATGATGGCATATAACAAATGTACCAGAAATTCGCTTTTGCATCTGTTTTGCACATTTGCCATCAATCCAACTGTAATAATGACTACTAAGTAAACAAATATGGTATAACAAAGTGTTTTTGTTTTTTTTTCTATCAAGGCATGAGAATCATTGAGTCCTGGTATTTAAAAATGTCAAACTAACCAGCTTGCACTTCAGCTGACTGCAAGCCAGAAGGGAAACGCTCTCGAAACGATCAAGCTCTCCTACTTGAATTAACAACCAACCTTTCTACACCCCTTCGACTCGGATTAGCAACTTAGTATATTTGACCACTTACATAACTGCTGATCCAGTATAGCTAATGAAATGTCTGTATAAATAAAAAAAACTTTTGTTTGAACTGATTAGGTTCTTGATTGGATTCTTTTGTACAGTATTGAAAGCTGCTGCTAAAGGCTCTTGACTTATAGATCTGGCATACTTTTGAAGTGCATTATGAGTAATAATATTGCTAAAAAAAAAAATGAAAAGTTCCCCCACCTTACAGAGGCATGTCTTTTAAATCAAATTCACAGTCATGCTGACATTGCCATGGGTTTCCAAAAAAAAAACAAAAAAAAAACAGCAACTTTTTATATAACCTCAGACACCCCCCAGCTCCCCCCTCCCCCCTTTTATTTCTCCACTTTTAATTGTGGTTTCTTGATAGTGTTTCCAGGAAGCTTAATGGAGTCTTTTCCAAATGACTGAGTTTGAATCATCTGTACTGTTGTACCGTTTATGACTAGGATTGCATACATGTGACGCCAAAGGGATGTTTTCTCAAAATTCTGAGAATTCTCTTTCTACGATATGCACTTGACCTTGTTTAGTCGTCATGACTGCCTTTTTCTTTCAAATGTTTTAAACCTGCGGTTTTACCATCATACCACAGTAACTCGTTGAACTGTAACCAGAATCAGACCTAAGTGGCCATTTACAATATTTTCATCATCTATATGTTTCAATTTGTCTTATTGTTACATAACAGAATACTGATTACAGGAAGTGTTTACTTGCAGGTGCATGCAGTTACAAGGACAGAACTCTGAGTACAGGTGTACATTTGTACTAATACTTAAATAACTGCTAACAAAACCAAATACCTGATGGATCATAGCCAGAGATATAGGGAAGTTATTATAGCCATTTCCACTGAAGTTTTGCGTGACTAATTTGTTTCGTGAGGCAAGGATTTGTTCATTTCTTTTGTTTGCTTTTCATGAATTATGAAGTCTTTTAGTTTCTTATTAGTTTTACGTTTCTGCCATTTCAACTTTTGTTAGAAATTTTTTGACTAGGTCACATCCTGTGTCAAAGAACAAAGAGCAGTAAATAGGGCAGAGGAAACAGGCATGAAACAAAGTGCTGAAAAGTATAATATGAAATAGAGCAGTGTGGTTTGAAAACGTGCCTAGACTGTCAAAAACTGTGCAAGTGTTGAGAAACATGTGTGTTTTAACAGTTCTATCGTTTTGTGTGTGCAGGCAATGGCTGCCGCGCTCAAAGCTCGTACCGCTGGGTGTGGATCAGGAGCTGGATAAGGAGAAGATGCTGGAAGGCAGGAAATCCAACATCAGGAAATCGGTGCAGGTGGCGTATCATCGCGCCATGCAGCACCGTAACAAAGTGCAGGGTGATCCCAGCAGTGACACAAGCGACAGTGACTGAAACACACACAGACATACAAGCATACGCAAATAATGTTGAGAAAGCATGCATGAACACCTGATATGATTAACTATTTACACGGATGTGACATGCATCACTGATGCACACACAACGATGGTATGTGTACCTAGGTTTACGTTGATGGATGTCATAGACACACACAAACACACAAATTCCAACACAGTAATCCATCTCTCTGGTGCTAAATAACTTTGGGCATGGTGTTCGGTGTGTATTGTGTTTTGTCAAGTCTCTAGGCTGTATGTGTTTAAATATAAACTGGTAGATTTTGTAGAGTCTCTTCTCCATGCCAGGAAAAAAAAAAAAAAAAAAAAGTGAACGGAAACACACTCGCACACCTCACCTCACACTACACTGTTCAGTCTAAACTGGTGAACATGCCTGGACGTCGATAGTTCAATGATGGAAATAAGAGATATCATGAGTCACAGGTCTCCGCCGTGTGTGTCTTTGTATCAACACGCACCAACCCGAATCCAACACAACCTACAAACTTAGCACAACTTTTATAGTGCACAATGTGTAGGTGTGTAGGTGTCTGTGAAAGAAGCCGATCAACAGAGTTCATAACAGAAGGTAATTCGAGTGAAACCAGCCAATTCAGATAAATACGAGATGTATGTGGGAACTATGTCTGTGAATCCAAACAGGAGAGAGAAAGAGAGTGTGTGTGTGTGTGTGTGTGTGTGTGTGTGTGTGTGTGTGTGTGTGTGTGTGTGTGTGTGTGTGTGTGTGTGTGTGTGTGTGTGTGTGTACAAACCCCTATGTGAATGTCCACATATGCAGGCTTGTGTTGCAGATTGTAAGCTAGAAATACTGTGTGTGTGTGTGTGAGAGAGAGAGAGAGCGAGAGAGAGGGAGGGAGTGTATGTGAATGGTGAGACACAAAGTGTGAGCGAATGGATGTGGATAAAAATGATATATAAGTAAATGCACAATGTGCAGTCCTCACTTTAAACAGAGGATGCAACTAATTCCAGACTGAAGAATTATCATTTATTTATTTGATCACACAAGTAATCCCCATCCTTATGTGCACTCACACACACTACAACACAAATACACTCACACATGTCTTGTGTCACAGTGTACCCGTTGTTGTTCATTCTGTTTTGTACTTTTCTTGTGCTCGGTATTATGTATTGAGAAGGACTAAATGGTGTGCTCTCTTTTCTGGTTACATGCCAATCCTGTCACTGTAGAACTTTTATATATTAAAAGAAAACTTAAGATAGAATTTAATAAACAAAAAATTTGAGTTTTGTACAACTGCCTCTAATGATTTTTTTTTCTCTTTCTCTCTAATTCTCTTTTTTTTTTCTTTTGGGCATGGTCTTGGGTGAAAGTGAAAAGGGTGTGTCTGATGACATGAAGTATGTATGCGGCTTTTTTTTTTTTTTTTTTTTTTTTTAAAATGTGGGAGATGTGGAAGTGTGTATCTTGAGTGTGGTGTGAAGCTGTGTCACAGGTTATGTTATCCATGGAACAGTTTGACTGTCAACTACGTCAATTCACTCGAATACCTCAAAGAAACCTGATTAATTCTGCACTCTTTCATTTCACAGATTAGGGCCTAGCTTCTCAAAAGCATTGTTTAAATATGATTATCTTAACTGATAATGCGATGCTCTCTCAACCAGTTAATTATCGATAATATTTTTGACGTGATGCTTTTGGGGAAGTAAGCTCTGAATAGTAGCATCCTGACAGTCATGTGACTTGAATTCTCAGTCTTCTGGCCAGTAGCACGACGCTTTGACACCTAATACTGTCTGAAATGAATTTTAAAAAATGATTTAGTGTGCTGTTACTATAAAATAATCTACTAAGAGTTGGTGTGATTTGCAATGACACAATGTGAAGTTACTGTTACCGCTGCATAGTGTTTTTTCCTCTTATACCTCAGCAATGATTACAATTTACTAATGATCGACACATCATACTTTTTAATCTGGTTATCGTTATCACGTACGTTATAACTGCTTTAAACCGTTCTCTTTCCAGCCTCTCTTTTATTCTCTCTGTTGAAGTTAATGAGACAAAAAAAATGCGGCTTGTCACGTTAAAGATGTTACATTATTACAAGAAAAATAATATGCATTTCCTATAGTAGAATACTATTTTTAAATGTTATGATGTTACAAGAGGCAGCCCAGTTATGCATTCTGCAGCAAATGACAAAAATTACAACAAAAAAGCCAAATCCTGTTAGACTGCACTTTGGTTAAACATCCTATGATTATATCCTATAATTTACTATGTAAGAATAAATTAATTTACAGTCCATTTCATGATTTAGCGTGCAGGTAATGACTATAGGGCGTACTATATAGAATATACACTCACAGAGCTCTTTATTAGGAACACCGTACTAATACTGGGTAGGGCTCCCCTTTGCTCTCAAAGCAGCTTCAGTTCTTCATGGCATGGATTCTTGTGTTGACATGATTGACTGTTGCTGCCTATCTGCCTCAAGGTTTGACGTGTTGTTCATTCTGAGATGCTGTTCTGCTCACCACAATTGTACAGAGTGGTAATCTGAGTTACTGTAGCCTTTCTGTCAGCTAGAATTAATCTGGCCATTGACCTCTCTCGGGCGTATCCGTCTGTAGAACTGCCACTCAATGGATGTTTTTTCTTTATTGCACCATTCTGATTAAACGCTAGAGACTGTAGTGAGTGTGAAAATCCCAGGAGATCAGCAGTTATAGAAAAACTCAAATAAGCCTGTCTGGCACCAACAATAATGCCACGATCAAAATCACTGAGAACACACTTTTTGCCCCATTCTGATGGTTGATGTGAACATTAGCAGAAGCTGCTGGCCTCGTATCTGCATGATTCTATGCATTGCACTGCTGCCACATGACCGGCTGATTAAATAATTGCATGGATGAGTAGGTGTACAGGGGTTCTTGGTAAAGAGCTCAGTGTGTTTTATTTTTGCTACCTTCATAGGTGACCTCAGGGGCTTACAAATGTTTACATATTTAAACAATTACATTCTGTTTGTGTATAATCGGCATTACAGTATGCTGCGTAGCTGATGCAGACTGTACAATAACAGATGGAGAGAGCAGTATATTGTGTGACTCACAGTTATGTTGAATGCTACAGCACAGACCTGTGTAGCAGGTTCTTCGTCAGCCCTGACACTGACACACATGCTCTCAGAATGGCACAAACAATATAATTACCTCCATCTCTCATTCAGCCAGGGGGAGAAATGAGCTTTCTTAAGGACTGTACTCTGTACAAAGATGTACTCTGTGTTGCAATACTATATCAACATGATCACATGATCTGCCCTCAGCCTTTTCTACTTCAGCACAAGAGGAGGAGTCCATAGCTAGTGGATTTTTGTTATGATACAGTTTATTTCTTTTCGGTTATATATGAAAGTTATATTTGATTTCTTTTCATGGGTCTTTTATATATCTTTCCAGCATGCTATAGTGCTGCTTGGCTGATTAGTTAGATATAAATGACATAGATGGCTACATAATACCCACTTTGATTGTAGACAGTCTTTTTAAAACATTGAATGCCCTATTTTTGTGCTAGTGGTATAAATTTTGTGCTGTCAGTATTTTCGAAACCGATTTGGTCCAAAATTGCACTTTCATTACTACCTCTTGAGACCTCTTCTTAAAACAGACTCAAGACAGTTTTTTTTGGCTTAAACCAATGCTTAAAATTCCCGTCCCCTTTCTCACAAAGCTGTTTTGTGGACGTTTACTATTTTTGTCACCCCTTTTTAAAATTACTGTATGTCATTCTTCACCAGGTTACTACTGATACAAAATGATACAGATTGTTTGCCTCACCCACACATGCCAACTCAACAATGTTCTAATTTATTTTTGCTCTTGCTTTATGTCCACAGAAATAGCACCATATGGATTCACCCACTGTTTTTTTTTTTTTTTTTAAGTATATTTCATCAGATTGCAGTGCTTTCTGCTGGTAATGTTCTATTCCTGAAAGAGGAAAGAGAAATGGCAAGTTGAGAAATATTAGGCAAAGCAGCCTTTGGGTCATGTTACATGCTTTACTGACAAAATATGAGTAATACTACACATAATAGAAGAAGACGTGTCTATATAATACTATATAATCTATTTTATAGTATATTAGTCAGGACTATTATGTACTCACTTTAAAAGAAACACCTACAATGTATACTCTGGCCACTACTTTTGGGTGTCCTGAAAGTCTCCATATGCAACACTTCTGAGCAAAATGTCTTACAAAATTGCTCATACTTAGTTTATATGATTATTTTTTGACAAAAGAAGAACGTATTGAAATCATTCTCATGGCTGGATCGGGAAGCTGTCGCAAGGTTGCGATGGACTTTAACAGGAAACATGGCGAGCTCATCACACATGACACTGTTGCCAAACTTATTAACAAATTCAAAAAGACTGGAAGTGTTGCGGACCAACCGAGAAGTGGACGTCCACGATCATCCACTGACAAAGACACAACTGACGTGGTGCTGGCAAATACAGTCCCCTATGTATGGAGACTTTGGGACACCCGGTATATTAGGAACACTGCCTAGAGGTTTAACATGTTGTGAATTCTAAGATACTTTTCTGCTCACCACGGATGTAAAAAGTGCTTATTTGAATTATCCTGTCAGCTTGAACCAGTTTGGCTATTTTCCTCTGACTTCTGTTTTAAACAGGATATTTCCACCCACAGAAGTGCTACTCACTTGATGTTTTTGTTTTGCAAGCCATGTTGTTTACACTGTCGAGACTTGCATTGTGTGAAAATCAGATCAGATCAGCAGTTTCATAAACGCTCAAACCAGCCCATCTGGCACCGACATATTCTGATGTTTGATGTGAACATTAACTGAATGAGCAGGCACACAGGTGTTCCGGTAAGTGTAGGTGCACTTTATAGGCATAAAGGGAAAAGGGATGACCATCCGACTGCAGTTGACCAGATGTTGTTAGGGTGATAGACCATTCTAAGCACAGCAGTGACACGTTCTCTATTTCCAGATTAGATGTTTAAAAAATTAGCCCTGTCTAGCACACGTAGGAGTGTGACTGTGCATTATATAATTGCCTCTGTTTTCATAATTCAGTACGTATTATAAGCACTGATGGAAAAAAAAAACGCCTTCAGTTATATTACTCAAAAACATGTTTATAGCTTCTGCAAAAGATTTTTTCCATTTCTTTTTCCTTATCTGTATCTGTTACACTCTCATATCGCAGCTTTGCAGTCTTGCACACAAGATTGCCCAATCCTCTTGCTTTTACTCTGGCTATGTACTTTCATTTCTATCCTGTCTGCACTGAAAGACCATTGCCGACATAAACACGAATCCGTATTTTCTTTAAGGACATATAATATGATGTAGATTTTTCTAAAAAATGATGAAATGTTTTTGATTTTCAGTTACAGGATAAAGAGCTTAAAATGTAGTTGAGAGCGTGATCTAGACCTCTCGTACGTACATGATTTTTAGACCAGTTGTATTACCGCCACTTGGTATGAAGTCATTTGAGAAACTTGTAAGGCAACATCTGGCTAGCACAGTAAACAAGTCCATTATCTATTACAGTTTGTTATAAAGAAAATCGAGGTGTTGAAGATGCAACTGCTATGATACAGAATTAGAAGAGATTATCTTTCCCCTCTGTACATTCTGTACACCAATGACTGCAGAAGTAAGTCAGGGGACAGGAACATCATTAAATTTGCAGATTTTTCTGTGACAGCAAGCTTACTTCGGGAAGGGGAGACAGAACATAGTCCTGTGGTGGGGTGATTTTTGTAAACTAGTGTAAGGACCGTTATTTTAAGCTAAAGGTCACCAAAACAAAAGATATGGTGATTAATTTTAGAAGAAATCCCACAACGACCATGATAGGAGGACAAAAAGTGCATCTTGTGGGGAGTTATAAGTATCTTGGAATAATTATAGATAAGGATTTGAAATTTGACTTAAATACTGACGCAATTTACAAAAAAAGCCAACCAGAGACTGTATTTTTTAAATGTTTTTTTTTTAATGTTAACAGGGAATTGGCGACATTCCCACCACAAAGGTCTATCAAAATATATATTTATTATTTTAGACTCGCATAGTGAAAAAAGTGCAAAGATCACTTTAGCAGACGTTTCAGCCCATAGCTTTCTTCAGTGCTCACCTAACAAACAACAGTTCATCCCTTTTACTGACACATAATTGAAAATTGAGACCAGCTGAGCTTGATCAAGAGCAACTCCTAAAGTTACAGAGCTCAGTTCCGGACACTAGTATAGAAATACACCACAAAAACACCAAAACTCCAAAAACAAAAGTTCAACGAAAAAAACATGAAAAATGAATCTCTTCATTCAAGCCATAAGGGGTTAAAGAGTTTAGCTCAAAAATCCAAAAAGCCTCTCTTTGCAATCATTTCTTGCCTTAATCATCCCTCCCGCCTCCGAGGAAGGTGATTTAGGTAGCTAGTGAGGTTATCAGAGAGCAGTAGTCCTCACTTTCTGATATGTCATACCTACAACACCACAAATCACATTTCTCATGTAGATAATAAAGAGAAGTGAACTGAACTGAACATATCTGCTATTTTTTTTCTATCTGTTTTAAGTATGAATGTTATTATGAAGCAGGGTCAGAATTCTTTATGCATGACTAGGAACTGGGCTGCAAAAATCCATACGACATCTTAAACACATGTACTGTTACCTGTTGAGGCCATTAATCCTGTGTTGCTTGTGGTTTTGTTTCAAAAAAGTTCTCCAACCACCAGCGTGGATTATTAAGACATGATGTTCCCAAAAATACTCTGCATCTGATGAATGTTATTTATGGGTCATTATGAGACATCAAAATCTAGCCAAATATCTGCTCAGTGTCTAGCACTGAAGAAATGTTGCAATGTTTAGTGTGTCAAAAGAAGAGCTTACGAGAAGTATGCTGGTCGCATTCCGGGTTTTTGGCCTGGAGGTGCTTTTCAACTAGTGTTGCAGGGTATCATGTCCAAAACAATGGTGAATGCTGAGAAAGGGAAACAGCATTCAGATTGAATGATTTCTAACCTCCTCTTCTGTGACTCCCCTACTTGCACTCCTGACCTCAAAAGGATCTGCACCACATTATCTCTGTACAAAGGTTCAAAGATCGGAAATGTCTTTAGAGTAATTGATATGTATTGTATGTAAGACCAAGCAATGCCCATCTGTCGAGTTTTGGTGAGCCTGTGCACACAGGAGTGTGGTCTTCTGCCATTGTAGCTCATCTGCTTCAGTTCTGATGTTGATGCTCTTTTGCTCACCACGGTTGTACAAAGTGTTTGGTTGTGTTATCACTGCCTTCCTGTCAGCTTGAACCATCTCTCTCATCAGCAAAGCGTTTCTGGCCGCCGACTGCCTCTAACTGAATGTTTGCTTTTTTGCACCACTATGTACACTCTAGAGACTGTCGTGTGCAAAAATCCCAGGACCATGCCACAGTTCTGATGTTGATGTGAACATTAACTGAAGCTCTTGACCTGTATCTGCATTCTGCATGATTGGCTAAAGCGTAAATGATCAGGGGTATGGGTATTTCCATTAAAGTGAACATGTAATTAATATATTGGAAGGGCAAGGCCAGTTCCTTTGTTTTGCTGTACACTGAAGACTTTTGGGTTTGAGAATTTCAGCTTTCATTTCCTGATATTTACATCTAGATATGTTAACCAACTTAACACATGGCACCTTTTGTTTGAACCCACCCATTTTCCAAGTGATCAGGTGTTCTTGCTGCCCAGGTGTACCCTGTTAGATTGATTGTGTAAACATTTAATAGCTCTGAATGTCTGCTCTTGGTTTGAGCCCTGGGTTTTGCCTGTGAAGACTGCATTTGCTGTTAGAAAGATAAACCAACATAAGACCAGAGAGCTGTCTATGGGAGAAAAGCAAGCCATTTTGAAGCTGAGAAAAGAGGGAAAATCTATCAGATATGCTGTATACACACACTTCTGATCAATTGGTGTAAATAACCACTGTTGGTTGTTTAACAGCAAAATGCTTCACCTGGACTCTACCCAATAATTCTACCTAATAATCTGTCAAATGTAAATCTATAGAAGCAACAGTCATTGAAATATATGTGGTTAAGCAGAATGTACAGTTTGTGAGATAGCAGCACTATAGCTCAGTTATTGAGCACTGATAGTATCTAGTGGTTTAGCAAAGACTATTTTTTAGCAGCAATCACAATTTTGTGGCAGGATGAAGCCACAGATTCCACATCTGAAATGTTTCTTTGATGTTAGGATACAAAGGACTATCATAAATTTATATATAAATTGCAATTTAACCAATTTAAAATTTTGCAACATGTTTCAAATCATGTTTCTAGCATGATTACTTATCGCGGCACTTTATTAGACTCATTTACTGACAAAGTTTAACTACAGTCCCCTCCAGAATTATTGGCACCCACCAACAATTCTAATATCTATTATATATTTATATAATATATAAAAAGAATAACACAAGTGATACATGACATTTTGAGCTCATACAAAAATAACTGACCTGCATGTATAAGAATGATTGGGCCTTTAGTGTTCTCTTTGTTGGCACATCACCAGCTAAGTCTTAATTTAACCAGTTATTTATATCCTAATTAAGTCAAGTGCATTTTTGTTCTCATACCATCCATATACATGCATGATGTAGGACGAGATACTTTGGCTCCAGGACCATGATGCCACATATACGGTGTCTCTGTAAACACAACTACACAAATATATTAAAACAGAAGTAAGTCAATGCAACGTACCAAACTACAGACTCAGTGGAATCACTCTAACCACATTGCACGACACTATTAACCATCATTAGCAGCGACAGAATTCCAGATAAGCTGCATCCTTTTAATGGCAGCTCAACCAAGGCTTTTGCCATAATGCAAGCTTCATTGCTCAGACCATGTATGTCACAAGAAAGGTAATCATGGGTACTGGTAATCTTCTACAGACTGGCATTATCAATGAACATTTTCTTTCAGCCGCAATTATCTTGCCAGGAAAAGGAAACCAGTGTCTTAATGACATATTTACTGGTATCTACCACGAAAGAATCCGCATACTTTTATCCAAAGACACTTAAAAATGAGGCCAGATACAATCCACAAATATTGCTAAGGAGTCAGGGGTTAAGAGTGGCTTGTTGGCTGTCCTGGGGTTTGAACTCATTTCTCTTGAACTCTTCTGGTCTTACAGTGTCATAACCAACAAGTTTCCCTTAAAAAAGAAAATACATGTTTTTCTAGGTAAAGAAGTAGATCATAACTGACGAAGTACGGCTACGCTGTGGGACAGTGGCGAAGAAGTTCAAAGACATATGTTGTGCGATAAGATCAGCGTACAGCTGCATATGCACTCTTGTTTTGCTGTCGTTTGCTCTAGTTATAAACTTT
This sequence comes from Pangasius djambal, assembly GCA_022985145.1. Taxonomy (NCBI): domain Eukaryota; kingdom Metazoa; phylum Chordata; class Actinopteri; order Siluriformes; family Pangasiidae; genus Pangasius; species Pangasius djambal. The sequence continues at coordinate 20,803,729 of CM040982.1, forward strand.
GATGTCCTTAAATTTGCAAAGTTTGTCAACAACCATGCTGTACATGTTGAAAGAGTGAGAAATGGGTGTAGGTGTGAAAACTTATTAGTCGCATAAAGCAATTCAACCTTTTCTAAGTTTTTAGTATAATGCTTTCATGATGTCTAACATAAAGTTCAAGTCCTTCCTTGAAGCCGGTGTCTCAGACACTAGCTATGGCCATTATAACAGAAATTAGTGATTCAGTTCTCTCGACTTGTTTTACTGTTTGTATTAAAGCAAACTTTGCATGTTTTGATTACTTTGTTTGACATCATATTACCAAAGATAGCACTTCCATTTTTTGTGATAATATTACCACAGACCACACATACTGTACGTTCTAAATCCAGTTTAAATGCAGACACATGGCATATAGCCATGTGCACCATGTAGTCGGGGTTGTAACCAGATAAAGAATTTAGTGAGGTCCATGTTGCGGAATTGTGATGCACTTCATATTTAATATACCACAATGCTGAACTCTACACTCTGATATGTTGTCCTTCTATAAACTGCTCTGCCTCCAGTTTTAATTGTATTGTGTTAAGTATCTTGATTTACACTCTCTTATCACTCTCTTTTTGTGCATGTGCTTGTCCTCCTTTGCTTTTCACTGATTACTGAAAAAGCATGCATTAAAAAATGCCAATCACCTTTGAAGCTACCGCGGGGTATTAACATTACTGCAGTCAGCTAACATTACTGCAGCTTGTAAGCTGTTTTGTCTGGTACCATTACAAGTAGTTTTTAACTGCTAGGTGGCATTTTACAAACCTCTAAGTGGCCTCACAAACACTCACATAGATATCATGCATTCTTGCATAAACATCAGATGGGCGCTGCATATCTCTCAACAAGAAGTTAAAGTCTGGAAGCTTAGTGTCTTGTCATAGTTAAACATAATAGATGAGTAAAGCAAACCTAAAGTTTCCTCCTCAGCTGTTGATAGGATCTTGAAATGCACGTTTTTCCACATAGTAGACCACATTCTACTATACACAAGCTATATTGGCTTTGGCATAAGCTATTGCTTGGGACGCCATGTCAGCCAGTAACAACCTGAAAATGTGTCTGGGAATCATGTCATTCATCTTTGCTAAAGGATTAAGCCTCACTGTTGTTGAAGTAGGCCCTATACTTGTATATGAGAATTAAGAGTTTTTACCCTAATCTTCTAAACCGCACTGTTTCCAACACTAAAGAAAAAAAAGAAGTGGTTTAGATTCAGTTTGAAAGTGAAAGTAAACTAAGTGAAAAGGCTCGGTGTACTTGCCCTCTGTCTTTGCCCAGTTCTGAATCTGTATGGTTCACTTCTTAAACAGTTTCTTAATATATGTTTCTAATGTAATACTGAATAGATTAGTCTGCTAGTGTTTGTTTTGCTGTGTAGTTTTCTTGGATGATTTTTGGCAGTTATAACCACATAACCAGTTTAATGATGCATCATTTCCAAGTTATCTAGCTGTGTAAGCAAGCTAATGTAGCTGATCATCTCAAAATAAATCCCTCCTGGGCTTTGGATCAGATCCACTCACCCAGTGAGAGTTTATTTTGTGATAATGACCATGTCAGCCCTGACCTATTTCTTGCTATGTTTGTGGTAGACTTCAGCAGCCACAGCTTAGTTGGTAATAAATTCCTTTTGAGACATTAAGAAAGCAGCATGAAAGAACACTTGTTTTTGTGTGTATGTGTGTGCTGGAGGAAAGTGTGTGTGTGTGTGTGTTTATCAGAGTAGGAAGCCACATTTCTTGAACTGCTATGTGTGGCGGGTTCTATGAATTCACTTGAGCAGTGTTTACCCACATTATTCCCTTTGCTTTGAGAGTATACATTCCTGAACATGTATGTAATTTCATGCATGCAGTGCCTGTGTAGGTGGGTATGTTTCCAGTCACGGGTTTCAGAATGACATTTTGGCACATGAAGATATGTTTGGTAGCCCTGTCTGCTTTTCTTTGGATGAATATACTATGAACGATAAAATATTTTTTGAAAGATCACATGCTGTCACAGGAAATGTAGTGTAAAATCTGAAGAATAGGGCATTAAGGGTCTGTTTGCCATTTTACCATTTAACAGTGAGTTATATCTGATCTCATATTAACTGGTAGAAAGATAATCATTAACAAGGAAACTAGACATGGCCATTTCGGGTGGACCAGCAGCAACTGCACAGTGAATGAAGGGTAACACCAAGTTTGTAACTTTTAAATGTCCTTTTTTTTTTGGTTGTTTGTTCAGATTTCTGTTTACATTTTTCCAGCAGAGGATGTGACCTCTCCTACTAGCCACTGCTCAGTGCTCAGAGCTCCCCCTATTCCCAAAATGCTATTCATAAGGCATTTGTTTTAACCAAGGAGTTTGGGTGGTCAGGAGGAAGGAAAAGGCTTGTCATTGCTGTTGTTCATCTTCTTTAAGCAAATGTCTGCTGATTGAATTGTATTGGTCTTAGTCCTAAGAACAATCTAGCTAGGATACAGCATGCAGTCACTATAAGTTAATGGTATAATGGTCGAGATAAACACTGCCAGTATGTAGTTAGAAAACTATAATGTTATCCAAGCCCAAATCCATCCATTCATCCCTTTATATAAGTTATCACCACTTTTTGGCAATTTCAAACATAGCAACCAGAGAATCTTCAGAAGCATTGGATTTTTCATACCTATACACTGACAAATTGTAGTATTATGTTATTGTATACTGTACACTTTAATAATACACAGTACATATTACAGTAGTATGGTATTTTGTGGGTATTCATAAAACAAAAAGTATTTGGAACCTATCCGCATCTGCAAGAACCGCATTCATCCCTGTCACCATTTGTTTGTCCTGCTGCCATCAACTGAGGACCAGTTTCTTCCCCTGGGACATGACATGTCTGAATTAGACCTGCAAAAGCAACCTAGAAACTATTCATACACATAGTCATCACAGGTAACTGATAAATACCAGCAATGTTACAAGATCATATGTCATGTCAGTGCGCACTACCATATACCATTCATATCTCTAATGTCTGTGCAAATATACACTGTGCACACTCTTGTAACTTGCAGTACATGCATATTGTACAAATATTGCATCTTGCAGATATACACAATTCATCTGAATATTGGTACTCCTGAAAAACCTTTATTAAGTCTTTATCATCTTCTGTATACAAAGCATTCAATATTGTGGATTTTTTTTATACCAACACAGACAATCAATATAAGGTAAATTCAGGTATATTGAGACAGTTGTTCTTGCCATTAATAAAACACATACCCCAATACATGACACTTTCTGAAATCCTCAAGGTATTCACTATATATACACGAAGAAAAAATGTTTATATCATATTTTAAAGAAGTGTGGCTTACCCTTTTTGTCAAGACAGACTGAAAACAAATTTTTAATGACTAGTAATTTGGGACACGTTTCAACAACAGGACGTCTCTAAATCCATTATCAACATATGCTAATACTGAACAGAGAAGATTTAGACTTCATTTCTTACAGCAATAACAGTGTTTAGAAAATTATCAATATTTTCCAAATTCATAAGCAAACCTTTCTAAAAAGTTCAGTATGAAGATGTTAAAAAAGATTTATGTTAAAAAAATCATACACTTCAGAAAAAAGAGGAAAACTTAATAAGTGAAAATATATTGAATCTAGTCAAATTTATCTAATATTTCGTATTATAAGATTGCAACAAACCAAATATATGGTTATTAAACCTATTTCTAGAGATTTCTCTGTTCATTTCGCTGTTCTGTTAGCAGATAATTGTTCTAATTTCAAGCATTTATTTTTAGAAAGAAGCAAATTTATCTGCGAATGAAAACAGGCAAAAACAGGCTGAATAAGCTTATATTTGATTTATAATAATGTAATAATTAGGAAATATTAGGTATTTGATATTTGCCCAGAATCAAGATTCAATTCAGTTCAGTTTTATTTGTATAGCACTTTTAACAACGGACATTGTCACAAAGCAGCTTTACCGAAATAAATACATTCAGGATATAAATTTTAAATGTATGAATTTATCCCTAATGAGCAAGCCAGGTGCGAAGGTGGCAAGGAAAAACTCCCTGAGACATCATGAGGAAGAAACCTTGAGAGGAACCAGACTCAAAAGGGAACCCATCCTCATCTGAGTGACACCTGATAGTGCAATTATGAATACTTTCTCTTCTACAGCTGTGTACTATATGGTCAAAAAGTGCAATTGTGAACTTATTCACTGTTCACAGATGGAGACACAGTGCAAACCTGTTCGTGGAAATTGTAGTCCTAAAGCTATTATAGCATAACTGCTATGAATTGTTGTCCAAAGCCATCTTCATGGTTTTTAAGTGGTTCCATCCTCAGTAATCTCAATAATATTCAATTCAATTCAAATTTTTTTTTAATGCAGTAAAAAAAAAAAAAAAAAAAAAAAAAAAAAAAAAAAAAAAAAAAAAAAAAAAAAAAAAAAAAAAAAAAAAAAAAAAAAAAAAAAAAAAAAAAACACTAAAAGGTAAGAAACCTTTTACAATTTATTTTTTGCAGTAGAAGCATCAGACAGGATTTTAAAGAAATAAACAAAAATTTCTAAAAAAAAACTAAAAAAAAAAAAAACTACATGAACACAGCACACTTATTTTGTTACAATAGAATATCTTATTTATATATAGATAGATCATATACATGCATATATATATGTGTGTGTGTGGAATATATTAGTCTAATTAATATATTATTTAGAAAAATAAATAAACAAAACACAACAATTTTCCTACCTCAAGATTTTGGGGGTCAACTTCCTGTTTGATGCTGACCACACCCCCTTGTATGATGTCACATGAATTAAGTTTTGTCATTTCTATCACTTCCACAGCAAGAGCTTATTAAGTTTTGACTTTTACCTCTCAGGCCGGAAAACAAATGCTGAATATAACTACAACACTCTTGTAGTTTTGTACAATGATACATTTTTGCTCTATTTTTCTTACAGTACTATATATTTTTTCCACGCGTGTCACTGGTGGTGTCGGGAATTGCGTGGGCGGGGCTTCGCGTCTATACGCTTTAAACCACCACTAACCGCATCTTCGGGGTTACAGTAGACTGAGCAGAGCGACATGCAGGAAGTTGACTGTACAGCCGGCTCGTTGACGTTGTTCCACTTGGTCGGGAATCTGTCGCGTCTCAACACTCCTGATATTCACTAAACATCATGTGATTTTTGGACAGAACGTCGTGAAAACACCGGAAACAGGTCCAATGCGCGGACGAGGCGTGATCACGTGTGCAGTCGTCGCTCTCCACTGGGTCCTTCTGGTGTCTCCTCTCGAGACCCACCGACCACCAAATGACCTCGAGGTCGGAGAGGTAGGAAACTGTCTTCTGTTTGATAGTAAAAAAAAAAAAAAAAAAAAAAAAAAAAATTAAAAAAA
>CM040982.1:20809284-20831171 GCA_022985145.1 Pangasius djambal
AGTAACCTATGAGATTAAATGAATCATGTGTAAATATAACATTTGTCAGTAAAAAAACAAAAAATGCCTGAGAATAAACAAAACATGTGTACTCCCAAAAAATACATCAGTAAATGAAAGTAAATGAATCATGTGTAATCACATATTACTCACATGATCACAAGTGAAAGTTACATGATATGTGAAATGTCTGTGATTATGACATGAAGGTACTATATCATAAAGTGTTTAAACATTAAACTGATTCTCATCATCAACTAAAAATGATGACAAAATAAACTAGTGGGATTAAAACCTCCGTAAATGATTGCAGCAAACTTAAGGACAGGAATTAGTAATGCAGTAATTCAGAAAACATTCTAAGGTTATAACAATTTATTGTACAAGTTAAAGTAAAAGTAAATAAGTAAAGCCTAGCCACCGTGCTTAAGCGAGGGGTGAGAAAAATGATGGAGTGGAAAATACAGAAGGTGTTTTAGACCGTTTTCAAATTCCCCCTCCCATGTTCTCTCAGTCTGATTACATGTTGTGACAGATGATGAGTCAGGCAGGGGAAGCGGAGAGTTTACTATTATTTTGCTCATTTATGTTAATTGGTTAAGACCCAACCTATACCAGACACAAAGCATTATTGGCATGAGTGTTTATTTTAAATTACTCTTTACAAGAAAAACAATCATAGACAGTCTCCTCCGAAAGTGTTGAAACCTTCAGCTGAAGACATAAGATGAATATCAGGTGACAGATCAGAATTCCAGCTTTCATTTCCTGATATTTACATCTATATGTGCTAAACTATTGGAACAGATAGACTTAAAATAAATTAAACTAAAAAACAGTTAATATTTGGTTGCATATCTTTTGCTTGCAATAACTGCATCAAGCCGGTGACCCACTGACATCGCCGAGCTGTTGCATTCTTCTTTTGTGATGCTTTTCCTGGTTTGCACTGCAGCTTCTTTCAGTTGTTGTTTGTTTTGGGGTGTTTCTCCCTTCAGTCTCCTCTTCAGGAGACGAAATGCTGCTCAATTGGGTTAAGGTCTGGTGATTGATTCAGCCAGTCTAAAACCTTCCACTTTTTTCCCCTGATGAAGTCCTTCGTTACGTTGGCAGTGTGTTTTGGGTCATTGTCTTGCCACATGATGAAGTTCCTCCCAATAAGATTGGATGCATTTCTCTGTAAATTGGCAGACAATGTTTCTGTAGACTTCTGAATTCATTCTGCTGCTACAATCATGAGTTACAAGCCCAAGCCATGACACTACCTCCACCATGCTTGACCGAAGAGTTTGTATGTTTTGGACCTTTCTTTCTCCACACTTTGGCAGAGGTTAATCTTTTGTGGCTCATCTCTGTATTTCTTTGTGAATTCCAATCTGGCCTTCTGATTCTTCCTGCTGATGAGTGGTTTGCATCTTGTGGTACAGCCTCTATATTTCTGCTCTTGAAGTCTTTTCCGAATGATGGAATGTGATACTTTCACCCCTGCCCTGTGGACGTTGTTGGTGATGTCACTGACTGTTGTTTTTGGGGTTTTTCTTCACAGCTCTCACAATGTTTCCGTCATCAACTGCTGTTGTTTTCCTTGGCTGACCTGTTCGATGTCTGGTTGTTAGTACATCAGTGGTTTCTTTCTTTTTCGGGACATTCCAGATTGTTGTATTGGCTACGCACAATGTTTTTGCAATAATGAAATTTAAACGCCATTGAATTCACAGCATGGAAATATAATCACTTCAGAAGTCGCACATCTGTATTTAAATATTTTGACTGCCTTTGCCCTTTGCTGAGTAGCCAGGTTGCTTAACATGTATTTTTTTCAAAGTAAATTTTGCAAATTTGACTCATTGAATCTGAGCACTGGAATGAATCCAGAATACAAATTTTTAAATACATGCAAATACATGCATGAATTATTGATTATGAATTTGTGAACACTGAAGTAATCTATTTGAATACAGATGCTTTACTTTTTTATAAGCATGAATTTTTAAATGTGAAAGCCTGAACACCAAAACTAATTTAAATTTCAAGGAGGTAAATTCCAAACAAATAAATACAGATGTGCGGTTTTCACAGTCATATATGTTATATGCTAAATTCAATGGAGTTTAAAATTCATTGTTGAGAATTCAATTTCAAACCTTTATGTCTAGTTTTTGCTTGCATACGTGGTTAAGTAGGTGCACACCTAAGTAGACCAGTATTTTAATCGGTGTCAGGTATTGGCCCGTAATTAAAGCTGTGATATAAGTAGGATCAGTTCATCCCTTTCACACAGAGTGACCTGCTTTAGGTCACTGTATGACTTATTGTAATCTATATAAATGAACAAAAGTTCACTCTGTAGCTAAGTGCTATAATATTACAGGTGTAGACATCTTGGATTACCAGAATTGCTTTGTAATTTGGTGTCATTCAGCTCCATAGGTGCAACCCCTTTAGTTTGAAGGCAGAGTTTTACTGGAAAGATAGAAGGTCATATTGTTGATTTAGCTATAAATTATTGGTTGATTTCGAGCGAGACTGACTTTCATTACTTGTTATCTACATCATTCTTGTAGCACCACTGCAAAACTAAAGAAAGCTTCTTTTAAACAACTTTCTTGCTTGGCTGATTATGTGATTGTGCAAATGCAATTCATTGCCCAACTATTATTTAATAAAAAGTGACAGTTCATGAGAATAAGTAAAAACAAAAATAAAACAAATTTAAAAAAAAGGAAAAAAGTACAATATATTTAAGTAAATATAGTAAAATTAATAAGAGAATTGACAATACTACAGCGTGATATATAGAATAGCACGTGATGCAATTTAGAAAATATGTGATGCACCAAAATAAATCATTCTTGGCTGAAACTGAAAATTGTCTGAAACCAAAATTCAAGACACCCTGGGCTGAAAACAAAAGTGAAAAGCAAGTGTTGTATTTCTATTAACAGCTATGTATATTAATATATTAATAGGTTCATAACTTTATTTTTGTTTTTTGTTTATGCATTTGAATGAAACTTAATTGAAAGTCCATGATTGTGATTTAGAATGTTGGGTTTCTAATTACAGTCTCTGAGTTTGTGATACTGCCAGTAAAATGTCATCGTAAACTCTATAAATGATACAGAAGATAGGAAACGCATTTGGTTAACCGGATTGTAGTTTCTACCACTAGCTTATCAATGTGAAATCTAATTGTATGTCATTGTGAAAACTGTCATTGTGCTCGTATTTTTATAAGCACTGAGAGGAATTTGATTATAATGTTTATAGTCAAATCCCATCATTTTTTACAGTTTCACAGCTCTTCACCACATTACAGCTTGCTACAATCGTCATAAAAATAGCAGGGACATACTGTATAACAGTACCATTTTATGGATTGAACCAAGATGTTCTCAGATTCTGTGTTAATTTATTTGTAGTATGGCTTATTTTTTCTCTCGAACCAAAGTCATGATAATAAGGCCTTGTTTCTTAAAACCTACATAAATGGACATTATTTCCTGTAATTAACACATTTGTTGTTCTTTTTTTCGGGATTTTCTCCATTCTCTCCCCAATTTGGTTACCTCCCAAGAGATAACCCTCCCCATCACATACCAGCTTCCAGCCCCAAAGAGTGAAGGCTAATATGTGTTTCCTCCAAGACATGTGAACCCAGCCAACCGTGTCTTTTCCAACTCCTGCTCATTCTGCATCACAATGCAGTGTAACTCAGTGGAAAGCACTATCTGCCCTCTTCCGCATACATTGCGTTCATAGATACCAACAATTGGCTAGGGTTGCTGTGATTGACAAGGGAGAGAGTACGCCATCCCTCCTATCCAGACAGCATGGCCAATTTTGCTCACTTGGCTCCCAGCCACGGATGAGTTTGGCATTGTTGGGATTCGAACTTGGTAACGAGCACCTTTTACTACCTGATTAGTCTGATCCTGTTTAATTCCCGTTATTTCCTGACTCAACTTCCTCAGCGTCAATGTTAGCTGCCTAGTAGGAGGCTTTTTCAAATGTTCTTTATTTTTATAAATAAAGGCCAGGTGTGTTCTTGAAATAAATTTCTCTAGTGTACACAGTATCTGAATGTCAACTGGCTTCCTGATCAACCTGATAAGATCCTTGTATTTCTGACCGGATATTGAACTGCTTATATCCACATCATGATTGAAGCCATCTCCTTTCATGTACATTGAATATTGTTTGCCACCGTAAATGTTATTGCGTAGTAATTACAAAACATGACGTACCACTTTACAAAAAAGTCCTTCAGCAATGTCAAGTAGCAAAGATTAGTAAGAAATCTACTTACTTAGATCTCCTGTTTATAAACAGCTTGCTATATTACAGCTAGCTAACTAGTGAGAATCTAACTATTTAAGAATTGATAGCAGATATTTGTCTATATTTGATGCACCTTTCTCCATTTTGCTGTTTTACCATGCCTACATTGAGAAGCAGCATGTTATTTGAGAAAGGCAAAGCCTTTAAACTTTCTACAGAAATAAAACCATGTCTAAGGATAGTTTGGGAATGTTGGAATTAAACACAAAATGTAAAACATAAAGCCTGTTGTTGCCAGCCTTTTTTGTAAATGTTCCACCACTGGTACCGTTGTTTGTACCATTGTTAAATATTAAGTATGAATTTTGCTTTTTGAAATTTTTAATTGTGTTTTTTTTCACTTTATTATAAGAGTGCTGTCATAATGCATCAGCGTGCATGTAATAATGTGACTTAGCGGTATGTACAGTACAACATGTGGTCTGTGTTTTTCTAGCCATAAAAATGTTGTCACATAATCATATGAACAATAGATGGCAATGAGCTGATATCCTTATGTTACATAGAGCAATTCTGTGTCATTTCAGGTTAGATTTGTTTCAGAGTTGAAACAGGTTCATTAATTCAATATCAGATTTCTCGGATCGGATCAGTGTCGGCGTGAAATCTGATATAATGAACCTGTTTCAACTCTGAAACAAATCTAGCCTAAAATAACACAGAATTGCTCGTAGTGCAATGTAACATAAGGTGGCGTAAGTAATAACAGGGTCACCTAAGTTACCAAGACATAATTTTTGTGTAAGACATGTTGATAACTATGCATTTGTTCCTGTAGGGTGAAAGAGTGTTTGAGCGGTTTGATTATGGTCATTTTGGATGGTCGTTTTGAGTAAAGTGCTTCAATTTAAAATCCCACTTTTTAACTTAGTAGTTAAAAAAATAGCATATAAATATCAGCAAATACTCAAGGTTTCAGTATCGGTATCATAATCAGTACATAAAAAGTGGTACCATGACATCTGTAGTATGGGGCTGATTACTGTTATGGCAAGCCAAATCAATTACATTAACGATGTAACATGCTGGCAAATGAGGCAGGACACAAGGACTCAACATGGGCTTTATTTGAGCAAATCTAAGAATCATAGTCATTATTCATAGCGAAGGTCAGCACACATGTAGGCAACATCAGATGAGGAAAATTCATCACCTGGAGTGATAATACGGACATGACTCAGAACATAGACATAATAAACTTAGAACACAGACATAATAAACGCCCTGAAACACACAAAGATTTTGCAGTTATATGAAGACACAACAGGTTAGAAACAGAACAACTAATCAAGGACCTAACACAGAACAGGTGAACACAATAGGGCAACCAATCAATGACAGGACATAGGCAGAGGCAGGTCTAAGACCAAAACAAAGGCACATGGCAAAACAAACAAAAGCACATGACAGGAAATCAGTGCTTATCCCACCGGGAAAGGTAACGTGCTCTGAGAGGGGGAACTCATGGCACACGATTGACAAGTCACACGTGTATACATGGAAAGGTATATGAGTAAAACTCCATGTGTACATAAAATATTTAATGAAGTTAATGTCATTAAAGGATTGGTTTTTAGGTTTGCATTAATCCAATAATTAAATGATGAAATGAAATGAATACAAATAATTTAAAACTTCATTTTTCTTTTGTCTTCTTCCTCCCTCTTTAGAAATGGTCCAATGTTGGTAAGTATTGCCATGGTGAATGGCTACGTTTACTTATGCTCATCTGTCCCTTTTAGCTTTTGAAAGAATTGAGCAGTAGAGTATAATAATCTGTAAATACAGTATAATAAGTACAGTATAGATATCTGCAGTGGAATTCTGTTTCTTTGCACGTTTCTTTGCACGTTTTTGCATGCTTTTTGAATGTTTTCATAGACAAGAAGCAGACCTTGCCGTGGATAAGCCTCTCAACGATTTCGGTCAGCGGTCATGATGCGTGTGTGCATCTGCGTCTGCGCATAAAGCCCATGTGTAAGTAAATACAATAAAGAGCATGAGTTTGCATGTGGATAAACATAGACCTGATGATGACGACAAAAAGGCTGATTGTGCTTGTATCACAGGCACTACCTCATCTACTCACATCTCTCTTTTTATCTGTTTGTCATCTGTTTCTTTACAGCAGCCAATAAAACCCTACGGATCGAGTTCACTGAATTAGCTATTAGAAATTTCCGCACTCTTTTGATCTGGAGAGGTCGTCATGGCAACAACACTATTCGGGTAAGTCTTTAGCATGACTTTTTGGAAAGATTGATAAACTGATTAAACTTTAGAGTTATCATTTATAAACCTTTGAAAGGAACCCATTTAAGTCTTATTTAATTTATATTATTGGTTTATTATTGGATATGCATACATTGTTGACCTGGCGGTGTTGTATTCTCTAATCTGATTGGACAGCACAGCTCTGATAGTAGTGCTGACTGTAATTTGAATCACGGATTTATATTAATGCGCTTGTAATATATTATCATTATTATAGTGTCATCCGATTCACAGGGGCTAATGCGTAATCTGAAACCAATAATAAACAGATAAATAAATGTGTTGTTATTTAACAAAAAAAAAAAGTGTGATTGATTATATGGGGACATTTTCTGTAAGGATATTTATTTACTTTAATGCTTAACATGGGGGCTCCTAAACCTTTTGGGCAAATGACCCCAAATGGACATTATGAATTTTCTTCAACCCCAAGACTTTTGACCACCCTACATTTTTTTCATTCCAGATTGATAATTTAGCACTACAGTAATATTTGGACATTTTATTATGCTAGCAACATGCGTATGTGTAGCATAAGTGACTAAACACCAAAAGAATTTTCCTTGCAGTCACTTTCCAGTCTAGTGGAAATTGTTGTGCTTTTATAGGAAATTAATCCATGCAGGGACGGTGTGATACAGCCCACCGTATCGTATAAACATCTGGACGATTAAATATGGCATTATCTAGATGGCACATCACAGCACGTCCCTGTTCATCAGGTTTTCAAGTTGAACTGTAATATGTGATGTCAGGCACAACAAAGTTAACTGAGAAGCTTCGTTTCTCTTTAAAACTTTCCACTGTCGTCGTGATTGTCGTCATGGGCCGCATCTCAGGTCTAAAACACTGACCTTATTCATAAGTATTTACTAATCTAGAAGACTGTTATGCAAGACAGACCTTTCAGGAAGCTACATAAGAGGTTTTTAAAAAATTCAAACGCTTACCGTAATAATAAAACTAGTTAGTGTTAGTACTCAAAAGATTTGCGATTTGAGACACAACACTAGTGGCGGAGGAGAATGGATGGGGAAATTAGACTGTTTCTATTGCTGAATTCCTTCACTTAGTGAAACAGATTCAAAATAGCATGTACAATCTTCATTTAAATGTGGCTTGTTTTAAATGTGCATCCCAGTAACAATTTAAAATAGTAGCAACAGATCCATCTAAGATATCTCTAATATTAATTTATAAAATAAATGAATAAAACAAAAGAGGACTTTTTTAGTTTTTCTTGCGACCCATTGATAACTTTCCTATAACAGCATGCCCCCATCATGTTTTATTTCCATGCTTAAGCAATTATACACTGCAATTAATGTAGAAATTCATCTCTCTAGTACTGGCCACAGTTCTTTTAAATACAGTCTTAAAACTCAATAAAATTAATTCTGAATGTTTTAAGGTAATTTTTTTTTTATACTATAACTAATAATCATGTCCTATCCTTTTTTTTTTTCTTCTTGCTTTAGTGGAAACGTTTGTTTGATGACCGCAGTAGGAAGGTTAGAATCAGAAAGCGGTCTTCCATCAATAAACATCGGGATGTCCGAAGAGAACGTGTGGTACGATTATTTTGGCATAAGGTTTTTCCTACTCTCAGGGTGACATTGTGGACAATTTTTATATGCTTGTGTGGGTATGTATTTGCAGATACAGAACCCAGGTTAATTTACATTAGCTCTGTTGGAATGCCCATATTAAGTCACAGTTTTACAATAGCATTTGAATGAATTGAAATTATGCAAAATGTATGTGTTTATAGACAGAACCATGCACAGAACTGCAGGAAAATACGCACATGCTTTCATACACAAATTACAACATATCGGAATATTTGGTATTGTAATTTGTGAAGATTGTTAAAATGTATTCCTATCATATACTGACATTGAAGGAGGAAGTTGACTTGTGTTCACTGTGATACTCTCTCGCCCTCTAGTGGGAGTTGCAGTATAAGTGTTTTATGGCCCAGGTGGGCTATACTGTCCATGTGGCTGTGTATGACTTCAACCGAACACTCATTACCGACTCATACACTGTAAAGCGCCCACCAGAAGGTAGCTCATCTCTTCCCCCTCTCTCTCTATCATTATCATGAACGTACCAAGCATAATAATGACAAGGTATATATATATATATATATATATATATATATATATATATATATATATATATAAACGAATTGCTCACTGTTGTTCATATTGAGGACCCTTTCACTTCGACTCGCTTTTGTCATCTTTCCAGTTACTTCCAGTTTCTTGCCACTAGAAGACCAAGTACCTGTGTATAAAGTGACATTGGATATATTTGCTAAACGGTTTATTGTTGACATGGAGGCAGGCCAAAAAGTGAACATGAAGTTATGCTACGAAAACAAAGCAGTGTGTAATGGAAACAAATCTAATATGGTGAGTGTTCCACCTCTGTTGCAATGTTATGTTATTCATATCAAGTTCTCTGAAAATGATTTCTCTAAAAAAAAAAAAAGCTTACGGTGGAGATTTTCTGTTTCAGATTGATACTGATCTTAATCGCACAGTCACGTTAAATCTTCCTTATTTGGTGCCCTGCTTATGCGTGCAGGTAAGGTATTGATTTACAGATTACACAAAACTTCTATACAACATATTCAGCAACTTTAGTACAGCTGCCTAACTGTTAAAATCTAGCCATGACCTCTTAACCAATCATCAAAAATATGTTTCTGTCCAAAGATGTATTACACTGGAGTCGATGCCAGAAGACACACCACCTGTCCACTAAAAGACAAAATACTGCCAGGTAAGTGGAACTGGTCTGTTTTAAGCATTTTTCCCAGAAAAAAACAGAACGTCTCCAGATCATATAGAGTTTACATTATCGCTGTGGTAAGTTTTATGTTATATCATATGAGCTGACTTTTATATTATTACTACAGGAGGTGGAGAAGTGTTGTCCAGCAGCTCACTGCAGCTCTTTGGTAGCTCAGTTCTCCAGTGGAAGCATCTTTGCCCCTCAGCCCAGTTCGAACCTGCCGTCTCTCTCTGCTGGCAACATACTAGAAACCACTCGCACTGCCTTTCGGTGCAAAACTCCACCCTGCACATGAGAGACCTGGTGAGTACTCAAAACATGTGCTGCTATGTACTGGGTTTTATTCTTCCCCCAAATTCTGGTTGAATCGATCCTGATTTTGGAGTTATTTTTTAAGTGGATATTTAATGTTCTTTTTTAAATACCACAGTAGTGTTGAATTCTCAAATTGGATTGATCAGAAGATATGGATTTCCTCCAGCAAAGCTCTGACAGTAGATCCGGCTGTAACACAAATCACAGGTTTATGAATAGTAATTCGCTCATTCTAATATGTTATCGCTTCTATAGTAGCAGCTTATTCACAGGAAATTGTATAGCGGACTCTCCACATAACATAAGGCTAAAAATAAGAAACAGTTGTGCTTTTATTTAGCAAAAAAAACTTATGATTATTGTTAATGGCGAAGCTTTCTGTAAGGATACACTTATTTAACATTTATTGAAGGAGTCTCCAGTGTCAGTGCTTTGTAACAGCAAGTAAATTTACCGCCATGGGAAAGTCTTCAGGACAAAGTGTGTTTGTGTGTTCCTGTGTGTGTGTGTGTGTGTTTTTTTTTTTTGGGGGATTATTAACTTCAAGAGATGTGGCGAGGGAACAATTGTTTATAGCTGTTAATAACGTAAGTGATAACAAGAACGTTCCGCAACATTAAATGTAACCATAAATGGTTAAAAAGGAACCAAATAGAAAAATAATCAACTTTAAGGTAGCAATGGCATCACACCACACTGTCGTGGATTATTTTCCTATAATAGCGTGGCCTGATGTGTTTTATTCTATCCTTGTTAATAAAATAAAAATGTATATATGGTAAATATTTTAACCGAATGCAAAGATGTCATGTTTTTCACTTTCTAATAAAATCAAAATAAACACACTACATCATATCTGTATTATTAATTGTTTCATATCATGAATCTTTTTTTTCTAGAAATACAATGTGTCTGATGTAGACAAGCACGCCCACATGTGTTTGAAGGTAAGAGGTGTTTTCGAAACTGCCCGTCATTCTAGTGATGCTTTTTTTGGGAGACATTTTACTATGTGTATGAACACTTGTAAGTCTGTTTGCGTGTAACTTTGTTTTTAATTTCTGTTTTTAGTTTTTTCTGAATGGCAGCCATCAAGTCTTCTGCCCCTTCAGTTCAGGTAAAGTCTACAAGTCCCTTTTAAACTGCATAATTAATAATACTTAATAATAATTTGTCATACAGCTACACAAATCATAAATTCTCCTTGACCTCTCTCGCTCTCTCTCTCTCTCTCTCTCTCTCTCTCTCTCTTTCTCTCTCTGTCCTTCAGGTGATTTATCTGAATGGGATGTTACAGTGGTTCCTGGGTCTTGGCATCTGTATGTACGACTGTCCTCCAGTATCCCAGCGTCCTTTGCTGCCCAGCTCTGTGTGGAAGAAGGGGGAGCATGTGTCGTGAAAGAAAATGTGCACACTGTTCAGACAGTAAGCTACTATTCCATGCTGTTTTATTTGCTTATCTTTAAAACCAATCCTTATTTCAAACCAGTCAGTAAAACATAAAGGATATAGACTCCAGTTTTGGCATTGTGCAAATATTGGCTGAACTGCATTCCCCTTGTGCCTATTTTGTTATTCATCATATTGTTCAGCACAATTCACTGTTAGAATGTAAAATAAATATTTAGAGTTGTAATAAAAAAATAATATGTAGCATACACAGTCACTTTTAGCTGATATGAATGTTATTCTGTGTCCTACAGGAAGAAGGTGCTAGAGACGTGGAGCTGACTGTGCCTCTTTCCTTTTTCACCTCACGACTGTGTGTGCAGGTGTGATGTTCTTCCTAAGATAACTCTCTTTCTGTGTGTGTGTGTGTGTGTCTGTTTGTGTATTACTTATCATGTTTTCATCTTCTTTTCATCTTCTTTTCATCTTCTTATCATCTTCTTATCATATATCATGTATTTTCATTTACGTGTCGAATTTAAAATTAAATTCAAATTCCTCGGAGTGTTAGCGAGCCTGTATAGTGTATACTGCCACAGCGCGACACTCGTTTATACGACGCAAACCAAGCGTGGCTGAAAATGTTGTCATTTTCAGAAGCAAAAATGTGATAATTTCAACGCTTCATTCTAAACGCTATTTCAGATTCATTTTTTAGTAATAGGTGATGTCTCTTATTATTAATACTTAAAACTAGATTTTTAAAAAAAAGATTTATTAGCAGAAATTAAGAAGAAATTTAAAGAAATCAAGATAATGTAAAATCTTCAGCTTGGCTTCATGCAGAAAATTTTTAAAAATAATTTATTTAAGGGTTTTTTTTTTTTTACATGTTGTGCATTCTGAGATGCTTTTCTGCTCTCTGTGTTTGTAAAGAGTGGCTATTTGAGTTACCGTAGCTTTCCTGTCAGCTCAAAGCAGTCTGGCCATTTTCCTCTGATTTCTCTTATAAACAAGCCGTTTCTGCTCACAGAACTGCCGCTTGTGCATGTTTTTAGTTTTTTTGCACCCTTCTGTGTAAACTCTAGAGATTTTTCTGGGTAAAAATCCCAGCAGATCAGCAGTGTCTGAAATACATAAACCAGCCCATCTGCCACAGTCAGAGTCACTGAGATCACATTTTCCCCATTTGTATGCCATAAATGACTTGCATTTATTCAGATCCATGCATTTATTCAAGTGTCAAGGGTCATGTGACCCTTGTTTTCTGACTGTATATGCTCACTACATAAAGTATAACATGAAGATGTCGATTTTTGGTGAGCCTGTACCCACTGCAGCCTCAGAGTCCTGTTCTTGATCAGGAGTTGAGCATGATGTGGTCAGCAAAGAAAAAGTCTTCGTTTGACTCGTATAATGAATCGATCTTTCTCTCTGTAGGTGTGGCGGTCTGAGCCTGCTCTCCGTGGAAGGAGAATCATATGTCCTGATTGTAAGTGGGTTTTTTTTTTTAGAATTGTGCTTGCTGGGCATACTAATGGCAACACATAAATCACCCAGACACATGTTCACTGTATCCCTCTCTCAGATACTCACAGGAGATGGGGTCTTATTGCTACTGCTTCACTGGCTCTCCTGGTTGCCATAACAACAGTGGGCATCTTCACGTACAATTTGATCAAACGGCAGACATCAGGTCAGTGTTATAGATAAAGATTGCTGAGTAGTGAGTAGAGCACGAGGGTTACATTTTAGCAGGAATATTATCAGTTATAACATACATTTTCTTTGGGTTGTAATTTGTTTTCCTCTCTGTCTGTTAGTATGGCGCTCTGCTGAGAGAAAACCTGTTTTGCTGGTCTGCTCCTCTGACGAAATAAGTCATGTTTCGGCTGTGTGTGCTCTAGCCTACGGCCTGCAGGAGGAGCTGCGCATGGACGTGCGCCTGGCTCAGTGGGCACACTGCAGCACTCAGCCCTCTCTGGCCCAACTGGGCCCTGCCCCCTGGCTCTACGGCCAGTGCCAGCAGGTGCACAGTGTAGGTGGCATGGTGCTCATAGCCTGGAGCCCTAAAGCCCAGCAGACTTTCCTCACATGGAGGGAGAGAGGGGGTAGTGGAAAAGTGGACACCGAACAGAAGGACAAAACAGAAGAATGGAGGGATAAGCAGGGACAAAGTCGGGCAGAGAGCGAGTCTTCTATCACAGCTCCAGTGTTTAATGCCAGCCTCATAAGCATGTGGGCGGGACTCCAGAGCGAGAGGCGTGGTCAAGGATTTGGTCTTGTGTGTTTCCGAGGGTTAAGTGGAACAAGGTGTATTCCGAGGGAGCTCAGAGGCATTCGGAGATACTGCCTTCCTAGAGATCTCTCAAACCTGATACACGAACTGGATGTAAATGTACATGGGCCAAGAAGCAGGGCCCAAAACAAGAGTAGCTGGTGCTGTTGGCCCCGCCTTTTCTCCAAAGGACTGTCTTTCTGGTTGTCGCAGAGGCTCGCTCGGAGACTGGACGCATGGCTTCCTCAGACAGCAGCGAAGCCAGACAGGAAGCGTCTTCGGAAACCATCACATAAAGTTGCCAATGAAAAGACGTTAAAGAAAAGGATGAAAAAGAGAAAAAAGAGAAGGGAAAATCTCTGTCAACATGTAGTCCCGGAAAAAAATGTAGAATGTAATCTGGTCACACGGAAACCGCTACTAGTGTAATTTATGCTTTTAAAGCTACACATTTTGAGTCAATTTTACACTGACTGAATGACATCCTTAACTCCTTACCATTACCAGAGTGTTCGTTTTCATTAATGCTGTATACCTCAAATGGTGCAAGTTTTTTCTGGCCCCAACCCATCCTTATCAAGCATTTCTCCAGTTCCATTAAAATTATGTAGAATCTGTAAAAGTATTGAGTATTGTGGTACTGAAATGTTTAACAGTGTATAGGCGCAACTTTCTCATGTTGTAACATGATGACCTCAGCTCTTGGTAGTGTTATTTAACCACATGCTCAAAAGTGACCCAATGGTCTTCTGGAATACTTTCACCTACTTCAGGATTGATCTCACTTGACAGAAAGATTACTCAGTGACACACAATCCCAAACTTGAAGCACCAATTTTTGGGTGTAACGTATGCAGAATCATCATGCACACACCATGAATGGATTTTCATTTATGAGCAGTGGTATTTTTATAGTATTATTTGTACGTTTTCTCAAAACTGCAGGCAGTGGAAAATCAGCAGGAAGGGTTCCGTGCTAGTAAATAGAAAGAGGCGGTAGTAGAGCATTGAGCATGGCCCTCAGCCCTTCTCTGCTGTGCTATGTGTTTAGATTCTATTTTTAATATAACGTAATAAAAGATATTAAGTAATAATGACTGAGATCCATTTGATTTCTTTCCTGTGAACATGTGTGACTATGCATCAGCATCGGTTTACTTATTATATAATAATATAATGTATATGCCATTTGCTTTTTGTATATTGGATGTTTTTCATATCACTATTTTTTATATCAATCTATTAAACCAAACATGTTTATGCCCACCGTTTCTTCAGTGGATAATCTCACCTGGACGCTGTAGATTTGCACCTAAGTTCTGCTGTTGTATTCATAAAGACTATGATAAGCATACTGAACATCCTTAGTACAGTTTGACTGTACATTAAACAATTGTGGAAGAGTAATGATTTATAATCCCACTATAGAATGCTATTTACATATGTAAAAGTGGTTTTATGAACAAGGTGGCTTGTCATTCGGGAACCTGCAATACAGTCCTAGATTAAGTTTGTTACGTCAGTCGTATCTATAATGAGTACTGCATCATATGTCATTATGAGACCTGGCTGGAATATCTTGGCAAGTGTACACTGCACACATATGGAATATGTGTTATACATCACACAAGGCTCTTAGAACCACAATAATATATGTACTTAGTGATATGAAGTCTTCACTCATAGTCCTCTCAGAACCATTCTGCACTCCCTGTTCTAGAAAGATGTACAACACTTTCGTTAAAATTTATTTATTTATTTTTTTACCAACAACATTTTTTTACAAACTGCATTCCACTGTGGACAGGTAATGTAAATTAGCGTTATTAGAGAATATTTATATCACACTGACAAAGGTAAATGAAAACATTTGGATTGATATAATTAAATTTAATTATTAATAATAATGTAATCATCCACTTTGCTATTTCAATCATAAGAGAAAAATATGTGAAATATGTGAAAGCTAACACATTAGCTATCTTGTTGCAATAAATTACATGACTTTGTCCTTTTATGGATAAAGTGTTACAGGAGTACAGGACACCATACTTTACAACATTTAGAGTCACCTGGAAACAACACAATCTGTCAGAATTATGTATGATGTTTTTTAGGTCAGAAATTAATGCTAAATAACCTTCGTTCAGATTATGGAAGATCTCCCTTCTAGGCCACAGGTGTGAGATTACAAAACAAAGTCAGATAACATTTTCACTAAGACATCAGCGCCACAGGAAGTAGTATAGTTTCCTTTTATTCCACTCTCTGTACAACCGATTGGACACACCCCTTTTGCATTTTGCCTAGATTTTCAGATGACGTTGCACTATTTAAATTAATTAGTCACGACAATAAATTATCTTACCCAAAATAAATCACTTCGTTTGTCAGCTTACATGATTTACACTAGAGTTAATAGTTACAGAAGCACTAGACATTTGAGTCTTGTTAATCTTGTTAAGATTTCTTCCTCATGTAGTCTCAGGGAGTTTTTCTTTGCCGCTGTCAGCTCTGGCTTGCTCATTAGGGATCTACATTCATATCTGGCTTTCTCTAAAGCTCCTTTGTGGCAATATCTATTGTTAAAGACAATAATTGTTAAAGCACTACAGAAATAAAATTGATTTGAATCAATTTTTGATTTCAAACAATTGTACAACTAGTCAAATCGAGTGGAATTCTTTCCCATTCCTCATTATAGCTTGTAAACATTGGAACAAAATATCTTTTCTCCAGGACCATGGTGCAACACATAATACAATAGTACAGAACACAAGACTACAGTACAGTTATAATTGGGAAAAAAAGATAACCCCATTGGTAATTACTCTAAAACAGGTTGAAATTGTTGGGGCATACTAATATCTTAGTGTTCACCTGGACAACAAATTGAACTGAAAGGATTTTTTTAAATTAAAAAAGGTCCAGTGTTGACTTTCATTCAATTGCAATAAAATACTTTTTATATGCTGTTTATCAGGACATCCTAGTCAGTGGTCTTTTTACGCTGTGCATGAGAGGACTATTTTTGTTATCTTCTATTAAGGTGGAGAAATATGCTAATCTAGCAGCACTAAGAGCCTTTCTATAGCTAAGAAGGCTCTCCTTCCATGCAATTTAGTTGGACATCATTTACAGTCTAATTTTCAAGTGGTCTGTTTTAAGGTGTGTGTGTGTGTGTGTGTGTGTGTGTATGTGTGTGTGTGTGTGATTGTTATACCACCCTGCTAGTTTTTTCTCTCTAAAAGCATTTAGTCGCCTGATCAAGGGGTCAGACGGTGAACCAATCCAGGTTGACAACCATGTACATTAGCTGATGTGATAGTATGCTTGATGCAGTCAGCAGGCAAAGTTAGTATATTATGACTAAGACATTTTAAATGAGATCAGGTAGCTTCAGACTGGTGTAGTATGACTGTTTTCTATATTTAATCCAAATGTCAGTATTTAATCGAGAGTGTGTTCGCCATGATGAGTGGGCCTTTTGTTCTGATTAACCCCTACTGAATCTAGAATGGACACAAATGTAGTTTTCAGAGGATCTTGTGGATTATCAAAATGAATAATAAAGTCTCCTACAATTACGGCTTTGTCTACAGAACACCCAGGTTCGAGACAAAATCTGCAAATTCATGTAGAATACGGCCCTGGGGTCTGTAAATACTAATTAGTGGAAACAAGTGAT
This sequence comes from Pangasius djambal, assembly GCA_022985145.1. NCBI lineage: Eukaryota > Metazoa > Chordata > Actinopteri > Siluriformes > Pangasiidae > Pangasius > Pangasius djambal. The sequence goes on from CM040982.1 coordinate 20,826,372, forward strand.
TAGACTTTTTTTTGTGGCTACATACAGTGCCCTCTGAACGTATCGGAACAGCATGGCCAATTCTTTTGTTTTTTGCTATACACTGAAAACATTTGGGTGTGAGGTCAAAAGAGGAAAAAGAGACGATAGATCAGAATGTCAGGGTTGCGCTGGACACGGCGCAGGACTACGTCTCACATGAGCCTCAAGATCTCGACACTCATGTCACATGACTGCTTTGCACCTGATTCACGTTCATGTTAAATAGCACTAGTATTAAAAGTCATGTCTTGTACAGCACCTGGTGTCTAGTTTTTGTCTTCTGTTTTCAGCATAATTGCACCTAATTCATGTCTTGTTCATGTTGTTTTCTTGCTAGCCATTCTTGATTTTTTTCCCTCTGTCTTTGGGTTTCGTGTTTGCTCACTCACGAGAAACAAAATCTGCACTTGCATCCACCTCCTATACAAATACCTGACCAAGAATATCAGCTTTCATTTCCTGATATTTACATCTAGATGTGTTAAACAACTTAGAATATGGCACCTTTGGTGGCAGCCCACACAATGTTTAGGTGAGCAAATGTATTGGCACAAATAGTCTTAAAAGAAATAACACTTAATATTTGGTTGCATATCCTTTGCTTGCAATAGCTGCATCAGGCCAGTGACCCACGGACAACACCAGAAGAAGAATGCAACAATTTGGTGATGTCAGTGGGTCCCTTTTTTTTTTTTTTCATTTAATGCCACATATTCATTTGGCCTAATCCAATTTTCTGTTAAACACAGTATAATCCCTGATCAGTAATTAAGTAGTTTCATTTACAATAAGCACTTTAGATGTAAAAGATCTCATATTTAGCAAACCTAGCTTCAAAGGTGCTGGTTGTGCATTCATAAATGATCTAATTTTATGTTGATTAGGTTATTAAAACAAACTTTCTGAGTGTTTCTATATATTTGTTTAGCTCAGGGAACAGACACAGTGTCAACAGTGTGAAACCTGAGTTTGATTCAAGGCAGATAGGAGATGGTTGGTTTAGCCTGTTTATCTGCTCCTTGGTACGGCTCTGGATTATCACAGATTAACCAGGCCTGCTTAAAAATATGAGAACACCCCCACCTTTTCATTCACTGTAGTCCACAACTGTTATAGCCCTCTAGCTCAATAGCACCATTTGGTGTATTGCTGTTGAGCCAAGTTTCAATGAAAATCCAAGTTGCCATTCCATCAGCATTGTCCAAAGATTCAGTTTGTGTATCTTGTTCACCAGAGACCATACATTGGCAAGGAAGATGCAAAGTAATGCTGGTGGCTGAGGATTTAGACTTAACCTAGCCCACAGCCCATCTCACCTACTTCATCTTTGTTTATGGTCATGACGCCAGCGCTGAGTGCTGTCTATCTCCGGGGGTAGCTGAAGGTAGTTATATCTGGTGTCCAGAGCAATGATTTTGCAGTGAATTTCTATGTCCAGGAGAGCCTGTTGACTGTATGATTTGTTTGCAAAGTGTAAAATGAACAATTAAACTGGAAAACACGACAAACCCTGTTGAGACACTGACCCTCGCATTGTGCACATGCCGCCATATGTGTGCTCCAGGAGGTCCAGCACCTGGCTATGTGGTGTGCACACAAGATCATGTCCTTCAACACCCAGCTTATTGTAGACTGCTGGCAGACCAAAAGAAGCCACACACACACACCCATATCTACATCAATGGAGCTGAGGTAGAGCATTGTGTCAGCTTTAAGTTCCTGGGTGTCCACATCTCTTACCTCACCTGGGCCATGAACACTTCCACCCTGATCAAGAAGGCACATCAGCGTCTTTACTTCTTGAATAGACTGAGGAAAGGTCACCAATCTACCCAGATACTAGCGAGCTTTTATTGCTGTACCATCAAGAGTATACTGATGAACTGCAACTCAGGTGTTATGGCAGCTGCTCAGTCTCTGAACAGAAGGCCCTCCATCGGGTGGTGAAGACCAGCCAACACATCACCGGTGCCCAGCTACCCTCCATCACAGACAGAAGTTGTCTATGGAGGGTTAACGGCACCATCAAAGACATCTTGAACCCTAACTACAGACTGATCACTCTTCTCCCATCCGGGAAGCACTACAGAAGCCTCTGCTGCTGTACCAACAGGCTAAGGAACAGCTTCTTCCCCTCTGCATAAACATCTTGCATCTTGCTCACAATGCCATTAATCCTCCATTCTCCAACCCACACTGCGGTTTGCACTCGGATCAACTTACACCATTGCACAGTTTGCACATACTGCACACCACACCCCTACGCCTGCACATGGGCTAACCTTAAACGGTTTGCACAGTCTTGCACTACTCCTAATTGCACCTTATATTCAGTTGTACTGTTGTGTCTTGGATTCTACTCATTTCAGTGGATACATTTGTACCTGTGTCACTGTGCTTAGAATGGTGCACCACCACGCCAATAATATCTGATCACTGGAGGACCTATGGTGGTTCCTATCTGCCGATTGAAGTGGTAGAGGGGGGGCCGAAAAAAGTGTACATAGCTATGCAGCTGTCAGTACCTGTATGTCTACAAACTGCACCTGTACGGTGGGTAGACCTGATAATACATCTACGTAATTAAATGACCAATAAGTGCATACCAATCTGCTTACTAGGTTTGTTTATATTTTCTGGTTTCCTTATCTTATGTAATAGTATTCAACTACAATTGATATAAAAGTCTACACACCCCTGTTAAAATAACAGGTTTTTGTGGTGTTAAAAATGAAACCAAGTTACCGTGTCAGAAATTTTTCCACCCTCAATGTGAAATTATAACGTATAAAAATTAAGTGAAAAACAATCAGAAACTTCATTTATTTGAGCTTGGATGTTTTTTGTGAGAAAGGGCTTCCGTCTAGCCTCCCTACCCCATAGCCCATGCATGTGAAGAATAGGAGAGACTGTTGTCACATGCAGAGAGTAATCAGTACTTGTCGGATATTCCTGCAGCCTCCCTACCCCCTACCCCTCTCCTGATTGATACCTTTCAACATGCATGCTTTGTGAGCTCTTCAGCAATAGGATGAAACAAAGAAGATGCGAAGAAAATCCTACAGAAACAGTTGGTCTTTATTTGGGATGAATCAGAATAATTTCATTGGTGACAGCTGTATGATAATTACATGTGAACCTGAGATTGAGGTGATTGTTTCATTCTGAACACAGCCACATCCCCAATTATAAAAGGGTGTGCACACTTATGCAACCATTGTAACATTTTTATTTTTCCCTAAAATGTTTCTGATTGTTTTTCCACTTAATTTTTATATATTGTAATTTCACAGACTGGAAAAAGTTCTGACATGATTTATCTTGGTTTCATTTTTTTACATTGCAAAAACCTGCCATTTTAACAGGGATGTGTAGACTTTTATATATCCATTGTATTTTCTGTCTCTTAACAGACTTGGGTAGGAGTCATAGAATAGTAGGAAGTAGACAGGGAGATTATGGGTGTGGAAGCTCCATCACAAGGAATCAAAGGATCAGAATTTACAGCTTAACTAGACTTTCATGCATAGCCTTCATCCCAAACATCATTTACTTAACAATTTTCAAGACTTACCGAAACCCATTTTTACAACATGTAAATGTTGTACAAACATGAATAGCATCAGGTTGATTTGAATAGCATCACACATCTCACCTCACAACAACAGTGGCAGTGGTACTTTTCCATATAGGATTACAATCTCTGACATATTTTTAAGCAACGGCTGAAAAATTATGCAAATCTTTCCCTAGGCTGCGGTGAAAACGTTATAAAGGTTTTGTAGCTAGGTGTCTGTGTATTTGCCTAAGCTCGGCAATAAAATAGTCAGCTTGTATGAGTCTGTCATGTGATTTAAAGTTATAATTAATACCCTGTACACATTTATTTATAATGCTTGTTTGTATTCTGTCGGGAGAAAGTAAAAGTTGGCAAAAGGAGAGTGTTCATTTAAGTTCGTCATTAAACAACAATTACGACCAACTCCAGAATTATACATTGAACAAAACTGAATATATAAAAAACGTAACACATACAATCACTGATCTGCTTAAACATCAGGGGGCTATATACACTGTAAAATATCTGGGTAATTTATGGTGAAATACTGTAAATAGGGTAAATACTGTAAATAGGGTAAATAGCAACAGTAAAAAAAAACTGTAAATGGAAAAATGCAGAAAAAAACAGTTTCTAAAACATCAGAACACTGTAAATAGTAATAAATAGCAATCCTGTTATTTTTACTGTAACAATTTGTAAACCAAACTAAATTTGCTGTATACAAAAATGTCTACCTTCAAACAAACTTTTACCTTCAATTTTACATGTCCAGACTGTCTGTACGTATAAAGACTTCACTTGTAAGTCAGTGGACTTCTCATGAATAAACAGCATACAATAATAATAAAAAAAAAAAATGTCTTTATTTATTATTTATATATTCTTTAAGCAATAATAAATAATATAATATAATATAATATAATATAATATAATATAATATAATATAATATAATATAATATAATATAATATAATAATTTGTCCAAAATAAGAGATTTGTTAGTTAAATAACACTGTATTACAGTAGAAGCCCATCTTAAAATGTACTTCTATGCAAACAACAAAATAGATATTTTTTTCATAATGTATTTGCATTATTAGTGAAGTTGGATAGATGTACCTGTTGGCTATGTGAAGGTGGATAGATGTACCTGTTGGCTATGTGAAGGTGGATAGATGTACCTGTTGGCTATGTGAAGGTTGATAGGTGTAACTGTTG
>CM040982.1:20832920-20871127 GCA_022985145.1 Pangasius djambal
GAGAGAGAGAGTTATCTACTGAAAGAGAGAGAGAGAGAGAGAGAGAGAGAGAGAGTTATCTACTGAGAGAGAGAGAGACAAAGAAAGTTATCTACTGAGAGAGAGAGAGAGAGAGAGAGACAGAGAAAGAGAGTTATCTACTGAGAGAGAGAGAGAGAGAGAGAGAGAGAGAGAGAGAGAGAGAGAGAGACAGAGTTATTTACTGAATAACTCCAAAGGAACAAATGTGTAAGCTAAAGCAATGAATATATTAGTGGTTTAGTCATTATAGCATTGTAACATAATAATAATAATAGTAATAATAATAATAATAACCTGAAATAAAACCTTAATATAAATAATTCAGCAATTTTTGTTAAGGCTACATCCAGGTACACCTTTAGGAATTGCACCCTAGACAGTTTTCCTTCTTCTGGACAGTTTTCCATGCATCACTGTCTACTCATCCCCACCTTTCTCACTCCATACACCTCTCATAGCCTGTTTCTCTTTCTCTCTCTCTCTCTCTCCGTCCCTCCCTCCCCACCTCCCTCTGTCAGTCTCAGGTATCAACTGAAATGTCACGTGGCGTGTCCCGTCCGCTCGTGTGTTCTTCATGACGTCACTCTCATCAGGGACGTGAAGGAGAGTACATGTAGACATGTAGCTGTCTCCGCGGCACTTCTGTCATCACCGGCGTCTTGTCATCACGATGCTCACGCTCGGTCAGACGCTGGTCTTCTGGACCACACTCTTTCACACACAAAGCCTGGAGCTCTTCAACTTCACCAGGGAAGATGCGCTCACCTGCAGCCAGGTATGCAGCCTTTTTCTTTCTTGAATTGTTTTATTAGCTTTTCTTGAAACTAGACATTAAATTGAAATTGACAATAGCTGTTATTTCCAGTACGTACCCAAATCAACAAATGAATTGTAAATCATTCCTAAATGTAAAAATATCAATTATCTAAAAATATATTTCAGTCGAATTTAATCGAATCTAATTTTGCAAAAAAAAAAAAAAGTTTAGTAGTCTTTAATACTGTCTATAAATTTAGTTAACATTTATTATTACTTAATTTGAACTATTATTAAGTTTAATTATTCAAGACTTTTTATAAATATAATAGGTCCGTTATATAAATAACTACTAAGTCTAATTATTATTACATCACAACAAAAACAACAATAATATTAATAATAATAATAATAACAACCAATAAAAATAAAAGCATTAAAACATTAAATAACTAATAACTTATTAGTGATAACACTTCTTTATCACACATTTATGTAAACAAATTAATTAAGTTAATATCTGCTGATAAGGGTGGAGTTTTCGTCTTGGTAATTGTACAATGTTCCAGAAAGTTTCCCATAGACGCAGTACTTAAGGTGGGTTAGATCACCTACATGTGTTTGATTTTTCAATCATTTACCTGATAAATTATTAGGTTAATCCGTATTATAGAATTATTAGGTTAATCCGTATTATAGAATATTTTCCTATAATGAAATTTGACATAGTACTGTAAATTAATGGTCCGTAAAGCACAGCGGGATTTTAGATTTTAGTGATCCGTACTTTAATCCAGTCAAACAGGTCCCGCTCAGCAGCAAAACTGTTCAATTCTGTTCTATAGTCTGTGCCTGTTTTTAGATGCCTATCATCCCATATTGTGCTGGAATTGTCCACACATTTAACATTTTCGATTTCGTTCCAGGTTTGGTTCTAGATTTAGTTTTAGATTCAGCAGGCATGCCGTGTTTGTTTGGATTAAAGCCAAGGTATGCAGATCTCTTCAGATGATAAAAAAAATGGCCCATTTTAGAGAAGTGCCTGCTTTTTAACCCAAACATCCACGCCTTGTTGTTAAGCCATGTTTGTGTTTGTGCTTGTGCATGTACGTGTGCAAATATAATCACATGCAAAGCATCTAGGAAATAATAGCAAAACATTTTCATGTACATGACAGAAAGTAGTGTTTTTCCCACTTTACATAAGCCAACCAAGACACGCATACTGAGTTGACCATGCTGTGTATAAAAGGAGTATTTGTACTCCATTAAAACAAAAGTACATATGGCCTCACATCTTGTAACATGTATAATCTGTTCACACACGCAAAAAAAAAATAACACGTGGCTGCTTGAAGAGCCCCCTTTTTTTTGAGATTTGACAATGCATATGAACTTCAGCTTCCTGTGGGAAAAAAAAAGATTTGAGAGTTTTATTTAGTACTGAAGAGAAAGATCATTTAATGTAAACTTCTTGTTATGCTTCATTTTCTGAACCTGTCATCTGTCATTAAGAGCGTAAGTGAAATCTGTGACTGATTCTTACATATAATACAGGTAGCTGTTTCAAACAAATACAGGTATCAGTGTTCGGTTTATATGAGCGGTAATGATAACGACTGACATCAGGACATTCCTTTGTGCCCGTCCTTCCACCAGCACTGTAAGAAAGCATCGTAGTCTACCGCTCAGTGAATTCCTGTTGTAAATCTAGATAAAGACAATATATAAAACTATATTATCATAGTGATTTTGGAGGTGATAGATCCTGATCTAGGCATGATAGAGATCCGATAGAGATTTCAATTGTACCTATTTCTTCCTTTCGTTTAATGACATGAATCACAGCAATGTCTTTACTTTCTACCACCAGATATCATTATGTCTAAACTGCTTGATTGTCAAATGCTTTTAAATCCCACTAAATAGGTGCCCAGGTGTCATATTTTACCCTGCACTACCACATTCTTTTACAAACCAGTTATTATTGTTGTGAATGTAGGAACTATAACAACAGGAACAATAATAAAGGGAAGACTATAATATCAACTTTTGTTTGTTCTAACCAGAATGAATGTCAGAAGCCTAAGTTACCGCTTGGTGTCCCAACAATTACACAAAAGGCTGTAATTTAGAAAGGACATTCATGCATAGTTTACACGGGGATTTCTAAAACAATGGATTTGTGAATATTAATGATAATGTATTCTTGTATAATAATAGTCTGGAGAAATTTCTCATTAGGTGGAATCTTATAGCAGACAGGTACACAATTATGCGCTTCTGAACAAGGATACACAAGATGAAGTAATGCCTTTTACTTATTCATGAGCCCAGCCGGCCACGACACCCAATGCTAAGGCTCCTGTGTGTCGTAGCTATGGTGACGGTGATGGATCACCGTCTGGAAGACACGGTGTGTAGGCAGAATTAAGTGGCAGTTCAGTTTGTGAGTCTCTGTATTGACTTATGCGTAAGAAAAAATCACATGATTTCAAGACGGCACAGTTCAGTATAAAGCTCTACCTGTACTGTGGTCTGTGTGATGAATCCACATCCTGGTGTACAGTGGATATGAAAAGTCTACACACCCCTTTTAAAATGGCAGGTTTTTGTGAAGTAAAACAATGAAACCAATATAAATCATGTCAGTACGGTTTCCACCGACAGTGTGAACTTATGTATAAAAAGCAAGTGCAAAACAATCAGAAACATTTTAGGGAAAAATAGGAAAAATAAAAAGATTACAATAACCTGGTTGCATAAGTGTGCATGGCCTTTTATAATTGGGGATGTGGCTGTGTTCCAAATGAACCAATCACATCAATCTCATGTTCAAAAGTAATTATTATACAGCTGTCATCAATGAAATTATTCTGATTAACCCCAAACAAAGATCAGCTGTTTGTGTAGGATTTTCTTCGCATCTTCTTGGTGTCATCCTATTGCTGAAGAGCTCACAAAGCATGCATGGTATCTCACTTGTCGAAAGGTATCAATCAGGATAGGGGCATAAAAGAAGTTCCAAAGCATTAGATGTACCATGGAACACCTTAAAGGCCACCATAAACAAACAGAGAAAATGGGGCACTACAGTGACACCACCAAAAACAGGATGTCCCTCCAAAATTTATAAAAGGATAAAACAAAAACTTACCAGGGAGGCTGCCAGGAGACGTATGGCAACATTAAAGGAGCTGCAGGAATATCTGACAAGTACCGATTACTCTCTGCATGTGACAACAATCTCTCATATTCTTCACATGTATGGGCTATGGGGTAGGGAGGCTAGACGGAAACCCTTTCTCACAAAAAAACATCCAAGCTCAACTAAATGACCCCAAACTATGTGTTATGGTCTGATGAGACCAATTCCAAAAGGTATAATAATTCCATAATTCCTAAAGGTATGTTTGGTGCAAGAAAAAAAATAAAAAGCACATCACCAAAAGAACACCATATCCACAGTGAAGCATGGTGGTGGCAGCATCATGCTTTAGGGCTGCTTTTCTTCAGCCAGAACTGGGGCTTTTATCAAGGTGGAGGGAATCACGAATAGCTACAAATACCAGTTGATTTTAGTGCAAAACCTTCAGGTGTCTGCTAGTAAGTGGAAGATGAAAAGTAATTTCACCTTTCAGCATGACAATGACCCAAAGCATACATCCAAATCAACAAAGCAATGGCTTAACCAGAAGAAGATCAGTGTTTCTGAATGGCCTAGCCAGAGCCCAGACCTGAATCCAACTAAAAATCTGTGGGGTGACCTGAAGTGGGCTGTGCACAGGAGATGTCCTTTCAGTTTGATGGATCTGCAATGTTTTTGCAAGAAAGAGTGAGAAAATTATCATGATGTGCCACACTGATAGAATCTTAGCCAAAAATACGAGTAAGAGTGGCGTAATATAAACAAAATGTGCTTCAACAATGTATTAGTTTAGGGGTGTGCACACTTATGCAACCAGGTTATTGTAAGTTTTTTATTTTTCCTATTTTTCCCTAAAATGTTTCCGATTGTTTATTTAATTTTTATAATTTCACATAGAGGGTGGAAAAACTTCTTACATGATTTATCTTGGTTTCATTTTTTTACATCACAAAAACCTGCCATTTTAACATGGGTGTGTAGACTTTTATATCAGTTGTATGCCAGGTTGGAATGACATCTACTATCTTATAGCATTCCTCCCTTATTTGTTTGTTTGACATCCAAATCCTCATTTTTGTCCCCTTAACTGCATATGACTAGTTTTTACATTTTTTAAAAATTATATTTATGTTACATAAATGATGTTCAGGTCATTTTGGCCTGAGATTAAAAAAAAAAAAAGTAAAGCAAATATGTGAAAAATATATGGCTCTAGTACATATGAAATAAAAAAGATGATTCTAATCTCTGTCACATGATCACTTATTTACACTTGTACCTGTGCACACACACCTTTGTCAGGAGGATCCAACCTTGTGAAATAGGTTGTATGTCTTTTCACATATGCAGTGGTTTTATTGCTAACAGTTGAGCTTGAGATAAGGCATATTTGTTTTTTAAAATTAGTCACTTGTATTGCCGTTATATAAAACGATATAGCCTGTTGCTAAGGAACGTTCATTAAAGAGAACCAGATGGTGATGCACAGGATAAGCTGAAGTGTTCCCTAACATGCAAGGATAGTAGTTCCTGTTGGGTGTGTTGTCAGTGCGTCATGCTTACTTAGTGTTGTGTAGATATTAGTAGAAAAATCTCTAATACTATAATGAAACGTGTAGTATAATTTTGTTTAGCGGGCATTCATCGTTACTGAGCATAACTGGGCATCTGTAATCGGATGTTTGTATGTAGGTTTATGCTGCCTGTAAAACTACTGATGTGTATAGCAGATGTTAATGGCAAATATTGGTGGGTGGTATCGTATTGGTGGGTGGTTCTCAAATGCATTCATGCTTCCCAAACAACCTGCAGAATTTTGTGCTCCTCCTGCTCCAGCAAACGTAAATTGATGCTCCAACTAATTAAGCCTTCACTGAGCTAAATTGTAAGTGCCCGTGAATCTTCAGCTAGCGTGTTGCATTATAAGGCCGGATACTGCTTGTTGTACATCTGAGAATGTAGCTGTCAATTAAAAATGTAGCAAGAGAGGCCAGTGGGAAAGGAGCTTGCAGTCTATACAGTTAGAAATTAGCTAGACAGCATGGAGTTTAAGCGTGGACTTTCTCTCAGCTGTCAGCTGCTCCTTATTCGACCCAAGCATTTTATAGTAAGGATCTGAGTTCATCATATGTAAAAACATGTAAAATGTTTACTCCCCTACTGATACATAAGGATTTAGTGGTATAGCACCTATACTTTATGTATAAATTATGTTGTCCCATGTAGTTCTGTGTTGTTCTGTGTTTGTCTTATGTAGCACCTTGGTCCTGGAGAAACGTTGTTTCGTTTCACTATGTACTTGTATATGGTTGAAATGACAGTAAGCTCCACTTGACTTGACTTGAATCCTGTTGATCTACCAAATGTGGGTAAGATATGTGATATGTTGTTGGATGCATCAGTGTAAAACAAATATTTGGGGCCACACCTTCAAGCCATCAGACAGGTTCCACTTTCTAGGATTTAACACTGTAATTTTTCAATAAGTCCGGTAAGCATCTTTCTGTAATGCCAAGAGGCCTCTATAACGTTGACAGTTCAGGTATTAGTAACTCCGGATGCTGTGTAATTCTTACAAAATGTTTTCTTAATTTGGTCACCTCTAAGGGAGACTCTTAGGACCAGCTCTCTTCTCTCATATGACAGCTGCCCACACATGCTTCCTCTGAGACATGTGAAGCCAGCCAAATGCATCATTTGATACTGCATCACAGGGCAGTGTAAAACGCCCGGAAGAAAGTACTGTCTGCCTTCTTCTGCATACATGAGCTCACAGATTGGGCTAGTGTCGCTGTGATTGTCAGGGGAAAGAGCATGGCTAGTTTTGATTCCTTGGCTCCTGGCCACAGATGACGGCGGAATTGTTGGGATTTGAACGCGACAGTAGGGCGAACACCAAAACGGCACAAACTATATTAGATCAGCTTTCATGTAGTGCCCTCAGTGGGTGTGAGTACGGTCTGCATGGGTGTCCTGTACACAACCGATTGGACACACAGATGAAAGATAAATGAATAAATATATGAACAAATCATCATATTGTATTTACTGTATCTATGATATGGACGACAATCCCAGTGTTCCTGCTCACCAGGGTACTTCCACACGTGTTTCTCATTTCCTACTTCAGGCTTCAAGCTAAGCCTATCTGGTTCTGGGTATGTTTTCCTGGTAATTTTGATATCTGGTTTTGGCCCTTAAAAATAGCCAAACAAAATTCCTGTTACTTTGTTTTTTGTTTTCTGAATTTGTTATTTTGAATATTTAGTTTAGTTTAGTTATCTTGAGTTGCGTTTCCCAGATAATCCAATCCAATCCACCTCTAATAAGACATTCCTGTATGCCTGTGTTTTTGATGTTATTTTGTTAAACATGATGGTTTGAAAAGTGTGTACACATTTAAAAAAAACTTTTAAGTCTATGTTAAATGTAGAAATTGATGAATGTGTTTGTGACATACTGATCTGTAACTCTCATCTCTTGTGTTTCTTGGCAGGGCCTTACTGATTGTAATGTAAAGCCAGGTAAGACTTCATAAATTTATAATCATAGCAGCCCTTATTCATCATAGTTGAGTAGAAACTAGCGCAGGTTCTAACACAGAAAGATCTGCAAATGAATCTGACTGATGAAACTGCAGTATGACCTAAACTAAGTGGTAATTTGAGTACAAATGATGAGTTAGCTTCACTTGACGTAGCTGACTAATCCCTTATTTTCATGAGATCGAGGTGCTCGTGCCCAAGGTTGCTGCAAATAAAGATGTTTGAAAACTGCAAAAGTGTGCTTATAAGTTATAAGTTACAAACTAATTGTAGTATCAACACACAGTGAACAGTTTCACGATGCGCTGATAAAGAATCACGTCTGCACGTTGCTCTTTACATTTACGAAGTACATGTAGACACTGAAACGCATTACCTATATTTTACTATGAGCTTCCCATGATTTTCAGTATTAACTGATAAACTATTTTTCTTGTTATTACTTACACTACTCACCAGCTCACCTGATATTTCTACTGGTTATCATTATTTAACTGTAAATGAAGTATTTTTCAGGTTGTTAAAAACCGAATGTTAAATTTACACACACTCTGAGCAGACATGGGTTTGATTATACAGATAAACGAGTACACTCATTTTATGATCAGATTTTTCCATATAAACTCTGATGAATAATGGCCATTGTATATATAACAGCTAAACCGTATATATGTCACAGTGTAGGGCTTCAACATCGTGATTCTGCTTTAGCAGTTACTCAGCACTAACTTTGATATTGGCTTTACTGCACGGGAACGTTACTGATAAATATAAATCAACTATGTGAACATAAATACTTATAGCAAACAATAGTTACTGGTGCTGTTTTAAAGCATCTTCGACTGACCTGGTCTAATGCTTTTATCAGGTTTGGACAACTTTTTTGTACAGACGTGGTTATGTACTGTAGATACGTATATATTATCAACAAGATGGTATGAAAGGATCAACCCATGTCAAACATTCATACATAAAAGATTTATTATATCAGAAATGAAGTCCAAGGCAAAGCTAAAATGACTGCTCTGTTATTTTGGCTGTGTCCTCTTCTCTTTTTACTAGGTGATCTATGTCTTTATCACGATGACAGTGTTTATGTGAGTGGTCTTGCTGCTCATGCGCTGTTGTGTAGCAGTCAACAAGGCTTGCGTCCATGCTTAAGAATCTGGATTAACGTTACAACTGCAGGTATCCTGACACTGAACTATTAAATAAATACAGTTTTTTGCATTTCCATATACTCAAGAGCTCGAACAGAACTATTGCCTATTTGTGTGTACAAAAATGATATTTTTAAGCTTATAAGTTTTGCCCTGCTTTTTCTTCAGGAGACCATGAGGAAGCAGCTCTGTCGGCAGAAGATAGCTATAAAGACAAAAGAAGTGAGCACAGGTTAAATGAGCATGGAAGTGGCCTGGAACCACCCGTTTCCATATCAAAGTCTGTCCAAGTGTGTTACCAGGGCTCAGACTTCTCAGGTTCAAAAGAGCTCGCTTTCACACTGCCCTTCTCGGATGACCACACGACACAGGTAACCTAGTGTTACTAGATTTCGAGCAGTTTTTGATGCCTTTCAGTTGTGTTCGATAGAACAAATGTGTTCCCATCGCCATTGTCACAGTGTGTGAGGTTTGCCGTGTGCTGAAACACAGGGTTCAGCAAAAGTCACTGGAAATGGGAGACATATTTTTCTTCTTTTTTTCAGCCTTTGTATGAGAAACAAGCTCACTGAGGTGCACACACTTTTCCACTGTATGGACATTATCCATGCCATGAACCCCCTTTCCCTCTGCCAAACTTTGCAATATATCTAGAAATGGTTAGGTGCATCATAGACACACTGTCTGCACTGCACAAATGTATTATATTTAATTCTGATTATTTGCTATAAAACAAGATCTTGGCAGCTTGGGATATTCTAAAATTATTATTTTATTATTGGAATAAAAACACGACCGTGGTATCCCTGTCATCAACTCTCCTGTGTGCTGCTCCTACTCCACTGAAAATGATCGTAGGTTGAGAATGGGGCAGTGTGATTCCTGGCTTAATGGGCCTCTATTAACACTTGCTACAGTTCCCATTTTTGACCACTCGGTGCAGTAATACCTTGAGCTAAATGGGGCAGTTCATCATTTAGAAAGGTGAGTTAATCAATAGAAGGTCAGCTTATATCTGTCAATTAGCAACTTTTTTTTTTTTTAAAAACATTCACTCAAAAGAGGTCATTAGTATTTCAACAGAATTTAAAATCTGTGAAGTTGTGAATGAGGACTTAACGAAGATCAACATTTGTTGAATGGCTGATATATATGGTGGGGCTCTGCCCCACGTGCCCCTATGCATGAGCCACCACTTTGAATATGAATAATTAGGAAGAAAAGGGGCAACCTTCAATTAAGTGACTCGAGTGAGTGTGTCTGTGTGTATAACTGCCCTGCAGATGTGGATGTCATTGATAGTAGAGCTGAGGGAAGATGATTTTGGCAGTACAGTCACTGTCTTCTCTTCAAACACTCATAAACCCACCTTCACTAAAGAGATCCAGATGCCTTCGATAGACAAAGGTAATTTCTTTTTTTTTTTTTTACCTCTTTCTTGCACTCTCTATCTCTCTCTGTCTCTCTCTCTCTCACAGACACACAGATATCGTTATCAACTGTTGTCATCAAAATGACAAATTGGTATCGTCATCATCAATTGTCAACTTAACTAGGCATTATGGACATGCAGAATGTATTTTTCTTTTTCAGTTTGTTCCCAAGGTCTGGCCATTGCACAGTGTAAAGGTGAGTTAATGTCAGAACTTCAGCTTTCAGATTTTTTTTTTGTTTTGTTTTGTTTTATTTTGTATTTTTATGTATTTCTATAACTTATAATCTGTTTTATTTTCCAGTGCCCATTTTGTATCCAGAAATCAACCCAAAAACAGGAATGGCAGAACTACGTGTGGGTGATCTGGCCAAGGATGAAGTTCATGACCTGCAGGCCTGCCAGAGGATGGAGAAAGATGGGCCATGTTTAAGGCTAGAATGGGTACATATCAAAAAACTCTACTGCCATATATATATAAATCTTACATTTTCACTGACATATCATCACTGTACTCATATTATCTTTACTTGTTTCTTTGTATACAAGAAGGAGAATCCACTGATGATTCCAATGAGCTCTGTCGCCCCCTGTCTCTGCTTTCAGGTACTTTATTTTATTTATTTATTTATTTTACGTGTTATTCTTATAAATAGTCCTTTAAATCCCTACAAAATGAGACACAATTTGGGAACACACACAAGTATTTATTTATGTACTGCTCTGTGAGGTCTGTTCATAGGGTCTGAACTGAACTATTCCCTCCACCTGCCACAGTGGCAGTATGAAATTTGACCTGTGAAATTAACTTGTGAAACCCATATGGAATGTGTCACAATAAATAAAGAGCTTATAAATCATTTTAGATAAGATTTAAGCAGTATTCAGGTATTTAGTAGTACTGTCTGTTTTCATTGCAATTTGTAATGTTATTTCAGTAAAGTATATATGCTTCTGTAATGTTTTCCCTTTTATCTAGGTCATCATGTTATGGGGGGGGGGGGGGGGATGCTTATTGTTATTTAATGCTAACTGGTTGATAGTAAACCTGTAAATGCTGTAGGGACTGAAGTATTTTCAGCCAAAATGGTACATTTTGAGACTTTAGGTTGCACATTGACATTTACTATATCATATAAAAGATTTTAAATGAGTAACGATTCTGTAGTAAAATATGCATGATATGGTATGCAAAACATTTCATGCACTTACCTTTGCCAACATTTTACTTGCAGCTGGCGGGCTAGACATTAGTCCCTATTGTAGAATACTGTGCAAAAGTCTTGTGAAGAAATTCTGCACATGTGTATATTGGACAGTTTTGCCTGTCTTGCTTGCTTCTGACGAAGCAGACAGCCTCAATGATGCTTTACATAAAAGTGGCCTATTACATAATGTGTTACTTTTTAATGACATATAAACTCATATATAGACATACAGACTCTGACTCGCACCTTGGGGTCAATTAGTGAATGGCATTTATATTCCTGGTAAATCTTAAACTCAATACTCATTGGCTGGCACAGAATCTAAGCTAGAGGATAAGAATAGGGGATTGCTGATTCAGCAATTAAATTCAGTAAATTTAATTTATTATTTTACCTTGTATTTCTGGTCAGATTTGGTGGGTGGATGGACCTCGAAAGATGTTTTGCCCATTTATTAATAAAACAGGTACGTTACACAGTTCCAATGCTGTGAGACTATTTAGTAATTGTGGCTGCATAAAAAGTTGAAAGTTTTACCTTGTCAGTTTGAAGAGAAAACATATTTCCCTCTCTTGCTTTCCTTCTCTCAGCTCTCTCTGTCTCTAACGTATCGGTGTCTGTGGTGGAGTCTTCGACTCATGATGGAGCAATGGCTATAAACAGCACTGCTCTCGTTTGGAACATAACTGCCCCCTGCAGACTGGAGACTGAAATTCATCTCTGCAAGAAAACTTCAAGCTCCAGCAAAGACTGCCATGTAACAGATGACTTAAGGAACAGCAGGCATCATACACTCGGCCGTCAGCATCCAAAATGGATCTTGGTTAACAAACAGCACTGGGTAGGATATATATATATATATATATATATATATATATATATATATATATATATATATATATTAAACCTTTCACTGATTTCAACATTATATAAAAGAAAAGCTGTGTGCAGGACTATGATGAATGTATGTCTTTCATATTTAAAAAAAAATTTCACTTACAAATTCATCATTGCTATACATATTTTTCCATGTACCTGTTTGGCACAGTAATGTGACTTCTGCACAGTATTGTGCAGAGACCCTGATTTGATGGTTGACCTAATAATGTCCATAGTTAAAAAAAAAAAAAATAATGAAAGGCTTATTTTTAGCAAAATCTGTAACATTTTATTAACCTAACTCATGATCACTCTTTATTTATGTCTAAAGCAATTACAAGGCGAGTTTGCTCAAGTGGAACGACACCCTTCACTCTGTGTGCAGGTACATAATGTTTATGTTTGCATGTATGGGCTGTAAAGTGTCTATCATGTTTTCATACTGTTACAAAAGCATTTCATTTCTTTGTCTAGATAAAGGTTAAGGGAATTGAAGGCCGTTTTGACCTTGTCTGCCCGTTTGAAGGTAAGCACCCCCTGTTTTCCCTTCATGTTGAACATTGTGTAACTATTCCAGATTCAGTTCCAAGTTAACCAACATTTCTAACCACATCAGTTCTGTAAAGCAATACCTCACATCCATCAAAATGAGACCCCATCTATCATGATAGCATTTTTTTACATGACATGTTTATTTGTTTTTCACATCTGCAAGTAAAGCATTTCTATCTAGCAGTATAGGAGACACTGGACTGATTCAGACAACACTGTAGACTCTTCGACAAAGATGCATTGTATTTGCACTTTCCATACGAGTGGACTCAATTTGAATTCCTGATTTACAGTGTCGAGTGTGCAGCCCATAATGATACTCACTCGAGCCCAGCTACTAGCCATTCCACCAACATGGTTAACCAGAAAAAAAACACAAACAGGTTTTTAATCACAGCCCTAGTGCCTCATGTCACATTAGCGAGCGGTGTTGTCATTACAGCTCGCCCAGATTGAACCGAATTGCCACAAAGAAGCTTTACAGAAATCTGTATGTAGACATCTTGAGAGGAACCAGACAAACACGAACCCATCCATTTCTGGGTGACACCTGACAGTGTATAAATCATTATAGTATAGGGTCATGGAAGAGCAAAAGCAAAAACTTTACTCAGTGTGTTGAAAGATTTGGTATGAGCATATTGTGAATAAAAGTCCTGGTATGGACACAGGAAAGTCTTTATGACTAGAGCAGCAGTTCTTAGATACAAGTCTATAGTACGCAAGTGAGATTATTCACTGACGCAAGTATGCGTCTTGGGCAGTGAATTTTGGGATGTGCACGTCTTTAAGGTATCCATGTGGGACCATCTACAGCAGCAGAAGGTGAATCACAAGTGCAGAAAGCTCAAAGCAGAAACAGATTGTATCATGTTCTGGTGCTGGCATCACATCTGGCACCCGGTGTACACATATATCTTAACAGAAAGACAGAACAGATTACTGCATTATGTAGGCTCTTATCGTGCAGTGGTTTAAAAAGGTGTACACTGTGATCAGATAGCAAGCGGGGATGCTGTTGGTGTATTCCTGCCAGGAGCGCTTATAAAATGCAAATAAATCGCAAGTACTATAAATTGGACAGAGTATAACTTTGTGCACATGTGGCTGTGGTATAAGGTCTAGGCCTACTGGATGCACAAAGAGAGAATTAACTAAAGGTTTCTTATATTCTCTCTCTCTCTCTCTCTCTCTCTCTCTCTCTCTCTCTCTCTCCAGTTACCAGAACTCATTGGAGTTTGTTTCTGCTGGTATCTGTGCCTGTCATATGTCTGGCAGTTTTGGGAGCTTATGTTCTCCAGGGATTACTCAAAGGTGAGCACATAGATACACATGCATAAATGCAAATTCACACACAGTATTTGTCTGTATTAAGGAAGCTTTAAAATGTGTATCATCAGCAGGTTGGATATTCAAATGGCTGAAAATGGATAGCATCAGCAGTGAGTACTCTGTCCATATTAGCACATCACCTCTTCCCTTGTATTCTAATCCATGAGAAATATCTCATTCCTCCTTTCTTCCTCTCTCTCTCTCCAGGTAGAGTAGGAGATGGTCAGGTGGTCCTGCTGTACCCTCCGGATGCAGACAGCGCTGTTGCAGTGCTGGTGTGTCACCTCGGCTCGGTTCTCTCCTCGCTGGGATTCGGCGTGTCTTTGGAGTTGTGGAGCCGCGAGGAGCTGAGCGCGCTCGGCCCCGTACCCTGGTTGCACTCGCGTCTTCATCGTATGCAGCGCCACGGTGGCAAAGTGGTGCTCGTGCTCTCCCCTGCCGCTTGGGCACGAGCAGAGGAGTGGTGTCGAAGCAGAGGAGAGAAGACTGAGCGGCGAGAGAACTACTCAGATGTTTTCAGTGCCTCACTCAGCTGCATTCTTGCTGATTACCTGCAGGGCCGCGCCGGCGAACGCTTTGCCCTGGTGCAGTTTGAAACACAGCAGGCCGAACCCCCGAATGAAAGGGGATCCATGCCTGAGCTTTTTCGTGGGCTTCCTCTTTTCAGCCTGCCCTCTCAGAGTTTGGGATTTCTGACTGAGATCACTCATGGAGCTTACAGAGGACAAAAAGAAAACGAGAGAGCTGAGAGCAGAAGAACAAGGGCCGGTGTTTTGAGAGCAGGAGCACGAACTTTAGCAGGAACATTGCGAGAGCTAACAGGGGGAGGAGGATACAGGTTAGCGGGGGTTTCTCAGGATTGCATGGGGTTGGAGATGGATGATCCATGGGTCACTATACCTCTGACGCTGGAGCACTTGACTCCACCTGCTAGTCCTGAGTTACACAGTGAGAGCAGCACTGTCAGTTGAATTCCTTTCACTGAAGTGCATCAGAGAACGGGTGACATTGCTTTGTCTTAACCCTGACGTTCCGTTTTTAACTAAGCAAATCAATGTCCCACTGAGCCAGGCCATGTTTTTACTCATTAGCGACATGGGTTCTTCAGTTTCCTCCTGCTGTCTTAGCTTCGCCAGAATGCCCCTAGGTGTGAATGAGCGTGTGAATGCGTGTGCCCTTTGATGGATGGAGTTCACCCCATCCAAGTTGAATTCTTCTACCTTGTGTCTAGTGTGGCTGGAACAGGCTCCGGATCCATCGCAACCCTGATTACTGAAGAATGAATGAATGAATGAATGACTGCAAAGATACAATATTTATTGTATTCAAGTCCGTTAAAAAGTGAAATAAGAATGTAATTGCCATTTGATGCACACTGTAGCTCCTGAGTGGCACTAAGAAAAGATCCTCAGCAATGTGGTGTTCACCATCTACCTTTGCCAGATTTTAAAGGTCGAATGTGGCTACATGCATAAGGAGTGTTTTGTTTTAAATCTAACCAAACTGAAACTAGACAAGAAATGACCTGTTTTCGTTCTTTTTTTCGTAAGAGATCCAAACTGACATATTTTACTCACAATTTCTGCAGAACATGTTTATATGGCTTATACTTGTGATGATATACAAGGTGTCCCAAAAGTCTCCATACATAGGGGACGATGTACGCCAGCACCACGTCAGTTGTGTCTTCGTCAGTGGATGATCGTGGACGTCCACTTCTCGGTTGGTCCGCAACACTTCCAGTCTTTTTGAATTTGTTAATAAGTTTGGCAACAGTGTCATGTGTGATGAGCTCGCCATGTTTCCTGTTAAAGTCCATCGCAACCTTGCGACAGCTTCCCGATCCAGCCATGAGAATGATTTCAATACGTTCTTCTTTTGTCAAAGCCGTTCTTAAAGACTATCTGAAAAAAAAAAAAAATATATATATATATATATATAACATAAACCAAGCATGAAAAATTTCTCCTATATTCTCGAAAAATATTTTCTCCTATGTATGGAGACTTTCGGGACACCCTGTATACTGTATGTAGAGTATTCCTAAAATAGATTCAACAATAACTACTTTAAATGAAATAAAATTGCACTTAATATTACTATAAAATCAGACAGGTATTTTGGGTCAATGGGACATCAGTTGCTAAGCAGTGAGCAGAGCACGAGGGTTAAATGTTCACACTGTTCCGAAGCTGTTGGTGAATTGTTCATTTGTACTATAAGCCTTAGATAAAACACTACCAGAATATAATCTGGAATCTTTAATCTACGCTAAAATACATTTTGTTGTTCAGCAACAGCCAGCTGTGCTACTCAAATGTCACATTAACATCTAGGTAAGACAGAGAATAAAAGATTTTTTCTTTTTTGCATGCTGTCCTTATTTCACTTTGTAAACAGTAAACCAGTTTGTAAACTGAAGAGTGTTGCTCATTTGTGTGTTGTCAGATGTTACTCCGAAATGCCTTCTGTTTACCTTAAAAATAAATAAATAAATAAAATGCATGTTTTTTGTATGATTTTGATTATTTTTAATATGTATTTTATTATCATATTATTGTATGATGGCATACACGATCAAGTGAATTTCTTGCCCCGCCTTTCAGTTCGGGACACGGCGATAGCTGATTGGTTAAACTCGAAATCGCTGTTCTGTGATTGGCCCGTGATGCCGGTGGGCGGTACTGTTAGGATACAGCTGCAGCGCACGCAGAATGAGCTAGAAATCCAGATGGGGCGAGGTTAGCATTGGCTAAGAAAAGCAGGTTTGTGTCACGCAGGATAATCCGCATTTGAGAATCTGCGGGCAGTTTTAGTTTGCGTGTGTGTGAGAGACGAGAGGAAGCGAAAGCCTCTTCTTTGCTCGTAAGAAAAACTGCAACGTAAGTATATGGATAGTGAAGGATGCTGCTTGGGTGCATCTCATACAAGCTAGCCGAGCTGCTAATTTATTAGCTAACTGGCTTTTAAATGGCGAACACGCAGTTTATTCCGGCTTTAGTCTTCACTTTCCTCATGTTCACTCGAGTGAAAAGAAATTACAGTTCAGCCTGAGCAGGAGCTGACATTCGCTTTTAAAAATAATATTGTGTAATAGTGCTTAAACAGTGCTATTGTCCTCTCTGTTAGCGAATATGCAGTGTCCTGTATAAGCCATAAAAGCCAGAGAAATGGTGGTTTTGGGATTTGTTCATTAAGGATTAACAAACATATTGCATATGTTTATTGAATATGTTGATTTAGCTCATCTTAAACGTCAGCATCACTTGACATCGTTCTGTCCCTAGGTCTGAAACGGTGCCGCTATGCATTATGGGTATTCGCTATCCTCTATGGCAGGGGTTCTCAAACTTTTAGCAGTCCCTTTAACTGTTAAAAAAAAATTCCAAGGATCCTTTAAATATAGATTAATTTACTGTTTAAATATCAGGCTCATTATTTAAATGTGTGCAATAATATGTTTTTTTTAAAAAAAATTTTCTTGTATTTTTTTTATTCATGAACTTTCCACTCATTTTTATTAAAACAGACATTTGATTAAAGTCAACATTATTTATAAGCCTATATGTTTTTTTTTTTTCGTTTGTTATTGAGGTTCTGATTACATAAAAAGAAATCCGGAGATCCCCCTGCTATGCCTCACAGATCCCACTTTGACAACAACTTTCTGGGATTTCAATTAATACTTCACCCTAAAACACACCATATGTTTATGATTGAAATATTTTGATAGTATTTTCATTATTCCTGTGAGAAGTTAGTGGTTTGCTGCACTTATGGTACAGGGGGACATTACTACCATAGATACAATGGCGTTACCATAGGTACAATGGTGTTACCATAGATACAATGGGTGAAAAAATGTCAGCAATCTCAGACAGAAGGGATAAGAATCAAGATTTGGTCTTTGCTCCTAAAAACAAAAGAACAAGAGCTTCTTTTTCCACTCAGCTTTTTTTCCAGTGACGGTCACTGTCATACTAATGATAAATCCAGCGTAGAGGAAGTGGAGACAAGAAACGTTGTACTCAAAGTTGAAGAATGCTTTGCAGCTACGTGAAGCAGTTTGTGTCCAGTTTTGGCAGACTTGCCTCTGCTAGTTAATGAACTATGAGATGACTTGCACAATGGTGATGAAAGTTGAGGCTTTGGAAGCTGATCTGTTTGAGCAGAGTGTACAGATGAGATGATGAGAGAGCTGGACAGAATAAAGGACTAAAGTGCCGCTGCATCGCTCTCTTTAGGTAGAGGTAAATCCCACTGTAAGCAGGGTAATGTAGGAAACCGTTAACCAGAGTGGGGGAAAAAAGACCAACATATCGACGAAAGAAGTTGAAACTTAAAAAGTCAGGGAGGACTTTTTCCTTAATGAGTGCACTCTGCATATTTTCCACTGTGTGCCAAAGTTACCAAATATCAGAACTTCAAGGGAACCCGTAAAAGCCGATGCCTGGCCTTTAGATTTTGGACACATGGTTCAAAAGTTGTGACAGTAAACGTACTTCCAAATTAGGCCCAAATTTGACCCGATGGTGGCGCTAGAGCGTTGGCAACACTTGGTCCAAATTTGGTCAGAATGTTCCTTAGACCGTCCCCTAACACTGTGCCAAATTTCATAACTTTTTTCCAGATGGTTCTATGGGCTCCCATAGACAAACTAGCCAGAAGAAGAAGAAAAAAACAGAATAATAATAGTGTGCCAACGCACCTTCGGTGCTTGGCCCCCTAAAAATAATAATAATAATAATAATAATAATAATAATAACTCAGTGTCTGTATAAATTCAGTGTTGAGGATTGAACCTGACCTCTCACAAACTCCAAAAATATTCCAATAATTAAATATGTGATAACCATAAAAAGCAAAGGTACCATTAGGCATATGCTAATAACCTGTTATAATATATCGTGTATATTATTATAATATATAATATATCTGACATACTTTGTAATCCAATGCCCTGTATATGTGCAGCAAATTCACAGATTGGCTATTTTCTATGAGTGGGAGGGATGGCATATTCTCTCTCCCTTGTCAATCACGGCGACACTAACCAATCATGGGTGCCTGTGAGCTCAGTTATGCGGAAGAGGGCGGATAGCGCTTTCCTCTGAGACTGTTCCACTGCCCTGTGATGCAGCATGAGCAGCAGTTTGAAGAGATGCAGTTGGTTGGCTTCACGTGTCTCACAGGAAGCATGTGTTTGCCTGTTATTGGGCTCGGACTTTAGAACCCTGCTTTTTGTCAAAAATGCCATGCTCCTTCTCTCTCCAGTAGCTGTGTATGTGCTGTATATGATATGCATTGGCACTGAAATTCTAAATATTATAAATCACATATTAATAAACAAAATCTCTTTACATCTGTTTATATTTAGGACATCATGTACTCCTCGTCGCCTCTGTTCCTCATCCTGGTGTTTACCTTTGACCTCTCCATGCTGACCGTGCAGGCTGGACCCTGCCAGAGCTGCCGCAAACTCTCAGAGAATTTCATCAAGGTGTGTGTGTGTATGTCTGTCTGCCTGTGTGTGTCTGCCTGTGTGTGTGTGTCTGCCTGTCTGCCTATCTGTCTGTGTGTGTCTGCCTGTGTGTGTGTGTGTCTGCCTGTGTGTGTGTGTGTCTGCCTGTGTGTGTGTGTGTGTCTGCCTGTGTGTGTGTGTGTCTGCCTGTGTGTGTGTGTGTCTGCCTGTGTGTGTGTGTCTGCCTGTCTGCGTCAATGTAGTGTAGTGTAGTGCAGTATGCTTATAAAAAAAAGTTCGTGTTAAATACATGTTTTAATATAGTTTTTAAAAAATTTGTTTAAAAATTTCGATTTGTTCCAGGGCCTGGAGCGAACGGCCAATAAAAACTTTGGTGGTGGGAACACGGCTTGGGAAGAGGAGAAGCTGGCAAAATACGCTCACAGGTGAAGGGGTGAAACACGCATTACATTAACCACATCATATACAACACTGCTGTAAGCCACTGGCTGTGTGCCAGGGATTTTTTGCACTTTCTCAGGGTGCATGACTTTGAGGATGTGTGTTTGATAAGAATCTGCATAACTGCCAGTTCTTAAACACGGTTGTTTCATGTGCACATTCTTTAATGCTGCTGTCGGCCAGTACTGATAACTAAGATGCCAGAACTGGATATAATGCACATGTACACATACAAACAGTCATACACACGCACATCCATATTCCACTTGATATGTTCCTCTCTTTTTTTTCTGTTTGTTACTGCATTTTTTTTTTTTTTTACGTAAGCTGTCTTCCTATTTTCCCTATTTTTTTTGTGTTCACACTTACTCCTCGTTCCTACTCATATTCTTATAGCACACACCGTTACGCACAGTGTATGGCAAGATCAATCCCTTAGACAGTTGAAGCTTGACAGTTGAAAAAGACCAGGCGAAGTTTCCTTCATCTGAATCAAGCTTTGGCATGTTGTGTGCCCGTTCTGAGATGCTTTTCTGCTCAACACGGTTGTAAAGAGTGGTTGTTTGAATTACTGTAGCCTTCCTGTCAGCTGGCTATTCTCCTCTGACCTCTCTCATCAGCAAGGTGTTTCCGCCCTTCAGCTCACTGGATGTTTTTTTGTTTTTCGCACCATTCTGAGTAATCTGTAGAGACTGTTGTGCGTGAAAGTTCCTGGAGATCAACAGTTTCTGAAACACTCAAACCAGCCATGCCACGTCAAAGTCAATGAGATCACATTTTCCCCATTCTGCTCTTGACCTGTATCTGCATGATTATTATTATTATTTTTTTTTGCATCGCGCTGCTGCCATGTGATTGGCTGATTGGGTAATTCTGTGAAAGACCAGGTGTATAGATGTTCCTAATAAAGTAGCGTATAAAGGACAGTTTATTGTATTTTGTGAATTAGTATAAAACTGCTTTCAGTAAATAAGAGCAAACTTTTTTCCCCATCGTGACTGATATAATTACAACATGTTGTAAGAAAGAAATGCTAACATGTTTCAACATGTTATTTATTTATTTATTTTTGTGACAAATAATGGTCGACAGTGACACACATGTTGAAACATGACGCACGTACACCTCGACACTTGTTTTTAAACCTAAAAATGTAGGTAACAGCAGTCAACGTTGAAAAAGCAGTTGGCATATTTTATAGAAGTTCCAAACCAAAGCTCACATTAAAAAAAAAACCCCAAACATTTCAATCCACACCAGCCAGCTTTTGCGTCTTGTTATTGGCACATCAGAATTGTGCCGCGCTGCCCTTGTTCTTTGCTTCACCTTGTTATTACACCTTGTTCTTTCCTTTCACTCATGCAAATGAGCGAAGCATAAACACCACAGAAAGCCACTGAAATGACAAAAGCACACTTTCTGTTCCCTGTGCACTTTATTTAAAACATCTGCAGCGAAGATTGTATGCCCTGATACTGCAATACAGCAACAAAGGGAAATAAAAAGACATATACCGGTTATTCATTGTCCCACTGACTTGCCGTGTTTTTAGCTGAATGATTTTGTAATCACAGTTGGCAGATCACTAGGGACAAAATTAGAAATTTGCAAAAATGGATAAAATTGCCACATTAGAGCAAACAAAACTGATGCAAGGTCCTGGATGTGGGTTTTGGGTTTTTTAAATCCAGTCTGTTGTATTAGCTCCTTTTTCATGACAGTTTGGCAAAAATGTTTAAGTAGTTATGGAATGACTGTAGTTGAGTTTCTCATCTTGTTCTTATATTGTATTATATCATTTGGTAAATCCACCTCAAATCACCATATTTAAAAAACAAATGTTCCTGACTGACCATCTCAGATTTGCTTCATACTTTCTGGAAATAATGTCAATATTCCCAATAAATATTGTGCAAAATTTCAGGCGTGTATCTGCTTTAGCGTCCGAGATATAGATGCTTTAAATATGGGACTTGGCCCTGTAAAAGTGAGTGCTACAGAAAAAGTTACAAAGTTCCATAAGTCATTACTTTTAAAATGTTCAAAACGTCAGTAATGTTCAAATTTTTTTTTTTTTTTTTCTTTCCCAGTTGGCATTCAAGCTTTGTTCTCTGAGATGTTTATCTGTCTTGCTGGCAACGTTTCCTGCTTGAACGTTAACTAATTCAACTGTAATCAATTACCAGGCTTTGATGATTACGAAATCTGAACAAAACAAAAAGTAGTTGTTTTTTTTTTTTGTCAGTTGGATTTTTGATTAAAGATTTTTGATTTAAATAAAAAAAAACAACAACAACAAAACAACAAAAGTTGTCTCGATCCTGCTATCAGGCCAGATCTTTTGTGCTGTATTGCTTGTTGATTGAAAGATGGCAGTATGTCGCTGTATAGTGTGATCTGACTCCAGGTCTCAGCCAATCTATCATGTATTATTTATTTGACAAATGCAGTTGCATTACATATGTAGCATAAAATCTTATCAGCAAAATGAAACCGTGTAACAACAACAACAACAACATGTTAAACAAATGCAGTTGCATCACATCAGCAAAATGAAACTGTGTTAAGCATTTTTCGTCATGTTGTAGAAATTCTGTAATTCCCATACAGCTTTTTGGATTAGATAAAAGATGTGAATTGTTAAGATTAAAACATTACTTCTTGTTTTCAGGTTTCATATTAAATACATTTTAATTTCAGTATGTATAAATATATAAATCTATATATAAATTAAATATGAAAAGTCCAAATATCAAATGCAGATGTCACCACATAGTAGGCAGAATAGATTTTTTTTTTTAGCTGATTTTATGTGAAGAAACACCTTTACTGCAGAAAGTACAGCAAACATTTAAGAACAAAGGAGTAATGTTGTGTAGAACAATATTGTGTATTGTGTGTGTGTGTGTGAGTGTGAAGGAAGACTGGGGAGGCAGGCAGAATTTCAGGAGAGCTTTGCGTTCGCGTTTATTTTCACTTTCAAAACTAAACCACAAAACTTAAACCAATTCAAAAATGCGTCTGCCACTAGCTTCTGGCTAGTTCAAGTTCAAGTTTACGCTCCGTGATTGTGTGTGTGTGTGTGTGTGTGTGTGTTGCATGCTCTGCCAGCTATGTCACTCTCTGTCTGGTTATGAAAGCATGGCAGTTACTGAAAGCACAAAGAAACACATATGAGTAAACTGGCGGTAATAAGATACAGGCGAGAGTCATCATGTGTTACCTGCCGGTTCAGCCCGCCTCCTCTCCATCCTCCATCCACCGCTGACGCTCAACCACTGCCCCCACTACCACATATTGGTCAAATGGTATTTTATTTTTAATGCTTCATCTAATGGCCACATTCTCAAATGTGCAAAAATAAATATTCATTATCTTACCAATGAGAATGAACACATGCAAAAAAAAAAAAGTGTGGACATTTCATGATGAGTATATAATTGAACACATCACTGCCTCCTTTGCGTATTTTTTTCCTCCAACATTTGGAGTGTCGTAGAATAACTGGTAGAGGATGATACTTCTACAAAGTGCCTTCACACATTTTTGAAAAGCGTAAGCTTGATCGATCCTTTCCTCGGCCCATCTTCCATGCTCGTCAGCCACGTGACTCGATTCTAGTTACAGTTACGTTCTTTACGCCATTTACCACTTATTACGGTTATTTTCATAATAGCTTTGGGAATTCAGTTAAGCATTTTTCAAACTATCGTCTGGTCAAAATAGTCAAAGTATATTGTATATTTAAACTTTTGACATTATGAACAGGGCACAATTTCATTCTCTCTTTAAAAATGAT
Organism: Pangasius djambal; assembly: GCA_022985145.1. Taxonomy (NCBI): domain Eukaryota; kingdom Metazoa; phylum Chordata; class Actinopteri; order Siluriformes; family Pangasiidae; genus Pangasius; species Pangasius djambal. The sequence continues at coordinate 20,856,676 of CM040982.1, forward strand.
TGTTTATCAGGAATCGGTTATGGAAGAGCAGTGCTTTTTGTGTGCCTTTGGCTCACTCTTTGTCATTGTCTCCAACCGTGTGTGTGTGTGTGTGTGTGTGTGTGTGTGTGTGTTTGCAGCGAAACCCGCCTGCTGGAGATCGTAGAGACAGCATGTGAGAAAACCGACTTTGAATGTAACAAACTGCTGGAACAGATAGAGGACCAGGTTGAGACATGGTGGTTCCACAGGTACGTGCACACGTGTGTGTAACAAAGGTGCGGATATGATGGTCTGTATGTTTGTAACGTTTACATAAGGATTTGGGAGTTGACTTAAAACTTTAGTGTAAATGCCTGAGCACATACCCAGAGTAAATACGTATCATGTTTTAAACAGTCAGAGCTCAGCAGGGAATGTCGTCAACCTCTTGAACCATGCATCATGACCCAGACGCATCGTACCACGTCCTGCCATACATAATTGTCACGGTATTTGTCCTAACGTTTCAGGTTCTGACCGCTTAAGTGGCACGCTCACTTTTGCTCTACTTAGCGATGATATAACGTCTTATTTCACATCATGAAAATCACTTAAGAAAATGATACAACTGTCTCATGTTACCATCAATTGCTCCAAAATCCTGTAACTTAATCCTGTAAACGTATCATAGTTTAATGATACACAGCGACAGTTTTCAATGATAATTCATAGCATATTTATGGGATAGTTGCTTTTAAACATTTTTAGTAGTCTACTCATTAATTACATTTGTGGATAAAGCAAACCGTTAGCCCTGTAACTGTCTTGACATTTTGTGGCACATGACACAATGACAGAATTTCCCTACAGCTAAAGTAAAGCATGCCCCTTTTCAACCATTTAAACACTTTGTTTCATAACACAATAATGTTTCATAACACAATAATGTTTCATAACACAATAATGACCACAATAAGAACTGGGCGATGGTCATCGCCAATATCCAGTTGCACTGTCCTCACATGTAAGTGGTGCTAGTCATCCAATTGACATCCAGTTTTGTGAAATTGGCTAAGGTTACCAAAATATTATTTACATTTTACTTCCTTTTTAATACAAATAAGAAATAACAGCGGCTTACCAAACATTTAGAATTATGAATCTAGTGATTGCCGTTCGCTACAAATAAATGGAGAATGCAGCGAATTTCTCACCAAGTGTCTGCGCATGAAGAATAAACTCATGAGGCGAGGCAAGGCAAGATGTAGCAGGGGTGGACAAATCAGTAGCCCAGGGTGTCTGAGATAAGCAGCTTTTGTGTTCGGGGGAAAAAGGAAAAAAAAAAAATCCTAATGAAAAGGTTTCATTTGATATATAAAGCTTAATGTATGAATTTATGAATGTATGAAGTCCAGCTCATATATAACATATATATATGTATATATATATAACAGCTCTGTTATATAACACTCTTGCAAGAACAGTGCACACGTCACCTCGCAGTTCATCGCCTTAGAGAAAATAAAGTGGCTGGCCAGACTCGGGATAATTTACATGCGAAGCGAGAACAAAATTCCCATATACTTTTGCAGTCAGTCCCTATTAATGCACTTAACTAGCTAACTAGCATGCCATTCTCGATTAAATAATATTAGCAACCTCTTATTAGCTTACAGAACAAGTTTCCAGGCAGCACATTGGAGCTTTCATTGCCCAGTGAGCTAGCTCATAAATGTATGATTTGTCCACTCCTAACATTTTAGGCTTTTTATGGCTATTTTTTTAATCAAGCGTTGTGTAAACTCAGGCTAGTGTTAGCTGTCTGCTTTTGAAGTAGTATACACCGAAAATCTGAATATTAAAAAAAGCTAATTCAGCCAAAAATTAACTGAAGAAAAGTGAATACTTTGGTTAAAAGCTGTCTCCATCACCAAGTACAATCCTTCCTGCATCCTCTGTGTTAAACTGCTTACACACTTTGGACGATGATGTGGTTTTTAAATCATTTTTACTTGTTTTAGAAAGTAGCACATAGCAATTTTGTTCTTTGCGTGTGATTTCCGATTACAGATTTGGTCTTAAATTACATATATAAGAAAATAAGAAAAATCTTAATTGTAGATACTCTGCTCATGAGCCTGGAAGATATTGATGAATAAAATGATTATACATTAGTTAATGACATGTCTTCATTTCTCAGACAACAGGAAGCACCTGACTTGTTCGAGTGGTTGTGTATTGAAGAGCTCCGACTTTGCTGCCCAGCAGGTCACTTCGGACCAGAATGTGCTGGTAAACACAACATACATAACAGCACATCTTTACTTTGATCACCCTGAGTAATATCCGGTTTAATTTGGAAATCTGGAATTAAACGTCTTTAAATAGACATTAATGGCTAGTAGGATGCGTTTAAAAAATGCGTTTTTTTTTTTGTTTTTTTTTTACTTCCACATAACCAGCCGCTAATATCAGTGTAACAAACAGCATTAGTAAAACGGAACAAGGAACACAAATTTCCCAGAATTACATGCTTAAGTGAACAGTGAACAGGTTTTTTTTCTGTTGAATATGACTGACATTTAATTGCCGTGTTGTCTCATTGCACTGTCTCGGGGGAATTTCCAGGTCAATTCTCGATTTTTACGCCCATTTTACGTTTATACGTGTGGGAACAGTATGACAGAGCAAATCCTAGCTGTTTTTAAGATGCAGTGTTTCCTGTTACACATGGCTTAGTTAGAAAAGTGAGAGTAATCGGCAATATGGAAATGGAGTAAAACATGAGGGATGTGGGATGTAGGACATTTACCTGGAGGTTTTCTGTTTTGGACTTTGGCCAGAATAGACAAAAGCAGTATCTCTGATAGGTACTGTAATAGTTGTCAGTTACTACACATGATGTCATTCTATTCATTCATTTTACTTTTTTCACTGTCTTCATGGGTCAAATGGGGTCACTTGGGTGATTAGTATAGTCCTGTACTGTTATGAAAAGGAATACAGGTTTATTACTCACTCAACATTACATCCTTGTTTAGTAATACAAGAAGAAGAGTTTGTTCTTATTTTGGATGATGACGCAGAGAAGACTATACTGATTGGCTCAGTATAGTAATAGTCTTATTAATCTTTAAAATATGTCACAGTAATCTTGTCCTAAATATTATCAACTGGGTAAGATTTTTATATCAGATTTTATATCGGGTTATACCACGGCGCAGTTGAATGCATGAATCTGATTGGTCAGAAGGTGTGTATTATTTCGATAGGGTAATATTAACAACGTTATTGTTTCTATAGTAACAGCTCATACGCAGGAACCTGTACGGTAGGCGCTCCACATAATCTAAGATTAATATTAAAAAAACGGATATTAAAAACATGTTGCTTAACAAAGTAAAACTTATAGTCACTGATGTAGTAGATTTTTTTGTTGTTGTTTTGTTTAGGAAACCTTTATTTAACATTTTTTGAAGGAGTGAAGTGACGTGTAGCCAAGTATGGTGACCCATACTCGGAATTTGTGCTCTGCATTTAACCCATCCAAGTGCACACACACAGTAGTGAACACACACACACACACACACACACACACACACACACACACCCCCGGAGCAGTGGGCAGCCTTTTTTCCTGCAGCGCCCAGGGAGCAGTTGGGGGTTCGGTGCTCAAGGGTCTCATCTCAGTCGTGGTATTGAGGGTGGAAGAGAGCGCTGGTCATTCACTCCCCCCACCTACAATCCCTGACGGACCTGAGACTCGAAGCCACGACCTTCAGGTTACAAGTCCGACTCTCTAACCATTAGGCCATAGACTCTCTAGAGAGAAGCTAGGATATAACCTAGGTGAGAGCAGAGCACAACAATATATCTAACTATAAACTGTTAAAATGTGTGGCAGATTGCTACGGTGTAAGTGGATTAACACACTCCTGACCGTGCTGTTGTACGAAATTAATGCACTTCAGTGGGGGTAGCGGCACTCCGTATGTGCGTTGCGCTGCATCACACCCCACCCCCTGTTATTCCTTGCTTATCATTTTTTAACAATAATAGTTCAAACATTCACAAGCCGTGTATTTGTCAGAATGCCCGTCAGGTCCCGGCGGTGTGTGTGGAGGTCTTGGGCGCTGTGAGGGAGAGGGAACGCGCCTGGGAGACGGAGAGTGTGTGTGTGACCCTGGCTATTCGGGCCCCCTGTGTCAGGACTGTGCAGACGGATATTACAGAGAAAAGAGCTCCAATCACTCGCAGCCGCCCTGCTCAGGTGACCATCTGCAACATATTTTATTGTTTTTGCTAAATGAAACTTAGAACTGTATTACATCAACTGTGATCTGCATTACAAGAACTGTGTGTGTGTGTGTATGCTTGTAGCCTGCTATCACTCCTGTAAAAAGTGTACCGGTCCACAAGACTACAAGTGTCTGGACTGCAAGCCGGGCTGGATCCTTCATGACCACAAGTGTGTGGGTGAGTTTTTCAAACGTTCTGCATGTTATTTAGATGCATGTGATAGAAAAGAGCACCATTTGTCCTCCCTCTCAGCTCCCAACACTCCTGAACCGGCGATTACTCAATTCAGCTGGAACAGAACAAGAATGTGGACCTTCTGGGGGACTGGGCTGGGAAACACTGCCTTACTAGAAAACTTTCTGCTTAACTAGAAATCTTAAACATTCTTGTTAAAAGATTTTTTTTTAGTAGTTTTAAAAAATGTTTCAAAGATGTCCGAGAACGCTGGATATTTGGAGAGTATGACGTCATCCATATGTTATCGCATAGGTTATCACAACACAAATGGTCAAAATATTTTAGTTAACTTTTTATTGTCACACAGGTACATCTCAGTCTTATGAGCTTCTGTATTAACCAACAGAAATCACTGAAATGCTGATCCACACTGTGTTTGCTCGCAGTTATGAAAAAATATTTGATTGGAATTCATCAATTCTGCAGTTAAAGTGTCGATGATGCATTAGGAAAGCAGGCTTACAAAAGTGTAAACAGTTCAGTATTAAAATTAAAATTAATTCAAAAGTATAAACAATTAACAATCAAATAAATTAACAAACAATATCACTTAACTACACTCTCTTTAATTAATTTGTACACCCATTAGTCATGTTAAAGCATGAGCGCTACTGCTTGTATACATTTTATCCTATCATTTATAATGGTGTAGTAGTTATATTTTTATAGTTATTGTAGTGTATTATTTAAGTATAATGTCTTGTATGTTTAAAAAAAACTACATAAATGACGGTAAATTAAAATGAAGAAATCCTATACACTGAAAGAAAAAAACTTTTTGACTTTCTGCCAAACTGACGGCTCATAAAAAAACAAAATAATTTTTCAGTAATCGTCAGACTTTGGCGCGTCTCCAGGCTAGTTCCAGCCTCGAGGACAGTTCAGACTGACATTAAATAGGTGGAATGAGGAGACTATTTATTTTGGCAACAGAATCGCTTTCTTGAGCAACCGTCACAGATAACGGAAATGCTGTAATCTTATCAAGTAGCTGTGACCGTTTTTGCCAAAGTACATCCTTTTGTACAAGAACATCTCTCTTATCAAGACGAAGGAAACGAGAAAGCATTTTGTAACGTACAATCCATTAAAGTACACCAGGACCACCGATCTGTAAACTAAGCTAATGTTGTAAGCCTTTTCAAAAAACGCATAATTAATACAATGTATATTTTCTAAATAAAATAATTTATTCTAACGTAAAATTTCTAAATAAATAATTTTATTAATAAAAATGTAATAAGATTTAATTAATAAAATATTATTGTTGACTTTTGTTAATGACCTTTGTAAAATAATTTTTTTATTTAATGCACATTACACCGTTAACGCAATCTGTGACGTAGCTATAGATGAGTTTTGCCCAAATAAATATTTTTCTAGTCATTAGGTAAATTTATCTCGTCTCTTCAAGGAAGCTAATTTCTTAAAATGTCATTTCGAACTACATGTGCAATCAGTCACCAGGTAACAATGATGATTTTTGGGCAAAAGCCAGCTAAATGATCAAATCTAGGCAGTAAACCTTACTGATGATGGTGTTTATACACATTACATGAGAAACAGTATGAAAAATTCTTACGATTACGTATAAAACTGCCGTGGCAGTGCAAGTATTAACTTGCGATGGAAATAATAATAAATAAGTGGCCTGTTAAGAGGATTGTACGTTAAGAGGATTGTCGCCTAATATTTTTGCTCTTTAAAATGGAATTTATTTCATTTTTACCATAAGGAATTGAACAAGACCACCATTGGGAATGCAAAACTCTGTTTGGTGATGGCATGTGCTGTCTTTAATTCTAATTTAATGTAATGTACTTCATCAGAGATTATTGTCCAATAACAGCACGGCCTGAAGAGGTTTATTCCTCTTATACTACAGCGATCTGACGACGATTACAATTTTTTAATGATCAATTCAATTCACTTCAAAAGCTTTATTGTCTATCCCAAATAGGGTAGAAAATTGTCTTTAGACAAAAGGCTCAACACACAAACAATACAAATAATCATCCCAACAACACTTTACATTACATACAGAGAAAATTCATTTTAAGATCCTATTTAAAATACCAGTCGCAGTTGGGATAAAGGTCTTCTTATACTTGGCCCTTTTCACTAAAGGCACTTTATACCGTCTACCAGAGGGAAGTAACTGAAAAGAACTATACAGGGGATGAGAAGAGTCTCCTAAAATAACAGAGGCTTTCCTTTTTAATGCCACAGTAAAGAGATCAGTGAGAGGTGTTTGTCTCTCACCAGTTATTTTACTCGCCACATTTATAATCCTTAAAGGTTTAACAGAAAGAGAGTTAAACCAGGATACAGTATTAAACTCCTCAGTTTTCTCAATAAGCCTGAACGTCGATAAGCCTTTTTAAAAACATTGTCTGAATGCTCATCAAATGAAAACTGGGAGTCAACCTCTGTACCTAAATATTTAAAAGATCCCACCTGTTCAACTTCCTCTCCATTTACTAACAAAGGTTCACAGAGTGCTCATACATTGTTAGCCCCGCAGCACATTTCTTTAGTTTTCTTTAGCACTTCAACTGTTTATAGTTACATTTAATGTTATGGAATGTCTACCAGACAAACTTTATAAACTATAAAGTCATTTCCTGACAAGCTCTTCCATTCTATCTTTTATTCCTGAAGTTAATAATACAAAAAATAACCCAGCTTGTCATGTTACTCCGAAACTGGAAAGAAGACTTTCCCATAGTGGAAAAACCTACTAACTGTTGCGCAGACACTAGAGACCCCTTCCATAAATGTTACACGTTACATAAACGTGTCCTAACAGAAAATTTCACCACATCTGTGATTCTACAACACACGTGTTTACGGCTGGTCCCCCATACCAGTCCCCGAGGAAAGAGCCGTTACTATAGAAACGATAACGTATTAGAACGAGCGCGTTAACATGAACCTGTCGTTCATGTTGCATCCATCAGAACTGCAGGTAAAAATGAATCCAGTCCTTCTGATTCGAGAATCCACTCGCACTGTGGTCTAACGCTCGGTTTCGTTTGGCAGATGTGGATGAGTGCGGCACCGAGTTGGCTCGCTGCTCGTCGAACACTTACTGTTTCAACACCGATGGCTCGTACGAATGCAGAGGTACGACTGCACACACACAGGGCACACAGAAAGAGATGGTGGTTTTTGTAGACTGAGTGTGGGCATGCTATGTATTTAACACCATCTGCGGGAAAAAGAACATGTGCAACAATGTATTTCAGAAATATTAAACTCGTTTCTGTCATTTGTGTACCGGTTTCTGAGCGCGTCACTGAATCTCCTGGCTGTTTCCGTAGCACATACACACAGGGCATGTTCATCGTTCTCTCCGCTGTGTGTAGGTTGTGATCAGGCGTGTGTAGGATGCATGGGCAGTGGTCCTGCTCGCTGTAAGAAATGCGCTCGGGGTTACAGACTGACCGGAGCTAAGTGTCTCGGTAAGTCTCCTAGTTCCACTGTTAATTTGATCATTTCAACAGTTTTTTTTTTCTTTTTTTTCTTTTAAAGCTCTAATTATTGCAAATATTATTATAAGCCCTTTAGGCTATGTCTTTTAGGTCAAACTGTAGTTCCAGATGCTTTAGAAGTCAGAGATATCCCATGTGTCTGCCTCTCTCTTTTTTTTTTTTTTAAGATGTGGATGAGTGTAAGGAGAAAGCAATAGCGTGTCCGGGACTGAATGAAGCTTGTGTTAACGAAGAGGGTTCGTTCCGATGTGAGTGCGCAGAGGGCTTCATACGCAGAGACAGCATCTGTGTGGAGAACCTGCCACCTTGTGAGTGTTTAAAAAAAAAAAAAAAACACTTTTCCGTTCCAGAATTATGGTTTGCAATATGGAAATATAACATGATTACATTCTGGTATATAGAAGTGGGGTAATGGTGTCTATGAAGGCCGTATGTACACTCCATGGCCACTTAATAGGAACACTTGTACACCTGCTCATTCATGCAGTTATCCTTTAAATAGTTCTGCATGGATCTGCATGATTTTTTTATGCATAGTGCTGCTGCTGCTGCATGATTGGCTGATTGGATTATTGCATGAAAGGGGACCTCTTGTTCACAGCCCTCTTCACGTCATTCCAGACGTTTTCTGAAAGATTCTGACTAGGCCGTTCCAAAATGTTTTTCTTCTTCTGAAGCCATTCCTTTTTTTGATTTGGATTTGTGCTTAGGGCCATTATCATGCTGGAAGGTGAAATCTAGCTGTCTGACAGAGGTCTATAAGGTTTGTGCCAAACGAAAATTGAAACTATCCGCAGTGCCAGCTGAACAGAAGCAGCCCCATTGCATGATGCTGCCGCCACCATGCTTCACTGCGGGTATGGTGTTCCTTAGCTGATAAGCTGTGTTTGTTTTTGAGCCAAGCATATCTTTTAGAATTGTGCCCAAAAAGTTCTACCTTGGTCTCATCAAACCAGAGCACATTTTTTCACATGGTTTAGGGTGATGTAGGCAGGTTTTGTTTTCTTCATGAGAAACTGCTTCCGTCTAGCCACCCTACCCCATAGCCCAGACATGTGAAGAATACGAGAGATTGTCACATACACAGACTAACCCATACTTACCAGATATTCCTGCAGCTCCTTTAATGTTGCAGTAGGACTCTCAGGTCTCTTCCTTGAGACGTTTCTTCTTGTCCTTTCCTCAATTTTGGTGGGACGTCCTTATCTAATAATGTCACTGTAGTGCCCCGGTGTTGGTACATCTGATGTTTTTCACGTGAATTTTGTTAGTTGCTATATCACATTAAAGGTTTAAAATGATTTATCTTGGTTTAATTTTTTTTTTTTTAACAGGGGTGTGTAGACTTTTCATATCCACTGTATGATGACTAACAATTTACTGACCTAGTGTAGATTTAAAAATGTAACACGAGTGTTTTTTTTTTTTTTAACATCGACATTACAGTCTTTCACGTCTCTCTTCAGCTGATCCAGATAAAGGCTTATTTGACGACATGACGGATGACGAGGTGCTCGTCCTTCAGCAGATGTTTTTCGGAGTGGTGATCTGCGCACTAGCCACGCTAGCCGCTAAAGGAGACATGGTCTTCACTGCCATCTTTATTGGGGGCGTGGCTGCCATGGCTGGCTACTGGCTCTCGGAGAAAGGCGACCGCATGCTGGACGGTATCCTCAAAGGACGCTAACCAATCAGAATCTCAGGAACTAGAAAGCGAGGACAGATCGGTGAATGGTACACAGGCCTATTAGGCGACCTAAACTTGAAGAAGTGGGAGGGGCTGGGAGGTGGAATAGCGAGGAGTCAGGGGAGAGGAGGGGAGATTATTAGCAATGTTGCTGCGTCAAGGGCTGGGAAATCTAACGTTCAGACTATGCTATGATTTTGTACTACGCTCTTTTATATGCACAGTACAATTTCTCTGCTGCTCTGCTACAAGAGACTTTACATAGAGACGTTTTTAACTACACTAGATCCGGATTAAGATTTTAGAAAGGGACCTCACTAAAGCTTGGCATGTAATAGAATATATTTACTGTACGTGTGTCTCAGAAGAAAGGACAGCCGTATAACATAAAGCTGAATCTTTCTCCCGTTTTAGTTTTGGCCTCGAATACTTTACGCAGCCTGCTACTTTGACACTTTATGTTTGCTCAGTTTAGATTATGGATGGAATGATATGAAAAAAAGACTCATTTTAAGATCTATGATTATATTTAAGCATAACAGTGCACAGGTTTGCCTATCATTATAAACTGTCCATGTGGAATTGGCATGGCCGAAACTAAACAAAATTCTAGTTATTTCAGAGTTTCTTGTCATCATGTACTGTTATACCTGTATATCATCTCACCCCTAATTTAGACAGAGCAAAAAAAATTGAGCAGAAATGTTCTTTCGAGGAAGATAAGACACAGTGTATGTATGAAGTTGTTGGTTTTTTTTTTTTTCCCCCCCACTCCATCCTACACACATTTTGTAAAATGCATGAACACTTGACCTAGGAAGGATATTTATACTGTGTGCTCTGAAACGTCTTTAACTTACATAATTTTACATTGAATAATTTCACACACCCCCCCCCCCCTTCCCACCCCCACTTATTGAGCAGCAAGAGTAAGGACTATAAATGTTTATTTATTTATTTATTTATTTATTTATTACATTTCCTTTAGGTGTAATTTTTTCCTGATAGAATAATTATGTATTTATACAAGAGCTTATTAGATTGTCTTCATTTGTTTTTTGTGTCGGATCCAAATTCATTTAAATGGCTTTTAATGTGTAAGTAGAGCATCATTTTGTGATGCCTATATGGCAGGTGTGTGTGTGTGTGTGTGTTATGCCTTTTTTTAATTTTATTTATTAATTTTTTATAATTTCAGGGGCTTTCGAATTCAAAATCCAGAGAGCCTTGCTTAAATATTAGACCTACACATCTGTGAAATTGGCACCTGTTTAAAAAGGACATGAATACTACTTTAAGGTAATTCGTTGTGCTTCTTTGAGATATATATTTATATATATATATTTAGATATTTTAGCAAATATATTCAAATATATGTCCATGGCTGAGAGTGAGCTCACAGTGCATTAACTTACAGTGAACTCTAAACCACACCAAATAATAACTAACTAACAAACTAGTACTGATCAGTTCTTCTTATTTGTGCTCTACAGTTTTTTTTTTGGACGACTTTTAGGTATTCACTGTGAACTCCAACAAAATATAGCTGCTATAATATCTAAAATAAACAGACTAACAATTTTATTGCACAGCTCAGCAAAAAGGAATGATGTTTTAAATAATCGATTTATTTTCCTTGCACCTACTAGTATGAAAGCTGGGGAAAAAAAAACAAAGAATTACATTATATATGTGAAATTGAATTTAAAACATTTAAGATAAATAACACTTTCTCCATGTGGAACCTCCAGGATCTGATTTTAGTGTGACATATGATGCATGAGCTCCTTTTAATAAGAAACTTTAAGTTCTTCTTCTTTTCTTTTTTTTTTTTTTTTTTATTAAAAATTTTATTTTTTTTTAATTAAAAAAAAAAAAAAAAAAAAAAAGCTAGTCCATCTATGAACTTAGCTCCATAGTCTACCTCCATGTTCAGATTTTAGGCTTTTGCTGTAATAATGCCACCGAAATAATCATTAGTTTTAATGATTTGATTTATTCTATGCCAAAACCGTGGATCATTTCATTAAAGCCTTTTCAAGTCACTCAGTCGCTTCCTTTTTTTTTTTTTTTTTTTTTTTTTGGTGCCGAAAGAGCCGAGAGCTGAATATCTTCATTGCGGTGGAATGTCTGTATAGTAGAGCACAGGGATAAAACCACACAGGAAAAAGACTTTGGCCACTTTATTACAGGAATATTTTAAAAATGTATAGTATAACAAGTTGATCATGACTGTTCAACCCAATGGGATCGAAAACATAAATAAAAAAAACCTCATCAATACACATAATATACACATATTTTTCCTATAAGGACCATATGAAAGGAAAGGTTCACTCATTTCCCCAGCATGCTTTGAGCTCATGCCTGTGAGCCCAGCGAGGCCAGGTTAGCTACAAGACACAGCTTCAACATGTTCTTTTTTTTTTTCTTCCAAAGTATGTGAAATGGGCCAAAATTAAAAATATCACATGAAAAAAGAAGAGCTGCCTTGCATCTATGTGCATATTGAAAAGGCCAAGTGAAATATCACAAGGTTAAAAGTTCGAAAAGCAGAACATGGAACCTTACAATCATACATTAAAACAAGTAGGACAAGCTTGTTCTGGGACTGGCGTAGAAATTTCTTTCTTTCTTTCTTTTTTTTTTAAGGAATTTTAATTCTCAGCTCAACTTTAGCAGTAGACCTCGGTGAAGTTACTAAAAATATAGCCCTTGCGCTAATGCCTTGGCCTGATTTTAAAATTATGGCGAGTTAAAAAAAAGTTAGGAAGACAGTGCTGTGAGGCTCCAAAGCATCAGATGCCTAATTGCTTGTGGTTCTCCCACAGCCACGCGTGATAATTGTTCAGTTTGTGATCTTTTGGGGTGACCTGAAAAATCAAAAGCACACACACACAAGGTGTCTTTTTGGCTGAGAGCCATTCTTAGTGTGTGTATTCATATGTGTGTGTGTGTGTGTGTGTGTGTGTGTGTGTGTGTGTGTGTGTGTGTGTCTCACCTCTCGCCATTCTCCCACACAGAATATGCGATATGAATCGTTGCCATATTTGCCGATGCCATAGAGCTCATTGGGATACCGCCATGACTTGGTGAGGTACTCATCTGCCAAGGAGAGCCACATAAGACCTACATGTATATGTGGCAAATAAAGGCTTCTAAAAAGTTTACATATGCTAAGTTTATGCTATATAAAGTGTAAAATTCAAGAGAAGTAGTGTAGGATGTTTTAGACAGGCTCCTCAAGCCCTTCATCAGGTCTGTATGTAAACTGATAGTAAAACAGAACAAAAAAGGAACGTCTTGAATGGGTTTAATTGAAACCTCAATAACAAACAAATCAGGCTATAAATGATGTTCATTTGGGCTTAATGTGTTCCGTTGGTGGGAAGTTCACGACTCGAAAGCTCTATGGTTACATTAAGTAGCCAAAATATTATGGTGCATGTTGGAGAAACTGAACTGAGTAATGCTCAACCCGATGCTACCATCACCATGCTTCACTGTGAGGATGGTGTTGATCAGGGTGATGAGCGGTGTCGGGGTTGACACTAAGCATAATGTTTTGTGCAAAGGCCAAAAAGTTCAATTTGGTCTCATCAGACTAGAGATACTTCTTTTTTTTGACATAATTCTCTGACAAATTTCTGTGGAATAAGAGGAAGAAAACACTGTTATCTGCACCGTATCCCATCCCTGATTATTTTCCTATAACAGTGTGCCTCATCCTGTTTTATTGCTTACATACTGTCTAACTGACAATGCCTGGTCACAGTAATACAGCCTGATTTCATGAATAAAAAGTCCTGCTGTTACTTTATTTGAAAAACAATTTATTAAATTGATATCTGTTCTGCTGATAAAGAATAGTTAAGCTAAATTTCACTTGATTTCTTAATTTTGGGAATGTCTACTTCAAATCTATTTTTTTTTTAATAAATCACAATTAACAGAAATAGGATATTTGAATTGATCATCTCTGTAAGATTTGTCAGAATGCTCCCAGAATACTAATCGAAATAACATACTGTAAATCAAGCATGATTTCCTAAATAGCGCAGTCCTGTAAACTCTATTTGCCGATTAGCGCAGTCCTGTAAACTCTATTTGCTGAATAGTGCAGTAATACAATTACAGTACTAGAAGCCTCTCACCTTTCAGATACAGTTTTCTAGCCCAGTTTTTAGGGCTGCAACTAACGATTATTTTAGTCGTCGACTAATCTATAGATTCAGTTTCCTATTAGTCAGCGATTATTTCTGCCCCAACTTCGCTTGCTCGAACCTGTATCGCTCAACATAAAGTCTCTTAGTAAATAAATGAAAAGAATGACAACAGCACCAAAAAACTAAAAGCTTAACAGCTTACACTGATTTTAATAAATGCACGTATATGGCTCAAATAAAATAAATATTTAAGTCATTTCACAACTGAAAATAAAGTGCAAGAGCCTATCAAGTAATAAAAGGTAGCATCCTCGCAACAGGACACAATGGAAACACTGAGTTAACATCCAGTAACTTGAGAAACCACAAACTGGCCATGGACATTAAGAAAATTGAAAAACTGAGGTAAGTGACATTGTTGTGTCTTAAAGTGGTCAAATAAGGCCATATGTAAACAAAAAGTAGGAAAGGATTTAAACTTATGGCTTATTGCACTACTTTAACATTAGTAGGCGAGGTGACAGTTTGAATTTAGCTTACAATATTAACATAAGGGACGAGACACTAACGTTACCATTCAGTCAGTGAGCGCAGTTACATGCAGGGAC
>CM040982.1:20871227-20892153 GCA_022985145.1 Pangasius djambal
GTGACATTGTTGTGTCTTAAAGTGGTCAAATAAGGCCATATGTAAACAAAAAGTAGGAAAGGATTTAAACTTATGGCTTATTGCACTACTTTAACATTAGTAGGCGAGGTGACAGTTTGAATTTAGCTTACAATATTAACATAAGGGACGAGACACTAACGTTACCATTCAGTCAGTGAGCGCAGTTACATGCAGGGACTCTTCCGGTTATAAACGGAAGAGTGGCGACGTTCGGTTTGCGCCAGATGCGGCCAAATTTCATGTCAATCAGAATGACTCGCGCGCAAACCGAATATCGCCACTATTTCGTTTATAACTGGAGTAACGTTAGTCCCTGCATGAAAAGGCCTAAAAATACTTTATGACACTCTAGACTGAAAGACGCATTTTCCAAAAAGTAAACCAAAAACTGCAAACTTACCCATCTGGAACTTTGGACACCAGTCCTGGGTGTTTTCGCTTAAGATGCTCGTGCATCGCCGTTGTACTGCCAGACAGTGCACTTGACTTTATTATTTTTATTATCTTTAAAAAAACTCCCAGACTTTAGATAGTCGCGGCCTCAAGTTCATTACATTCTGCTCACACGGAGCCGGAGCCTCTGCCATTGTTGATCTCTGTGTTATACTTCTTCACTGATTGACTGATTGATTGATTTAGGACGCAAATGGTTAAAAGACGCTAATGCCCCCACCACTTCTTGCGGTGCATTGCAGTTTCATTTGCATGTGTTCTTATCATAGACAGTAAACGAAGAAGTATTAAGTCATGAGTTAAATGAGGCTGCTTAAATAATACGACGTGTCGACAATGAAATTTCACGTCGACCAAATTTTATAGTCGACGTTGACGACTAATCGTTGCAGCCCTACCAGTTTTCTTACACTTTTCACATCTGAACAGCCATGATCAATCACAACACTGTCTGACAATCACGACAAATCAGATACACAGTGTCTGAGTACGCGTTGTTCACTCACCAGAGAAGCGGATGATTGTTTTGGCTCGTAGGGCGTTGAGACCGAGCGGCTGCATAAGATCGGCGAGGGGCTTCCAGTCACTGGCACGTGTTACCTCGGCAGATGGGTAACGCTCAAAAAACTGCCACAGCATAGGTATTGCCAATTTCCCTACACACACACATGCACAGAACTCAGATTATACAGTAAATACAGACGTACAGGAGACACAATAACGTCAAGTGTACCAAAAATTCTTACTGCAAATTATTCAAAATATCATCATTAGTTTGCCAGAAATCTTACCCATGTTCAAATTTAGCTGGATTAGGAATGATCACCTAACAGGTGATGTATTTACTGCTAGTTAGTTACAGTATCTAAGCTTATAGCACAGTGCTGTAGAATTCTTGATTCTGATTGGTCAGAAGGTGTTCATTAAAACCTGTATGGCCGATGTACCATGCAGTCTAAGCTAATAAAAATCTAACCTAATAAAAATCAAACCTGATCAATAAAAAGAGAATAGAAAAACAATGTAACAGTTGCTGCGTTGAAACTTTCTATTAACGTGTTTATTTAACATTTATGGAAGGAGTCTCCAGTGTCAGTGATTTGTAATGATCAGTAAGATTTTCACCACAGGAGAGTCTCCAGGATAGAAGACTTTGAGCTTTCTATTCATCTTTTTTGTCTTATTAATGTCAAGACAGAAGAAAAGAGAGGCTGGTGAGGGTTAAGCTCACGGAAACGGAATTATTTATTAACACAGCAGACCTGAGATAAATTGAGTATAACACTTTATTAAATGATTTGGTTAATAATGCCACATGATGGACTGACATCCTATCTAGGATATATTCCTGGCTTGCACCTAGTGTCCCCAGGATAGGTTCTGGATCCATCCACGTCCAGGAAAAAGAGCTTACTGGAGACGAATGAATGAATAAACAGATTTTTTAAATTAAACAATAACAATCATTTATATAGTATGACTGGTACGTTTAAACAGCAGCCTTTAAAAAAAAAAAAAAAAGCAGTCAGTGCCACATCTGGAACTGTTTTTGCAACATCATGATCTATACACATAGTGTAACATTACAAGTATTACCATTTCAGATTTTTTAATCATTATATGCCATCATACTCTGAAGGTCATGCTATATTTCAGGTTAGCAGGAGCTGTTTACCGCTAGTTCTGTTGAGGAAGATGGTGGCCACGAGAAGCTTCCACGGATCGTGAAACAAGGTTTCTTGTACCAGTTTGAAGGGGGAACGTGGAGGAGTCCACTTCCTGAACGCTTTACGCTTTGGAGGACTGAGACCTGTGACACAGAGTGACATGGAAAAATGCTGGTTTTCCTAACATTAGTGGCGTTAACTTCATGATGTCAGGAGGAGGACATAAATATGACATACAGTGGAAATCAGAAGAATAGACTAAAGGTTTGCAATACTGTACTTTACATCACAAGTGCTGCTGAATTCTCAAATCTGATTGGTCAGAGTGTGTTAATTCGTTTTCTATAATGGCAGCTCTGACAGTAGCGTACAGTACAAAACACTAACTCAGGGACCGGTGGACTCATGAACGCCCCATATAACCGAAGCCTAATAATAATGGATAAAAATGTGTTGTTATTTAACAAAGAAAAAAAAAAAAAAGAGACTAACTTGTTTTGCAGAATATTAAACGTAACTATAAACAGATAAAAAAGTACAAAGGTCACATGACACCAGCCTGTCGTTGCTTATTTTCCTATAACAGCACACCTGTTGTGTTTTATGCCTTACTTAATCAACTACAAAACATTACACTACGCAATTTAATTCTCTGTTCTGATTGGTCAAAATGCGTTAATTAATTTTCTATACATTTCTGTAAGGTAAATCACAGGACTGTGTTAATATTATATGTTATTGTTTAAGCCTAAACAGTCAACCATGAGATGTTAAAAGGTTAAAAATATTTAAAATGAATGATTTACCCATTTTAAAAAAATCTCTATGTTGTTACAGTACAGTATAACCAAAAAAAAAAATCAGGCAATTATTTTCCTATAATCACACACCGTAAAAGTGCATGTGTTATTGTAGATTCTGTAGTAAAATATATTTACACTTCTTAATACCATTACGAATAATAAATAATACATATGAATTCATTTAATACTTTTGAGGCAGAATCCAGTTTAAACACGGAGCTGAGCAGATGATGGGATAAGAGTCGTGCTTATCCGTGTACAGAAGTGTTACACTGCTGTCATACTGTTCATTGCTCAGAGTACAAGATGTTGTTATACGTCACGCTCAGCTGCCTGTGGATTCTTCAAGTGTGAACGGAGCCAAACACCTACCATCGTTCCTTCTTTTAAAGTATGGACTGGTTCTCCGCTTCTCTGAAAGTAAGCTTGTCCCTAAAAAACAAATCAGAACACCACCACCATAAATAATCACTTACACAGAGATTGGATTCTATTAATCTCAGAAACTACCTTTAATGTATAAACGGTATTGTGGTACAGATGAATGCCTGGTGTGAAAAAGTTTGTGTACCCTTTGGAAAGATCTAGACATTATCTTATTAAAAATAGTAGTCATGATACATGGATTTCATTTGTCTAATCTGATACTCACCATTTTGTGTGTTTCTGACAGGTGAGCTTTTCTGGCTGTCACTCACTCCATCGCTGTCTTCTTTCTCCTCCTCCTCCTCCCGTTCTTCTTCATCCTCTCCTTCGCTGTCTGATGCAGCCTGCACGCTTATGACAGGCACAGCAGGCAATCTGTTTTCTCTCACACTGCTGGATGCTCCCTCTGTTTCGTCCTTGACGTCTTTCTGTTCTGCTTCCTTACTCGTTATTTCCTGCATCTGGGCTTCCGTATTGTTCTCCTCCTCCACCTCTGTCTCTGTGTCCATCCCTCCACTTTGCATTTCTCCCACAGCTACCCCAGGATGATTTTCTGTCGTTTGATTTGGCCGTTTGGCTTTTCTGCTCCCTGCTTTTCGTTCTTTTTGCTGTGGCCTTTCAGCGTTGGATTTTTGAGACTGTGCTTTGATTTTTGGCGTGAAGTCAAAAGCGTCCAGTTCCAGATGGACACTTTCCTCAGAGAGCAAGTACTTCTGGAGTTCTGCTTTGGATCTGAAGCGTTTACCCTGAGGACTTTAATGATAGAAAATGTATTTTATAATTTAAAATACAAATTTTGGACAAAAAAAAGCAGTTACTGCAGTTATTGTACTACAGACTGTATCATAGTTTTTTTGCACAATTAATTGTACTATAGATTGTATTATAAATTTCATTTTAAATTACGTTTTTTCGCCATTAATATACACATAACATTGGGCTCTGTTATGTTATGTTTGGAACCACCAGGCCTTATCTTAGGCTGTCTGGCCACACTTGGTAACCGTCCTAGAACCCAACCTTACATTACCTGATAATGTAAGTGTCCATTCTGCCTGCTGTCTTTCCCTGCTTTCGTTGTCTTGTCTCTCTTGTCCATCCAGGAGGGAGCGATGTGTCCATCTGCTCTGTACTGGCAGCCATCGTTTGGTCAGCACATTTGTCAGGAATCATCTTTACTCCTAAGCATATGAAGCTAGGTAATAAATAATAAAACATATTGACAACTTTGAATTTATTCATTAATGATATATTGTACTTTTTAGCCATTTATAGTTACATGTAATGTTGCGGAACGTCAGACAAGATAGTTCCACTTATCACATACATGCAGTAGATAACAGTTCTCGCATTAACCTCTCTTTTTCCTCTCTCTTGAAGATAATAGAAAAAAAAAAAACACAGCTTGCACCAAGAACATGCAATTTCCTCTATCCCAGATATTAAACAATGTTTCCAATAATTCCTTCTTCCATAAATATTAAACAAATTTCATTACAGCTGACAGACCGGAGGGAGGGGTGGGATACAGCACAACGCGCTAGCGGAGTGCCACTACCGCCGAAGTGCATTATTTTTGTCTAACAGCACAGTGTGGAGTGTGTTATTCTGCTTATATCACAGAGATCTGCCGACGGTTGCAACGTTACATTTATTAATGAAGGACACATCGTGCATTTTAACAGTTTATAGTAAGACTCAATGTTGTGGAACATCCGGGAGGCAAGTTAATTCCTGTTCTCACCTGCGGTTCTCACCTCTCTCTCTCACTCTCTCACTTTCTTTCACACACACAAACAAACACACACAGCGCAGCCTGTCAGAGAAAATGGAAAGCGTAATCAAGACTGAGAGCACTTACAAACGAGACTTCTTCCATAAAGGCTAAATAAATGTCTCCTAACAAAAACTTCACCACATCCACGATAAAGAATGACTTTGTTAAACTACATTTTAAAATCCACTTATTAGTAGTCTTAGATTATGTGCTGCCTCCTCCGTACAAGTTCCTATGCATAAGCTGTTTCTACAGCAGTAGAACGAGCGCATTAATATGAACCTATCGTTCATGTTACAGCCGGAACTACCTGTGGTGTTATACGAAATTAATGCACACCTTCTGACCAATCAGATTCAACATTTAAATACTCAAACAAATTTAGTGTTCAGAAGAATTTATAGACCAGTGGAAGAATAGTGATGAAGAAATGTTTTAAAAGAATTCCGTGTGTGTTAAGTGACATGGCCATAAATATAGTGAGAAATACGGTGGCATTTAGCTAAAGGGTAATAAGACTAATAAGAGTTTGTAAAATGGGCCAAAGTGAATGTGAGAAAAGCAGGGTGAAAGAATGCCAAAAAGAGCAGTGAGAGCTAGATACCATGACCTTAAAGAGAGTGTGAAGCATAATGAAGAAAATAGTGAGTGAAGAAAATAGAGGAGAAACTAATGAAAGCAATGAAGAAATAACCAGAGCAAGGAAAAGTGTAGGGTACTAGCTAATTACATTTGAGAGGTCTCCTCCACCACCGCTCAAAGTTTACAGGGATCCAGGCTACGTAATAAAACTCATATGTATTCTTCCGTTAATCTAGAGTGCAAGAAATTACAAGACTAATTCACACACACAAAAAAAGAAAACGGTCTGTCTCGATGATGAGGAGGTTAATGTCTTAATTAGACCTTAGTCCCCTTAATTGGACCATTAAGAGATCAGACCCCAGCATTCACACCATGACACTACCAAAGATAAAGTCTGATGGCGTGGAGGAATCGTTAAATCTATTGCTGTAGCAACGACTAAATGGTCAGTTCAACAAAGTCAGAACCGGCAGTCCGTTTGGACCGTGCAGGTATCGTCTTAATAACAAAACAAAATGCTTTTTAAAAATAATAACAATAATTTTTAAAAAACAGTGCCTAGAGGTTAGCCTGGTAATGTGAATGACTTAAATACGTATAAATAAGTATTTTTTTGAGGTGGGTGAGGAACATTTTTTTTGTAAAGGAAGGACAGAATCCATACAACATTTATCTTTTCATTCTGGATTGATCTCTTTCTAGACTAGAAAAGGAGAACTGGTAAAGGAATAACTCTTCAATGCCACTATATTTTATTGCACTTTTACTGACAATCCTTTATTTAACCCTGATTGATTATCAATAAAATTGATTATAATAGTAGCTAAATTCTATATGAAATGAAATTTTCTAGAAAGATCCCTTCATAAACATCATTTGCGTCCTCTGATCTACGTGATTACATACATATACACATACTAAACGTATGGCTAAAAGTTTATGGACACCTGACCATCACACCCATGTGCGTTTTGTGAACATCTCATTCCAGATAGTTCCTCTTCGCTGTTATAGTAAGCTCCACTCTTCTGGGAAGGCTTTCCACTAGATTTTGGAGTGTGGCGGTGGGGATTTGTGTCCATTCAGCTACAAGAGCATTAGTGAGGTCAGGTGCTGATGTCAGGTGAGGAGGGCTGGGGTGCAGTCGGTGTTCTAGTTCATCCTAAAGGTGTTCGTTGGGGTTGAGGTCTGGGATCTGTGCAGGATACTCTAGTTCTTCCACTCCAACCTTCACACACCATGTCTTCCTGGAGCTCGCTTTGTGCACAGGAGCAGTGTCATGCTGGACAAGTTTGGGCCTCTTAGTTTCAGTGAAGTAAAATTGTAATTCTGCAGCATACAAAGACATCCGATACAATTGTGCGTTTCCAACTTTGAGGCAACAGTTTGGGGGAAGAACCACATATGGGTGTGATGGTCAGGGGTCCAAACTTTTGGCCATATAGTGTACCTACATTAACAGTTTCACCCTTTCGTCAGCTCTGCTCAGACATTTCAATGTCACTAAAACCCCGGATGGTATTCTATATTTGTTCATTTCTTTTCTTTTTTTTTTTTATTGCGGTAGACATTATATTTGATATGTAACTACTGAACATTATGGTACCCTGTTGCTGTACCATTATTCAAATAAATTAATTTAAAAAATCATCGATTGTGGGAATATTCAGTTTCTCAACACACCATGGAAAAGGTTTTATTAGAATTTTTACAATTCAGAAACTGGGTTTATAGTCTCCTGAAAGATGCGACTTTGTTGACATTTCAAGAGTGAAGAAGAAGAAAAAGAAGGAGGCTTTTACAAGCCACCTTAATCAAACTCCACTAGGATGCTAGCTGCCTTACTAACTTCTCGAGTAGTCATTAGCACACTTTATCACTGTGCAAAGCAATACACATTGTGCAAAAATATCTGTTAGATATTAAATTCCTCTTCTGTTCTCGCTCTATACCCGATCTCTTGGTGAGCTCATATCCTCACATGGGTTTTCATACCACTGCTATGCAGATGACACTCAACTCATCCTCTCCTTCCCTCCCTCAGACACTCATTTTTCTGCTCAGATCTCAGCATGTCTGGCAGACATCTGAAACTTAATCCCAGCAAAACTGAACTGCTGTTCATCCCAGGTGATTCATCCTCATGTCAGGATCTTGTGACCTCCCTGGACAACTCTCAGTTCTCAGCTTTGGTTCGCCACTGCACGTAACCTCACGGCGACTACAGACAATCAACCAACTGTCCTTCTCGTCTCACACTGCTAACCTCACACGCTCAATATCGAGTTCTTCTTTACAACATCTGAAGGATTCGTCCATCTCTATCCATACAGGCCACACAGGTGCTTGTTCAGTCCTTTGTCATTTCAAGACTGGAGCACAGGTCTGCTTCTGTGCAACGACTTGTTTTCAACCTTCTGAGCTCTCCTACACCACCCCATTGCTACGCTCCCTCCAATGACTTCCTGTAGCATCAGATTTCCAACACTGATGCTTGCCTAGAAAGCCAAAAACAGACCAGCAGCCACCGAAAGCACTTATCACACCCCATGTTCCCTCTGATCCTCTAGCAGTGCTCAGCTGGACCAGCATCTCTCAGGGTCCAAGGAGACATGCAGCAAGACTCTTCTCTGTTCTGGCACCTACAGGTGGTTTTAATGAGCTTCTCCTACATGAACGACTTTGTTACTTAAAAAAAAAAATAGAAAGAAAATGTTTGTGCTGTCTTGTGTTTAGTTCCTGACCTAATGCACCAGTAGCAGGAAGGATTTACTGATAAAAGACTTCAGGGCACTTCTGTAAGTCACTCTGGATAATGGCGTCTGTTAATGCCACAAATGTAAACAGTAAACAGTAACTGGAGGAAGTCTTAGGCGACACTATTTATATGGAAACACTTTATAAACCTTACTTTGTTTTAGTAAACTTACTTGTTAGGAGTCCAGAGAGTCTAAATTAAACTCAAGAAGCTTTATTCAAGCATATATCCGTTCTTTTTTCGAGCTCTTCTTCTTTTACCATCTGCTTTCATCAGAACAGCTAATGCTGCCATCTACTGACATCTTCCACAAACATGTTAATGCCAAAATGCCAGGCATAATCACCAAAATCCTCATCTAAAGCTCTTAAATCAATAAATAAAAATTAAAAACACATTACTGCTCACTGTATGCCACTTTGAGTTTTATATATATATATATATATATATATATATATATATACACACACACACACACTTGGGTCATAAGTTTACATACGCCTTGCAGAATCTGCAAAATGTTAATAGTTTATATTAAAAAAAATAAATAAATAAGAGGGATCATAAAAATGGCATTTAGTTTTTTTATTAGTACTGCCCTGAATAATAGTTCACATAACAGATGTTTACAGATAGTCTACAAGACATGATAATAACCGAATTTCCACAAATGAGCCAGTTCAAAAGTTTACATACGCACGATTCTTAATACTGTGTTGTTTCTTGATGATAAATGACTGTTTTTATGTTTTATGATAGTTGTTCATGAGGCTCTCCAGGTCCTGCACATTCTTTGCTTTTCCAGCAAATCAAGTGTATGTAAACTTATGACCTGAGTCATGAATCAAATGAACCCAATCTCGAATCGCTCCATTTAAATAAACGCGTAGCCACAGAATCGATTCAGTAAGAAGTGAATCAGAAAGCACGGCTAGCTTCTACCGACTCTTACTTTGATGTCGCTCGCCATATTGGATTTTTTTTTTTTTTGGTTTGTTTTGGTATCCAAGCGTCTGCTCTGCATCTTTATCGCGCTGGAGACCTGTTGGTGTTAACCCGCAGATAAATTTGAAGTTACAGGCAACAATGCGAGCTGTTCCAACATGGATAGACAAAGTGCACGACCGAGACAAAGTTGAACAATGGTGGGATTTTTACTGAGATTTTGTGGTTTGTATGAAGCCCCGCTCGCTGGATGTGCTTAGCAACGGCGGTTACTATGTACACCAGTGCAGTTTTAGCTGGCTGGCTAACACCTTTTAGCTAACATTTCCTCCATAATATTGGTGCTGAAAATCACTGAATTCGGTGCTCACTGCGTGATATTTTCGCGTGTTTTTCGTAGCCCTTTAAAATATATATATATTATAACAATTAACAATTATTCACAAGTATAGTCTTGGAAAAAAAAGAGCTAATCTAGCAAGCAAAAGCTTAGCATAGCTTGTAAATGAACCTGTGTACTGGTAGCTGTCATTGCTGACCATGTAGGGACTTTTAACTTTAATTCTGTTTACATATAGTCCACAAGAGAAAATAATAGTTGAATTTATAAAAATGTTTTTACATGTATTACATGTTACATGTTTACTACATGTAAACATCTTTTATGTGAAATATCTTATTCAGGTCAGCACTAAATAAACAATAGCATGCATTTTGTACGATCCGTCTTATTTTGGTAAAATAATGAACATTTTGCAGATTCTGAAAGGGGGATGTAAACTTTTGACCTGTAAACTGTACATACATAACTAGCAAGGGCTGTGTTATATGTGTGAGTTATAATTAACATGTTTATGATCATTATCGCCTTCACAGCATTTACGATTTGGCTTTCAAACCTGATGGCACGCAGCTCATAGTAGCAGCTGGAAACAGAGTTCTGGTAGGTCATGCTTTATTTTGGAAAGGATTTTCTTGGTCCCTGTAGTATACCTAATTTATACATAGCTAAATTATAAGCCAAATTACAGCAAGGTATCAAAGGTAATGTTCCCGTTCCTATATTTTGCAATTTAATATATTATTTTTTTAATAATTAAATTACACAGTTGAGTGTCAGTGGTTTTGTTCAAGAGCCCTGGTTTTCGAATAAAAGTATCGTTCTGACAAATGATTAAATTTGGAATTTTATAGTGGCAATATTTCATCATGCTGACATTTTGTTTAAATTTTTCTTCACAGGTTTATGACACAGCTGATGGAACTCTCATACAGCCACTGAAAGGACATAAAGACACGGTGTACTGTGTGGCCTATGCTAAAGATGGTGAGGTTTTTTTTTTTTTTTTTTTTTTTTTTTTTTTTTTTTTTTTTTTTTTTTTTTTTTTTTTTTTTTTTTTTTTTTTTTTTTTGTGGACTTTGTTTCTGATTTTCCCTGCAGTTCTTAAAATATGCAACCTAAAGTGAAGATATGCAAAACGCACAGAAGTATTTATATAGTATTACTCAACATTAGTGAAATAAAATGAAACATTTATGGTATGATAATCACCCAAGCAAATATTATGGGCTTTGGCATGTCATGGTATCTGATTACTTCACATTTTGAAAAGGATGACGGATTAATACAGTGGCATTGCAAATATTGAATTATTTGGTTTTAAACTCATATAATGATATGATATGATATTTTAGAATTCCTTGTAATGAATTCCTCACCTATAATCACCATAAATAAAAAATGTCAGCTGTTCCTTTTATGCTGGTCTCAGTGTGTATTTTTTTAAAACCCTTTGTACAGGAAAACGTTTTGCGTCAGGATCCGCAGACAAGAGCATCATCATTTGGACCTCTAAACTGGAGGGTATTCTCAAATACACGTGAGTCGATGCCAACAGAAGCCCATCTTTAGCATTTACTAATTAAGTATGAAAGAATCCAACTAAAAAGTCTTATTTACTAGTTCACCATCTTCTGATGAGAACCCAAATACAGCATTAGGCACAAAAGAAGTCAGACCACACAGGAGCCATCAGCCAATCGGGAGACAGAGAGAGTTAGAGTATGAGAGAGTAACCAAATTTGAAACTTCTGCATCTTTTCTGTATCTCACAGCCACAATGACTCTATCCAGTGTGTTGCGTACAACCCTGTCACACACCAGCTGGCATCCTGCTCCTCGGGGGATTTTGGTGAGGGTTTTTTTTTTTTTTTTTTTTTTTTTTGCATTGTGGTGTTTTGTGTCACATTCATGCCAGACATCATGGCTTTAACACGGACTGTACATATGTGTGTGTTTTGGGGTGCAGGTCTTTGGTCTCCAGAGCAGAAATCGGTGTCCAAGCACAAAGTCAGCAGCAAGATCACTTGTTGTGGGTGAGTAGTGACATAAGCACCTGTATGACAGGTAAGGAAACTTGCACTGGCCTGTAAGTCCAAAAGACATGGACAAACCAAAAATGCAATGTTAAATCAGAAACTCCACAACAAATGTGAAAACACAACATCAGAATGAGAAACACATGAACATTAATTCAAAAGAGAAAAGGTACGTCCTTACTGAGAATGCGAGTCCATTTAATGGTTTTTGACTTTTATTACAAAACATATGTGTAATTTTAAGACACGAGTATTTATTTACACGAGTTACATGTCCTAGATGTACATTTTCTACTTCAACCCTTGGCTATTGGTATAGTACTAAACGTACCACATTAATAAATATATCTGGTCATGAGGAAGCAAGTTGTGCTTGGCAGAGTTGCTGATTTATTTATTTATTTGTATTGTTTATTCATTAATCAGTGTGATCAGTTAAACACAATAATGATCAGAATATAGTGTTCTTGTTTTAATCCTATGTAATCCCAGGCCTTTAATCTGCATTCCATGTATGAACAGTACTATATAACTAAAAGCTTACTATTATTTTTGTCGTTGTTTTTATCTACTGCAAATCAGATTGTCTGAGTTCTGTTGTTTATCTGTGGCCTCAGCTGGACGAACGATGGCCAGTATCTGGCTCTGGGCATGATGAGTGGTGTGGTGAGCATCAGGAACAAGAACGGCGAGGAGAAGGTGAAGATCGAGCGGCCGGGAGGCACGTCATCGCCTGTCTGGTCTATCGCCTGGAACCCTTCCAAGTAAGACTGTAACTGACAGAGAAGGAGCTACACTTCTTACATTTAGAACCCTTAATGGTTCTCGGGTTGTCTCTCTTGGGGAAACCTTAAAGGTCAGCGTAGAACCGTACAACAGAGTGTTTCCATATTAGAAACAGTTTGAAGTAGAAGTTTATTTGGAAGCGAAGAACCATTTTTTTCCCCTCTTAAAGTGGAATACCCTAGAGTCCGTAAGTCTGAGTCCACTACCATCACCAGTTACATAGGAGTTTAATGATACATGAAATTTTTACATTCATGCTAGTGTCATATTTTTTTCAGTAGAAATATTAAAGTACTGTTTTATGTGCATGTAACAGATTTGAGCACGTTTTATGATGACAAGCGGGCACAAACATGAACAGATTGGCTTGCACCGAGCCAACATAGCAACACATGAACATATGAAAATAGGCCTTTCTTTCTGGCTAATCGGTGTAATGCCTTGTTCATGACATTTAGCATTTAGAGTAGTATCCGGGGGGGGGGCACGTTTGCCTCGCACCTCCAGGGTTGGGGGGTTTATTCCCGCCCCCGCCCTGTGTGTGTGAAGTTTGCATGCTCTCCCTGTGCTTCGGGGGTTTCCTGCATGCGTTGTAGGCTGATTGGCGTTTCCAAATTGTCCGTAGTAAGTAAATGGGTGTGTGTGTGTGTGAGTGAGTGTGTGCCCTGCGATGGATTGGCACCCCATCCAGGGTGTCCCCTGCCTTGTGCCTCGAGTCCCGTGGGATAGGCTCCAGGCTCCCTGCGACCCTGTGAAGGATAAGTGGTACAGAAAATAGATTCATGGATGGAGTAGTACCCAAACATTTTATTCTCTTAACAAAAAATAACTCATTTCATATCATTATGAAGAACTCATTTAATTTTGTCAAGTTATATTTATTAAGAATTATTACACCAGTGTTCACAAATATAAATAATAAATAGATTTAAAAAAAAAAAAAACTCTGCAAGGCCAAGGGATGAAAGTAATTAGCTACTATTTGAATTCATAACAGAATATTTAGCTATATTTAAGTTTCTAAAAGCCTTTCAGTTTTAAATAATAGTCTCTTAAATAATTAACAGTAACTGAGTAATTAATCGATACTGAATATTCAATGACGTTCGACTGAATATCGTTTGTCATGTGATATGTGATAAGGCACTTTTTGATAGCAGACTTTCAGACCCAACTGTATGACACTAAAATAGTAAAAGAATGAAAGCAAAACACAAAAGACATTGTTATTACCAGTATCAGACTCTACTGGGTCTTTGGTTTCTTCATTTAGAAACCAGTCATTTATCTCATCACAGTAAATTGGCTTGTAGTTAGTCTCTGTGAGTTGTAGTGAGTTGTTTCCCGGACTAGGGGGCGCTCAAGCATTATAATGAAATAGCTATATTTTTATATATATATATACATATGAGAGAAGACAAGTTAGCCTGGTCTGAATCACATGAACTACCTGCACTTGGCTAATTTACATTTCCGTTAGCTCAGTAGCATTAATAATTTTTTATAGTAGTATTAAATAACACTAGTAAATTAGAGAGATATGTTTTAACCCATTTAACAATTAGAGGGATGTTTTAACATCTCTTGTGTTCCCTACTATGTGGGAACCGCTTATAGGAGGGTATGTGTCGTAATGTGGTAGAACAGGGACTGTCATTAAACCATCCAATAACTTTAAAACTAGCTGCACTAATCCAGGCTCAGTGGCTAACAGCTATAGCATGTTGTAAGGGACCGGAGGCGGTGGCTTCCCTGCATTAGAACCGAGGAGGTGATCGACGATTCAGCAGAAGAAGCCAGCATGGCTAAGGAGGAGGTGCCGTGCATGGTGGGAAATGTAGTCCTCAAGCAGAGCAGGCAGGGCATGGTGCCGGAGCTAGAACGAAAGCGAGAGAGGGTCAGAAAAGAAGAAGCAGTGCTGTTTCTTCGAGGAGAGAACCGTGAGCCAACATCTGAGCTCAGGTACAAGACCAGGAAAAGGCAGTGAATAGTGTTTACTCTAAGTTTACCTCATGTTCCCCATTCTTTATTTTTATTGAAGCATCTATTTCATATTAATACAGTAGGACCTTTCAATACACAAACATTTCGGTAGGTTTAATAGTGTCTTAGTGTTTTCCGTTAGTACTCGTATCAACATGCTTGTTTAAAATGTTATGCCATGATATTTTGTTTAATTCTATTCCTCAAGCAACCTTGTGCTGAAAACAAGCATCAATTCCACCAGACTTTGACAAACATATAACTTTAAAACAGTAAAACTGATTTGAAGCAAGGCTTTGAAACATCCTAAAAGGGACTTTTGGTTTTTAATTTTTTTTGGTTTGGGTTCTTCTTAGTACTGATACCACTGATGAAGACTATCCAGAGCACTGGTTCTCAAAGCGGGGTCTGTGGCGCATGGCCAGGGTGTCTGTGATTCTTTCATTTTGTTACAGTAGTGGAAATGTGGAACTCACCGCCTGCCATTATAAACATTATTATAGTTACTGTTTAATTTTTTTTTAGAATTATTAGCTTGCCTGACTGGTCACTTGAATTGAATTGGTTTAATCCAAACCTCAATAACTCAAAAAACAAGTAAATAATGTCAACTCGGTCCTAATGATGATTTTAACAAAAATGTCTTGTCAGTTTAAGGTTATGAATGAACAGCTCTATAGCTCCAGTAAATATTTTCAAATATGACTGTACACATTGAAATACTTGAATAGTTGGATTGTGCTTGTGAAATCAGTCTGTACTGAGAGGGTCTGTGGAAAAACTGATCTAGAGCTTGTGTTTTTGTGTCTTAGGGATGAGCACCATGATATCTTGGCGGTGGCTGATTGGGGTCAAAGACTGTCCTTCTACCAGCTCAGTGGGAAACAGGTACAGGGCTCTCATACCTCTCTTTTCATGGCTGAAGTGCTTTGAGTTTTTAGCACTGTCAGAGGTGGACAAATGATAAATTCATTAGCAAGCCCAGCAGGCAAGTGGAAGCTCCAGTGTGCTGCCCAGTCCCAGGTTTTGGTTCCCTGGAAAAACATAGCTAATATATGGCCAGTTAGTTAGCTAGTTAGGTGTGTTAATACAGTCTATTGGAAATGAATGCGAACATGATTATCATCTGTACTAACACAGCAGTGTGTTTGTGTTGTTGGTTATGAGTGCTTCTTCTGTAAAACATACCCAAGTCTGGCTAGCCCCTTCCTATTTTCTCTCCATATGTTCAGCTGCAAGGTGTCTTACTTAGACACCTTGAGAGAGTTATATGACAGCTTTCCAATGAACTCTTCTCAGTTTCTTCCGCATACCTGCGTGTTCCTGATTCTGAACAAATCGTCTGTCATCTATGTTCACTACTAAATCTGTCTACTGAAAAACATTCTAGTGTCAGCCGGTCTAGTGGAGCCTCGGGCTGATGTGTGTAGTGCAGCAGGAGGTGGAATTGAAGTGAGTAGCATGCACCATACACTGATCAGCCATAACATTAAAACCACTGACAGATGAAGTGAATAACATTGATTATCTTGTTACAGTGGCACCTGTCAAAGGGTGAGATACATTAGGCACCAAGTGAACAATCAGTTCTTGAAGTTGACGTGTTTGAAACAGGAAAAATGAGCAAGTGTAAGGATCTGAGTGACTTTGACGAGGGCCAAATTGTGATGGCTAGATGACTGGGTCAGAGCATCTTCAAAACGGCAGGTCTTGTGGGATGTCCTGGCATTCTTGTGGATGTTAATTTTGACACTACATAAACATTGTTGCAGACCATGTACTCCCCTTCATGGCAACGGTATTCCCTTGTGGCAGTGGCGTCTTTCAGTAGGATAATGCGCCCTGCCACACTGCATATATTGTTCAGGAATGGTTTGAGGAACATGACAAAGAGTTCAAGGTGTTGACTTGGCCTCCAGATTCCCCAGATCTCAATCCGATTGAGCATCTGTGGGATGTGCTGGACAAATAAGTCCAATCCGTGGAGGCCTCACCTTGTAACTTACGGAACTTAAAGGATCTGCTGCTAACGTCTTGGTGCCACATACCACAGCACACCTTCAGAGGTGTTGTGGAGTCCATGCCTCGACAGGTCAGAGATGGGTTTTGGTGGCACAAGGGGGACTTACACAGTATTAGGCAGGTGGTTTTAATGTTATGGCTGATCAGTGTAGTTAAAAGAATAGAAGTATTTTTGCATCACCATGATGTGCATTAAGTTTAAACATGCACCCGAATGAAACCCTAAGCTATACAAAAGACAGAAAGGAGTTGGATTTTTCTTTTGCTGGGTTTGCTTGCCGCAGTCATGAAATCTGCTTGTCCTGGGTATCCGAGCCACTGATTTGCCCACCCCGACTGTTTTTACATGTTATGGTAAGGTTAGCATCCTCATTTGATGCAGTATACACACTGTGTTTTTTTTTTTTTTTTTAATATAGATTGCAAAATGATCTATATACTGATTGTGCAGTCTCTGCCTCTTTGACTTCCAGCCCCCTTTGTTCCATCGTAATATGACCTTGAGTGTGATAAAGGTGCTGTATAAACAAAACCGTTATTATTCATTCAGATAATGATTCAGATTCACATCAGTGAAGTTGTACCTACGCAGCGAGGGAGATGAGGAGAGAGGAAGTGAATGAAATAAACATGGAACATGATGCTCTGTGCTGATTAAAGTCTTGATTTATTATGGGTTCAAATCCCCAGGCAAGAATGACTGCTGTTCTGCTGGATCTGGGCACCATCAGCGTCTTCCTGCTTCTATAGCAGTAGGGGAAAACAGAACACGAGCTATTTAGAGTGGGAGAGGGCGAGAGAGATTTCAAATGTTATTTGGAATGATGACCCAGTACTAGATCTCTAACTCCCTATGGCGCTTACATTGTGAGGTTCTACTGACACCCTACACACACACACACTCCTTTTCTCCCTTCCTCCCTTCCTCCACCACTCCTGCACAGCTTTCTAATCATAACCTGTAAGTCTTTTTTCCTCCAGGGTATTCATGGGAAGTGTAGTAATTAAGGGCAGATCCGTGCTGGCTGCTCTTTACAACGCTATGAAACATCAGCCCAGACTGAAGCTCTCCCTGCTCTGTGTTCTTTCTCGCTCCTTTTCCACACATGTTGTTTGTGTTAGAATGCTATTAATAGTGGCAAATAAAAAAAACGTGCCGTTGTCCAAGGAGGTATTTCAGAGAAAAGGAATGGAAGCCAGCCGCTTGGCCTGGGGTTGGCTATGAAGGGAAACAGATGCTCTGTGAAATGTAAGAGAGAGAGAGAGAGTGTGTGTGTGTGTGTGTGTGTGTGTGTGTGTGTGCATGTACATGTTGTGGAGGCTTTATAATTCTGACATGACTTTGTGCTAACAGACCTCCATGGCCAACACAATAGGGGCCATTTAGAAAAATGATGGGGGCCAGTCTTGCCCAGACAGCTAAATGGCCTGTTGAGGCTTTGATCCGAAGAGACTGAGTGGGAAGACACGACCCAGACACTGAATCGTACTAAAATATGAAACATGAGTCCTCTCTTTCTCTTCCTCTCTCTCTATTTCTTCATTTTTTTTTTTTTTTTTATCACTGAATCAGTGCGAGCAGCTTCCACCTCCAGTGAATTTCTCTCCCACTTAACCAGCTCACCGCACCTCCGGTTAGTAAGAATTCATTGGGCTGTCCGTCTGAAGAATGTTTATATGAAAACGCTCGGGGAGCTGACTGTGCAGTTTACCGTCGCTCCGCTGTGTATTTTCATGTTGTGGAAACACGTTGGTGATTTATTATGTGCTCCGAGTTCGAGCACGGTAAATTTTTTTTCACTCTATTACATGTAACATGGCCCGGTTTCTTAAAGTACGATTTGTCAGTGGAGGTGGGGAATTAGGTGTGTGTGTGTGTGATACGTTGCTTTGTCCTTTTTTTCAGTCGTCTTGCTATTCTCTTGAATCCTGTGACCCTGTAAGTAATGTGTTCACTGTAATATCTGCAGCTGTCCTCTTTTATAGAATGTTTAGCAATCATCTTTCCTACTGAGAGAGGTGAAGTTAATGGTGTAATGCTGGAGGATTGATGATTTGAGTTGGTGTAAGCTCACGCTGATGTGGGTGGAGTGCTGGAACATGGGGTGTACTGTACAAAATCTGCCAGCACAACGGTATTTTCAAGCCCACTGATGCACATTCAAAGCAAAAAACAGCATTTTTTTCAATTTTCCAGCAATCTGTCGCGTTTCTTACCAGTTTTGTGGATGTACCCTACTTATGTTACCCCACTTCAACATTAATACGCTATCCGAAAGGACTGCTAAATGAATACAACTCAGTTTTTTTTTTTTTAAGAAATAAGAACAATCAGTGGTGGAAAGAGTACAAAACACACCGACTTGTGTAAATGTACTTCTACTGTAGTAACAAATCTAATCAGATAATGTTCTCTGTCTGAGGAATGTTAACTAACCAGTGAGCTTTGCTGAAGTGAACACCTGCATTATCAACTGTTTAAGAAGAAGGTAACGTCAGCTGGCTAGATAACTTAGCCATACAGTACGTTGTTGGAGTTTCGGTAACTTGCTAGGTTTGTTAGCTGGCTAGCTAGCAAAAGTTAATTCATACATGTTTCTAGCTACACAGTTAGCTATCTAACAAAAAAGATGCCCCCATACACATTATCCTGATCGTTACCTATGGTGTGTAGCACTTGGATATATTTAACACAACAGGAAAAATCACTAGCGAACATCGAAATGACATCTTAAGTTGGGAGATCATTATCATGATGTTTCCTTTGAAGATATCTGATAAATTGGTCCAGGGGTGCTCATCTGTCTCCGCCGTCTCAGGTATTCCTGCTAGGCATTTGGCATCTGATGTGTACACTTTCATCAGGAAACTGCTTTATTTTGATTGGGTCTTGAAATTGAATTATTTAAAATTTGCATGCTGTGTTTGAATTAGCTTACAGTCTTGTGAGGTTAAATGCAATTCTTTTCCCTGTGTAACAAAAATAAAAGCTTAAGTAAAAGTAAAAAATGCTATCATTTAATTAAAATATCAATAAATGTCTGAAACTAATTAAAGACTAATCAGACTCAGCAGATATATTGGCATCACGAAGAAGATTAGCCGATATAGAAAGTTATGTTCTAGATCAGGGATATTCAGCTAAAAATTTGTGATGGTCCACGTATTCCTTGCTTACGAAGGTCTGGATAAGCAGCTAAAATGACTGAATGGCTACAACAGTTAGCTTTTAATGCCTAAACTTTAGTCATTAGTTGATGTGTGTAACAAAAATAAATGGAAGTGGTTATGTTTTGTTTCATAGTGGCGCTTCATGTTACCACTTTTGACTCGTGACTCTAAACAGATATTTCAGGGAGAATAAACACATACACGTGTTCGGTCGTCTTTAAACATTCAGTTTTTGTCAGCAATCTTTTTTTTTTTTAATAAAGCCCCCCAAAAAAGTGGCTGTTTAGATTTTAATAGGCAAATACATAAGAGTCTATGAATGGATCATTATTAGAGTGATTATAATGTTTCTAGCATGTTATATGTTTGGCAACAGTTCTTTTAATCTTAAAAGATGACGTGTGTAGGTTTTTCGTTCTTTAATAACTTTACAGAGTGCTCACCTCTTTCATTGTCAATACAAGATCTTATTGGAAATAAATGTTGTGATGTTATTTCCATCAAGAGGTGCATCAGTTTTTTGTCAAGATCTTGTATTGACAATGAAAGAGATGAGCACTGTTTAAAGTCTCCTCCAGCACATCCCAAAGACTTTCACTGAGGTTAAGGTCAGGACTCAGAGGTGCCAATTCAAGTGTGAAAATGATTCTTTTATGCTCTCTGAACCATTCTTTCACAATTTTAACCCTGATGAATCATGGCAGTGTCATCCTGGAATATGGCCATGAGACGTCTTTCTACATGGTTATTAAAGAACGAAAAAGCTCCACACTTCATCTTTTAAGATTAAAAGAACTGTTGCCAAACATATAACATGCTAGAAACATAATCACTCTAATAATGATCCATTCATAGACTCTTATGTATTTGCCTATTAAAATCTAAACAGCCAGCAGCCGGGCAGTGTATGTTGTCTGTTAGCTAATCAGACCAGAGAGGGTAAAAAAAAGTCTATAACTACACTGCCCTCCAAAAGTTTGGAAACGCCTGAACAAAATAGGGTTTTTGGGCAATATCAGCATAAATCCTCTTTAGTTAGTGACCATTTTGCATTGATAATAAGGGACAACACAAACTATGAAAACATATTTTATTAAATAAAAAGTTTATGAACATAAACATGAACATAACATAGAAAAATACTCAAATT
>CM040982.1:20892253-20922805 GCA_022985145.1 Pangasius djambal
TTTGGGCAATCCTCCAGGAGGCTTGGAGTAATATATCAAGTCAATGTTTGAATAAACTGACTGCTCGGATGCCTAGTGTTGTCCCTTATTATCAATGCAAAATGGTCACTAACTAAAGAGGATTTATGCTGATATTGCCCAAAAACCCTATTTTGTTCAGGCGTTTCCAAACTTTTGGAGGGCAGTGTATATATAAAAGTTTTTCTGAGCATGTTATGTTCGAAAACTTGTAAGTCTGAATTTCCGACCTCTGAGTAGGAAAAATGAAAGAAAACGCCCCTCAAACTCAGAATTCCTACTCAAAGAGTCAGGATGTTCAGTCTCTGAAACCCCGAGTTCAGCAAGTAGTGTCAAATCAACATGGCTGCCCACAGCATCAGCAAAAGTAGCACGTTGTTACTGTTAAATGAGTTACGCTGTATATACTAGTATTTACTTTAGCTCAGTGAACATCAAGACATTTTAGCTTGTTTAATCTGTAACACGGACTATCCAGTTCACTGTTCACAGTTAGCTGGCTAAATTTTTGCTATCAAAATTTGAGCACATCGTTTTCTTGCCCACTTTGTAGCTCAGAAATGTAATATTTCTTACTTCTGAGTTAAGCTGAACGCAGCATAATATCTCTAGCCTTGTAGCTAGTCTCTGGTCTAATGGGCTGCCTTCAGCTAAATAATTTATGTAAATGCATGTGATTGGATAAACAGAGGACCGTGCTGGTTCATGTTTAGAGTCTCTGAACAAGTGGACACTTTTTTCACACGTTTGTCAGCTCTGTTATAGTTTTTTTTTTTTTTTTTTAAATAAAGTGATCGTCAAGTTGACGACTTGTGTCATAGAGGCTCACTCACAAAAGCACAGGAGAAGACAGGAACTGATCTTTGTTGTAAATTAGACACGCACCCAGCTGATTTTTAAAATGAATCAGAGGCGCTGATGTGATTGGATGTCGCATCCTCATGTCTAACCGCACCTCTTATTAACATATTCAATACAAACTCACATTCTGCAACACAACTGCTTTTTTTTTTTTTTTTTCCTCTCCCAGGTTACCGCCTGCGCCGATTCTATGAATATACCTGCCACACCCACACACCAAAAGCTGTGTGTTATTTTTGTGCTTGGTTCACGATCATGAAAATGCAGCCCCAAGGAAAATCATTTGCAGTTTGTAGGCGTGGTTCAGATAAGATCCTGAGCATATCTATTTTAGAGCAGAATCCTGCTCCTGGTACCCACTCTTTTTATAGATTGTATATTTTTAAAGCATGCCCACTCACTTTATGTAACTTGCTCTGGTTTGGGGTTTGACATTGTGCTTGTTTGTGTTTATTTTATTTTCTTTTTTTCCAGATCGGGAAGGACAGGCAGTTGAACTTTGACCCCTGCTGCGTGAGCTATTTCTCGAAAGGCGAGTACATCGTGATGGGAGGTTCAGACAAGCAGGTATCCCTCTACA
Organism: Pangasius djambal; assembly: GCA_022985145.1. NCBI lineage: Eukaryota > Metazoa > Chordata > Actinopteri > Siluriformes > Pangasiidae > Pangasius > Pangasius djambal. Next base: position 20,893,713 of record CM040982.1, read on the forward strand.
CTAAAGATGGCGTTCGTCTCGGGACCATCGGAGAGCAGAACTCCTGGGTCTGGACCTGCAGGGTTAAACCAGACTCCAACTATGTGGTAACACTTTGGATTTAGACATTGCAGTGATTTTTGGATGCTAGTTGCCAATCAGTGTATTTGGCCGCTGTAGCGATTTGGAATGAAAGCTGACACTTTTAGAAGTTATAGGGTAGCCAGAAAGGCAGAGTCAAAATGCAAATGCATGTGCGTGGCAGAGCTTGTTTTAGAAACCGTGATGTGTGCGTGTGAGCGAGGGAGCATGCGAGAGAGAAAATGATTGACTAAAATGCAAATAATTTTAATTTATGAGATAGAATGGCATCTTGTGAGTATCAAAATGGTAATGAGGATGAAAAAAAATCCGCCCTACTTCTAAATCCAGTAAAATATCACTCTTACTGTTTGTATGATGTTGATGTGCGCTCAAATACTGAATTATGATGTGCAGTCTGTCAGATTCTTGCTGCTTTCTTTCCGCAAATCTTATTCACCCATTAGTTTTTGCTTCTTTGTCCATTCATATCGATGTTACTGATAAAGACAGATAAATATAGAATTACAATTTAGCATTATATAAAAGAGATAATGCTAAATCATGCTTATTTTTGACTGTAGCCTCCATGTACTTTTTGCTTTTCTGATTTCCAGGTGGTGGGTTGTCAGGATGGCACTATAGCGTTCTTCCAGCTGATTTTCAGCACAGTGCACGGTCTCTATAAAGACCGCTACGCCTACAGAGACAGCATGACTGATGTCATCGTCCAACACCTCATCACTGAGCAGAAAGGTGCTCCTATACAGCCGATCCCACACTGCACAAGGCCAAGGACTGACATTTTCTACCGTGTCTGGTTCTGAAAAGTGGAGTTTTTCCTGTCTTGCTTGCATTTCAATCTGAAGTAAAGTTATAACATTAAAGACATCCCCAAATTTAAAGAATACAACGGGAAATGAGTTCGCACTTTGATTATCTGCATCATCTCTGGCTCATCACCTGAGGTAAAAGTCACTCATTTAAAACCCGAGCCTCAGCGTCGTCTCTCCACTTGACTGACCGCTGGGGAAATAATCGCTCATTAATTCCCTCACTTCTGTTCTGTTGGCTGAATTTCTTATTAAGAGTGTCTTAATTTAAACATTTCAAAACTCTGTGGTATATAGATATGCAAAAATGTAATCAAATCGTGACCTTTGTAGTGTGAGGAAATCACACTTAGCTAGAAAGGCTTTAGACATCTTACACCTAAACTAAACTAAACCTAAGCTTGTTACTCAACATGATTTTGGCAAGCAGACACCAAGGCAAGGTTAGAAATTAACCTAAATAAAACATCACCACATTGTTTTTGGTAAAAAAAATATATTCATTTTGTATTTTATTAAAGATGTTTATGCACATCATTGGCAGAAAAACCAGACTTTTGATTGTTCTCCATTTTTTAAAATCTGTTTTCCAGAATTAAGTCACAGCAGCCACACAAACATTTGAATATTGCAGTTCAGTATTACAATATGCAATGCAGTTTGATTTAATTTTTTTTTTTTTGTATGAAAATTGTTTGTTGTCTGAAGGCATGGGTAATATGCTAGCCAAAAAAACCCCATGACTTTACTTACTCTCCTTTAATACTTCTGCAAGACGTTTTGATACCCATTTTAGACCTTTTGATACCCATTTTAGACCTTTTGATACCCATTTTAGACCTTTTGATACCCATTTTAGAACAAGTTATTCTAGTAAAATTCTGCTGTTTTCCGTCATGATTGTGCAGTCCATGCACTCGCTGTCCACTTCATCAGGAACACCTGTACACCTGCTCATTCATGCAATTATCCAGTCAGCCGATCATGTAGCAGCAGCACAGACTATAAGATTATGCGCGCACAGGTCAAGAAATTAATACTAAAAGTTAAATATTCACATCAATAGTTGCTTCACCTGCTCTTTTTCCAGTCTTCAGCTGTCTAGTTTCAGTGAGTCTGTGCCCACTGTAGCCTCAGATTCGCTGAAACGAGTGGAACATTTCTGCTGTTGCAGCAAATCTGCCTCAAAGTTCGACTTATTGCGCTTTCTGAGATGCTTTTCTCCTCACCACGGTTGTAAAGAGTGGTACTTTTCCTGTCAACTCAAACCAACTTCTCTTATCAACTTCTCTCATCGACAAGGCATTTGCTCACTGGATGTTTTTTTTGTTTGGTTTTTTTTTTTTTTTTGCACCATTTTCTGTAAACTCTAGACTCAGGAGATCAGCTGTCTCTGAAATACTCAAACCACCAAAAACTAAATAAATAAAATAAAAATCTGGCACCAAAAGATCATTGGATGAACTGATGAACTACATGAATGAGCAGGTATATAGGTGTTCCTAATAAAGTGAACGAAGAAACGTCTGCTTTGCTAGCAAAGGTATGTAGTCTTTCACTTTGTGTCTGACTAATGTATTCCTTTCTCTTTTCACCCATTCAGTACGTATAAAGTGTCGTGAGCTAGTGAAGAAGATCGCCATTTACCGCAGCCGGCTAGCCATCCAGCTACCAGAGAAGATTCTAATTTATGAGCTGAGTTCAGACGACTCTTCTGACATGCACTACCGCGTCAAAGAGAAAATCTGCCGGCGCTTTGAGTGTAACCTACTCGTCGTCTGCTCCCAGCACATCATCCTCTGTCAGGTATAGAGTACAGCGGGAAACGTAATGATGAATGTAGCATGCTGTGTGTACGCATTATTTTAATTCCAACAAATAATGAATGGCAGATTAGACTAAAGCATGTCATGCCTATATATACAATATATAACACCTAAGCTTATTGAAGTACCTGGGAGAAGCTGTATCCATAGCCACAGGGCAGGCTTACTGTAGCCATGTAGTCACCACATTGCTCTGTTCACAGCTGTGTGTGTGTACGTGTGGTGTGTGTGCTCTTGTAGGAAGATACCGAGACAGGGTCTTGACCGTTGTCTGCTTTAAATGCCTGAGCGTCTCTGCTTTCAGTCTGTGGTTTGTGTCATACAGACAGCGAGAATGATTCACTCGCCGACTCTCCCCCGAAGCCTTTTTAACAGCCTGATGATCTCTTAAATCTCTTTCCCTAAAGACAAAAGGTGTTTTCTTCTGCCTAAAGTGCGTCGGCTCTAACTGCTTATTGTCCAAGCCTGGCATCTTTGCTTTCCCTCCTAATCCCAACATGCTGTTTCATTTCATTCTGAGCTGCTTGTAATTGCGCTGGCGGTGTTACTGGAGGTCTGTTTTCACTGTGCGCTGTCCTGCGTCTAAATGTTTTATCTACTGTCGGCTGAAGCCAGATGCTTAACACCTGTGTACATGTTTATTTTTCTGTGTGTGTGTAGGAGAAGAGACTACAGTGTTTGTCATTTAGTAGTGTGAAAGAGAAGGAGTGGATCATGGAGTCTCTGATTCGCTATATCAAAGTGATCGGTGGCCCACCAGGAAGGGAGGGACTTCTGGTCGGCCTCAAAAATGGAGCAGTGAGTTTTCAACATAGCACACCCTTTATGTCAGAGTATATATAGAATATTTATTTTTCTGTACATTAACCAGTATTTCTTTTTATCCTTCATCACACAGTAAACCTATAGGAGGTTCATTTTACATCTGCGTCTATTTAGAAGTCGTATTTTATATTTAAAGGCACAGTTCCACCATAAATATTTACACAATTCAAAATTTTCCCTTTTTCCTAGCTCTATTACAGGTTTTTTTTTTTTTTTTTTTTTAATTCAAGCTTTGGACACCAAACATGTCTTGTGGTTTTTTGGGGTTTTTTTCACCCAAAAAAAAAAAATCCTCTTAAATGTGTTGATTTATTGGTATTTCTCTAAAAGGTACTAAATATGCCCAAACGGATTAAACACTATATGGCCAAAAGTATGTGGACACCCCTTCTAATGATGAGTTCAGGTGTTTCAGTCACATCCACTGCTAAAATTAAGCACATAGCCATGCAATTTGCATAGACAAACACTGGCAGTAGAATGGGTCATTCTGAAGAGCTCAGTGACTTTAAACGTGGCACTGTCATGGGATGCCATCTTTGCTACAAGTCAGTTCGTAAAATTTCTGCACTGCTAGATCTGTCCCAGTCAACTGTAAGTACTGATATTGTGAAATGGAAGTGTGTAGGAGCAGCAACAGCTCAGACACGATGTGGTAGACCACAGAAATTCATAGAGAGGGGCCACTGAGTGCTGAAGTGCGTAATGCGTAAAAAATCGCCTATTGCATCACTCACTGCAGACTTCCAAACTGCCTCTGGAAGCGACATCAGCGCAAGAACTGCGCGTCTGGAGCGTCACGAAATGTGTTTCCATGGCCGAGCAGCTGTACGCAAGCCTAAGATCACTATGCACAATGCCAGGCATCGGCTGGAGTGGTGTAAAGCACGCTGTTGCTGAAATCTGAAGCAGTGGAAATGTGTTCTCTAGAGTGATGAATCACGCGCCACTTTCTGGACGTTTGAATCTGGGTTTGGTGTATGCCAGGAGAACACTAAACAGTAAAGTTTGGCGGAGGAGGGATAACAGTGCGGGGCTGATTTTCAGGCTTACAGCTAGGCTCCTTAGTTCCAGTGAAGGGTCATGTTAATTCTACAGCTTACAGAGACATTTTAGACAATTATATGCTTCCAAATTTGTGGCAACAGTTTGGAGAAGGCATTTTCCTGTTCTAACATGACCCCTGTGGACAAAGGGAGGTCCATAAAGACATGGTTTGACGAGTTTGGTATGGATGAACTTCAGTGGCTTTGGCCCTGACCTCAACCCCTTTGGGATGAAATGGAGCGTTGATTTTGAGCCAAGACCTCTCGTCCAATAACAGTGCCCGACCTCACAAATGCTCTTTTGACTGAATGGGCACTAATTCCCACAGACACACTCCAATCTTGTAGAAAGCCTTCTCAGAAGAGTGGAGGCTGTTATAGCCCCAAAGGGATTGGGGACGACACTCCCTATCACTGCCTATGGCCATATAGTGTGTATACATACAGTACATACACTGCCTTGAATACTTGCATAAGAGTTTTCCACATTTTCTATGTCAAAGAATCTATACACAATAACCCATAATATTGAAGTGGGAGGAAATCTGTATAGTTTGTAAATTGATTTACAAATAAAATTGTAAAAGCTGTGATTGCATAAGTATACATCCATAAATGAACCTTAAATTAGTTCTTTTGGAAAGAGACGTGATTACAGCCACAAGACAATTTTTAATTTAGAGCACAGGTTCTAAAACTTGTTTGGTGGGCTGGATTACATCCTGTCTCAGTCCGTGGACCCTATGTTTGATTCCCGCCCACCCCCCTGATGTCGAGGGTTGACAAATTAAAGGAAAAACAAGCATCATGTGTCTTATTAAATTGTTACACCACCACAAACCACCAGAACAGCTTCCGTACTCCTTGGCACACATTCTGCAAGTCACTGGAAATGTACTGGAGGGATGAACACTAAAAGATATTCTCTCAGTTGGTTTTTTGGTGTTGGTGTTGGTGGTGGTGATGGTGTTGGTGGTGGTGGTGGTGGTTTTGGAGAGCACCATCTAACTGGTCCAAAATCACCCAGAGCTTCAGTTGGGTTGGGATCTAGTGACTGTGAAGGTCTTAGCATATGATGTACATCATTTTCATCCTCATCAGACCAGTCAGCGAGACGTCGCACCCTGTGGATGGGGACGGGGTCATCCTGGAATAGGCCGTCTGGATGCCATTAATTGCACAACTTATTTTAACACATTGGGAGACCTGCAAAGTTCCATGATGTAATGACTGCTGTTGAGGAGAAAGCATCATTATAAAAAGAAAGATTTAAAATTTAATAGGTGTACCTACTTTATATGTACCTAGAGGGGGAATACTTACTGTGGCCATTTGGTCTCTGCATGGCTTGTTTTAACAGTTTGCAGCTGTGTGAGTGGTGAGTGTACCCTCAGCGAGTCTATATATGTAATTAATAGGCTAGCATGCCTTCTACAGTTAATTGCAAACAGTATTCCACATATTTTTAATGCCTTTATTCTACCTGGAAGTCAGCTGTCCTGCTGCACAGGAGATTTGTCATCCTTTATTGGTCTCTTTCATAAAAGGTTTCGGTTTCGTCATTCAGTGTGGCACTAAAGGGAAAGGCATGTTGCCCTTCTGTAACTGATAGACACTCTTAAGACACTCTCATTTCCTTATAACACTGCACAAATTGTACCTGAGACTACTCATTTTTATTTTTTCTCATTCATACAGTTATCCAATCAGCCAATCATGTGGCAACAGCCCAGAGGCGTTTTTTCCAATCTTCAGCTGTTCAGTGTGGTCTTCTGCTGTTGTAGACCATTTGCAGCCAGGTTTGCTGTGTTGTGTGTTCTGGGATGCTTTTCTGCTCACCACAGTTGTAAAGAGTATTTATTTGAGTTATTGTGGCCTTCCTGTCAGCTAGCACCAGCCTGGCTGTTCTTCTCTGACCTCACTCATCATCAAGGCGTTTCCAGCTGGAGAATACCACTTACTGGATGTTGTTTGTCGCACCCGTCTGTGTAAACTCTAGAGACTGTGGTGTGTGAAAATCCCAGGAGATCAGCAGTTTCTGAAATACTGTCTGGCGCCAACAATCGTGCCCCAGTCGAAGTCTTCGAGATCGCATTTTCCCCACATTGTGTTGCTTGATGTGAATATGTCCTGTACCTGCATGATTTTATACACTGCGCTGCTGCAGCGTCATTGGCTGATCGGATAACTGCACGAATGAGCATGTTTACGGGTGCGCCTAATAAAGTGGTTGTGAGTGTATTTGTAAATATTTCTATTTATACATGTACGTTTATTTTCTACCAGAGAAAATAAAGAGTTCTACAGACTACAAGATGACATACAGCTATATAGTATGTGTGCCCTAATTAATTATCTCTGCCTATCTGGCAAATTCCATTTCTTTTTTGTCCATCAGTAATGTTTATATACTGTAGATCTATATGCTACTCTCCTACCTCACCTGTCTGTTGTTAGATCCTTTGGACTGGCCTAGGTTTTAAACCTGGGTTTAATAGCATGGGTATGCAGCAGCTATTTGCAATGACATCAACCCTGTTAAATCACTAACTATTAGAAAATGGTTAAGCAGTCCCATTGTCTGTATTAGCATATTCATTAGCAGACTCTGAGGTACGTTTTTAAGAGATATTTCGCATTCTTACGTGTGCTTTTATTAGCCAGACACTGCATCAGGTCTAACATATGTTCTCTGGTTGGACAGATTTTGAAGATCTTTGTGGATAACCCATTCCCTATCACACTGCTGAAGCAGAACACATCTGTGCGCTGTCTGGACATGAGCACGTCTCGCAGTAAGCTGGCCGTGGTGGACGAGCACAACACCTGCCTGGTCTACGACATCCAGACCAAAGAGCTGCTTTTCCAGGTTAGGCCCCGATCCAGATTGATCGCATAACCGCTTCCCCTTGTTTCCTGTTTATCAGAGAGATGCAGATGTTGGCTGTTGTGCCTGGTTTGCCATTTTCACGCCACAGAATTGCACTTTCAGTTTAGCTCTAGCCCAGTCCACAAACAATGCAAGCCAGCCTCAGGAATTTTAAGACATTAAAGAGATATACATGTCTAATTCATAGACACTTTTAGACAGCTTTACAGTTATGACAATGATAATGGCATATAATACTCACATGTGTCAAGGAAGTCATCTAACCTGCTTTATTGTAAACAAATTTTCTCCTGCCCACCAAAGAAGAATTTATTTTTGACCCCCAGCTTGGGTCATTAGCTTGGGTTGTATGCCTAAAGCTCTATTCACACCAGTGATTAGAAATGTTACAGGGAATGAAAATGAAAGCCAAAAAACATTAAATCTTGAGATTTATTTATTTATTTATTTAGAAAACGACAAGCATGATATTGTGGCATAATGTTTATAGGTTACCTGTCGTTCTCATTAGGTTCTAATATCCAATAACAGCGTGTGCTCCTTCTTTTGATCCACTTTTCTATTTTCTTTTAATAGGCTCCCAGTACAGACAGTATTAAGATGAAGTGATGTGACTCATAGCAAATGTATTTTTGAGACATGGTTCAAAAGCAGCCATCATTTTGTGCCAAAAGTATTTTGAACTAATCTCTTCCATCGCAAAACTTCTTTCTGTAAAATCACAGAGATATCTATCTTGACAGGTGTAATCTGATCACCTTTAGATTTGGTGAAAAACAGCAGGTATTTTGGGCTTAGACGTGGAGAGAGGAAAACACTGGCATTGCCAGTCCAGATGGAAATAAAATCACAGAGTAGTAAAAGACACACTTTGTAAAAGATTGAATTACCTCAGCTCCCTAGTCTCCTCTGACTAAAGCTTTATTCCCATCATATAGTTCATATTTCTTACTTCATGTTTTTTGGTAACATTCTGAATGTTGTGCACGCGTGTATTCAGGAGCCCAATGCAAACAGCGTGGCCTGGAACACACAGTGTGAGGACATGCTGTGTTTCTCAGGCAGTGGCTATCTGAACATCAAGGCGAGCAATTTCCCTGTGCACCAGCAGAAGCTTCAGGGCTTTGTTGTGGGCTACAATGGCTCAAAGATCTTCTGCCTGCATGTCTACTCCATGGCTGCGGTGGAGGTGCCTCAGGTGTGTGAGCGTATGTGTGTGTCATTGTGGATGCCTGGGAATTTTTTTTTTTATGATTTTTTTTTATATATATATCTTGTATAACACTGATGATAGAATTTGCATAAGGTATAATCAGCTGCAATTAACGTGCTAAATTTTAAATGTCAGTTTGCTAAAAGCGCCTTCCACTTCTCCGTAGTCGGCGCCGATGTATCAGTATCTGGAGAGACGCATGTTTAAGGAAGCTTATCAGATCGCTTGCCTGGGCGTGACAGACAGTGACTGGAGGGATCTGGCTACAGAAGCGCTGGAAGGACTGGACTTTGACACAGCCAAAAAGGTTTTTCAATAAATACACACAGACACCCCATTTGATTTTTGTGTTCTTACAAGAATATTGCATCACATAACTCATGAAAGCAGCAGATGGTGCTTCCTGATGCTAGTTGAGAATTCAGGCACCTCTTACAATCCCAAAAGAGCAATTAATCACTATTCACAGACACACTATTCATCTGTTTCCAAATTTATGAATGTCCAAATCTGTCTCGCGCTCTCTGCCTTTTTCTAGGCGTTTATCAGGGTCCGAGACCTGCGCTACCTTGAGCTCATCAACAGCATTGAAGTAAGTTCTGCTGCACACTTTTTTTCTCCCCACAGCTCTCACTTTCTACACTTCACACTTTTGAAGCCTTTACCAGCAAATATCCTACTGTATGATTTTGTTTCGAGTATTGTACCACAGTAAGTACAGAACTGTAAGGTTTACACTTGAGACCAGAGTGTTTACATACACCTAGACGAAAGACATTCAAACTCAATTTTTCACAGATCCACACATTGTGTTACCATACGTTTCCCGTGTTTAGTCAATTAGAGCATCTACCTTTTTTCCATTAGAGTCTCATTTCCAAATAATAGCAAAGAGACAGATTTATTTCAGCTTTTATTTACTATGTCAGATTTTCAGCTGGTCAAAATTTTACATACAGTTTGTTAGTATTTGGTGGCATTGCCTTTTAATTGCTTGACTTGAATCAAACACTGGGGTTAGCCTTCCACAAGCTTCTCACAGTACTTTAATGGGATTTCTGCTCATTCTTCCTGACAGAACTGGTGTAACTCTGTCAGGTTTGTAGACCTCCTTGCACAGACATGCTTTTTTTAGTTCACAGTCCACACATTTCCTATAGGATTCAGGTCAGGGCTTTGTGCTGGCCACTGCAGTACTTCCACTTTGTTGCCTTTAAGCCATTTCGTTACGACTGTAGAAGTATGCTTAGGATCATTGTCCTGCTGGAAGACCCAGTTGCGACCAAGTTTTAACATTCTGTCTGATGTCTTGAGGTGTTGCTTCAGTATTTCTAGATAAGCCTCCTACCTCATGATGCCATTTTTTTTTTCTGAAGTGCACCAGTCCCTTTTCTAGCAAAACACTCCCATAACATGATGCTGCCACCACTATGCTTCACAGTTGGGATGGTATTCTTCAGATTAAATGCCTCACTCTTTTTTTTTTTTCTCCGTACATAGCACAGATCATGAAACATACAGTCCAGTTTTTGTTTCATATGACCAGAGAACACTCCTCCAAAAACCTTTCAGACCAAAGTTTCTTCATCCCTGGGAGTTAATGTGTGCCTCCTTCCTGAACAATGCAGTGTCTGTTCCAAGATCCCAAGATTTTTAAATATGCATACAGTTGCTTGTACAAATGCTCGATGCACCTTCAGTTGTCTGGAAGTTGCTATTAGAGAGGAACTGGACCCATGGAGGTTCACAATTATTTTTTTTTTTTTCACCCTCGAGGTCTTGGCTGAGTTGCTTGAATTTGCCCACGGTATCAAGGTCACAAAGACTCTGATTCTAAAGGTAGACCCTTTTACAGTCACAGGTGCACTCCCAAATAACTCCTGATTATGACAGTTGGCCAATCAGAAGCTTCTAGAAATCATTATGTCAATTTCTGGAATCTTCCAGACTGTTTAAAGAGACAGTCAACTTGGTGTATGTAAACTTTTGACCCACTGGGATTCTGATATAGTGAATAAAAGCGAATTAAATCTGTCTCTAATCGATTGTTTTAAGATCACCTCTGATGTGAACAAAGATTAATTAATTGATTAATTTATCACAGGAAACGTATGGTAACATGAAGTGTGTGGAGTTGTGAAAAACCCAGATTGAGTTGTGTCAACGCAGATCAGCTGTATATTAATGCACTCATTCTAATACGTCTTCGTTTCTATGTAATTATTTACACAGGAACTCGTAAGGCGAATGCGCCACGTAAACAACTTACAAAATGTGTAATTGGCGATATCCCCTCACAGAAAAGTTCACCTTGTTATTTAGCATTTTTGAAAGAAGTCTCCAGTTCCAGCACTTCGTAACACTCAGAGGTAAAGCTGTAGCTTTAAGTTTTTTGACATGGGAAAGTTTACAAGACAGAGAGAAGGAGAGAGGAAGAAAGAGAAGCTGGTGAGAGGTTTTTTTTTAGCTGCTAAAGTGATAGTGATAACATGAACTAACTTTGTTTCACATTATTAAATACACATACATTAAATACACATACATTCACATACATTAAATACAACATTTAATACAACTGTAAACTGATAAACATACAAGTTGTCATTCATTAAGGAATAAAAGAGACTTCAGGACGTGCAGCAATAGGAAAATATTCTACTTCGGGGTGGTAACAGTAACTCGTATCAGGACACATCACACCACCTTGTCATTGAGTATTTTCCTAAGAGCGCGCCCCGTCATGTTTTATTCCATACTTATTTATTCCATCGACTTCCTTTGGATTTCTCAAAAAGCTTTAGAGTTTAGAAGAAACAGATCCAGCCTTGTGTGAACAAGACCTTTCAAATCTGAATGCATTTGTGTGTTTTTTTGTGTATGTGATAAGACTGTGCTAGCCTCCAGGTAACAGTTTGAAAAGGGCTAGCCTTTGTCTACCAGAAATGCTTTTGATGTCAGGAATGCTGTATAGAAAGAATGGATTATTGAATTTCAGTGGATCATACAACAGAAGGTTGCATAATCTACTCCTTTTTTTTTAGTAGTAGATTAGGTGTGTGCATTTTTGTGTATGTGTGCGTATGCAGACATGTTGGGGATTTCTTATTGAATTCTAAACTTAAGTACCTTGGAAAACTTTTGACATACGTTGATGCTACAAACTGATGATTTTGTATTTTGTAGCTTTTTAAAAAAAAAATAAATAAAATAATAAATATTAATGATGTGTATGTAAATTGCTCCGTCTATTAAACTGTATATGGATCACCAAAGCAAGGGTGTACACAGTTTATTTGGATTTTTCTGGATTCTGAATTCTTTTCAGCCACAAGTAGATTTAAAAAAACTATCTAAATATTTAAAAAAGATCCTTGTTGACTTTTGATATCTGTATTTCGCTTTCAGTCGCAATTTTAGATTCTGAGCGAATAAGAATAGAAACTGGCCTAAATCCAAACGGCAGTTTGAAGATGAACTTTTGTTTCGTGAGCCGCTTGCTCCTCTTCTATTTTTGTTCTGTTTATCATCGACCCATGAGAGAGCAAAAAGATGTGTGCTTTCTATTTGCGCGCGTGTGATGCATCATTTGCACAAACACATACTCGATTTACATTTTTGCTGTGCTACTTTTCCACGCATGTGCTAATCGAATTGTGTTTGTGTGTGTTTTCCACAGGAGAGGAAGAAGAGAGGTGAGAACAACAGTGATCTCTTTCAAGCAGACGTCTACGCTTACCAGGGCAAATTCCATGAGGCCGCCAAACTCTATAAGAGAAGTGGCCATGACAACAGAGCTCTCACCATGTACACAGACCTACGCATGTTTGAGTATGCCAAGGTGCGTGTGTGTGTGTGTGTTTACATTCATATTTAACCATGTGTTCGCTCATTAGCAGCAGTGTATTTGTCCCTGACCTTTTTGATGTTTGTGTGTGTGCATTTTTGTGAGAGTGTGTGTGCGGAAACCCATGCGTACATTGCTGCTGTATATATATTTGCTTTCCTTTCTAGCAATTTTTGTGTGTGTACGTTTTCATGTTCTGACATCTGCGTGTTTATGTGGGGCCCCTGCTCTCGGACTGATTTTCTGTGAAGGAAGGCAGACCTAATTGTCCTAATTGTGGCGGTGCTCTCTTTTCTCAGCTCCTCCACTTCACTAGACCCTTGAGCTCTAGACGTATGCAACGAATAATTAAGACTACTTCAAGTACTTTAGGTTCCTTTCAGGCATTTTTGCAATCATGATTTGTGCCCCGACTTTACTTGGGAAGGGAATTTTTTTTTTTTTTTACCAGTTCCTCTGTACGTGATCTTTTGAACTCGGAAGTGTTCATTTGGTTTGTTTTTGCGTAGTGAAATTTAAAGAATTTCTCTGACTGCGTGTGTGTTCCAGGAATTCCTGGCTTCGGCAGACCCTAAAGACACAAAGATGCTGATGAAGAAACAGGCGGACTGGGCTAAGAACAGTAAAGAGCCACGTGCTGCCGCTGACATGTATCTAAGCGCAGGAGAGAACATGAAGGCCATCGAGATCATTGGAGAGCACGGCTGGGTGGACATGTGAGACTCAGGCACACTGATACATAGAATTCCTGCTTAAAGCACATACACACAAACACACACACAGGTTAGCTGAAGCCTAAAATGAAAACAAATACAGATTCAGTGTTTTTTTTTTTTTTCTCTTCTCTTCCCTGATTTTCTCCCGAATTTGGTCGCCTGCCAATTCCCACCCACCACCCGGCTCTCCCCAATCACACGACACCTACCAGTAGGGGAGGATGAGGGATAATACATGCTTCTTTGAGACATGTGAAGCCAGCCACCTGCACTCATGCTTCATCACAGGGCAGCGTAACACACTCAGACAAAAGTACTATCTGCCCTCTTCCGTATACATTGAGCTCACAGACTCCCGTGATTGACTAGTGTCACTGTGGTTGACAGATGAGAGAGCAGTATCTTCCCTCCCGCCCAGAGAACATGGGCAAATTTGCTGACTTGGCTCCTGGCCACTGATGTGTATGGCAATGTCAGGATTCGAACTTGTGATCTCCCAAAGATAGCGTGAATATTCCAGATATTCCCAAAAAAGTGTTTCTGACTTAAACCATACTGACCCCACCATTAGAAATCTCTCAAAAATTTTGAAAAGTCTGCTCTGAATTTGAGTATAAAGAGAGCAGACTTTCGTGCTTCCTGTGTCTGTATCTGAAATTGGAAATCTCACCTGCACTGCCTCTTGAACAAACATCACATTTTCCCAAGCACTTGCTTAATATCGCCAAATAAACACTCCAACTCGGTCATCATTTAGGCAACATGTTCATCCTCAAAGTGGAGTTTGCCTTATACTTGCCTTCTACTTCTACTGCATATTTGCTCTCGTCTTCACGTTCTCATGCTTCCTTTAAGTTAGTTTTCTTTTGTCCTGTTTTCACTCGCTCCTCTCTTGAAAGCAGTGTGGAATATTAAAGACTATAGCCTCACATCAAACAGATAATAACAATGTGGAGGACAACATATAATTAAACCAGTGGCAAGAAAAGAGGAAAAACAATAAAATGGAACTAATTTCATGGATCGTTGCTCGCACATAATGTGGAAAATGAACCTCCATTGTTTGAGCAACTCTCCTATTATATTATTGCTATCTTTATATCAGATAAGCAAAGTTCATCTTGAATCAAACAACTCCCTCTCCCTCCCTGGCTCTCTTTTTCCTCTCCTTCTCTTTCTGCAGGTTGATAGATTTGGCACGGAAGCTCGATAAAGCGGAGCGCGAGCCATTGGCCAGGTGCGCTGAATTCTTCCAGAAGTTGAATCACCATGGTTACGCAGCTGAGACCTACTCCAAAATGGGCGACCTGAAAGCCTTGGTGCAGCTACATGTAGAGGCCAGGCACTGGGATGAGGTGTGTGTGGGTGGATGGGTGACAGTTGGTCCAATAAACTTCTCTTTGTCAGTCGCCAAATGTGTTTTATAACATGTAGTTTGAATTTCTAGTGTTGCTGTGGTACAATTACGTGCTGCTAATTACAAACTACTCAACTGATAATTAACGAACTTACCTACTAATTAGCCATTGCTTTCACACACGTGTCCAAAGGTGTCCAAAATAGAAAGTTCTCAGATATTGTGCTCTGATGATTCAGACCGCATTTGTGTTGTACTTCTGTACTGAAAGAATCTTTCAGAACAAGTACTTCAGAATACGTCATTACAAACTATTAAAATGATCTGTATAGAATAATAAATTACCTTAAACGATTCTTGAATCTGATTGGATAGAAAGTGTACTTAAAAGTCGTCTTTCTATAGTGACAACTTACACATGGACTTCTATGGCAGATGCTTCACAGATTTTAAAAAACATGTATAATATTATATGTTGAAGCATTCTGCGTGGAGACATTTATTTAGCATTTTTGGAAGGTGTCTCCAGTATCAGCACTTTGTAACTGTCAGAGAGAACGCTGTAACTGTAAGTTCTGTGACATGTGAAAGGCTTCAGAACGGAGGACTTTGCAGTTTGTGGGTTCTCTGTAAGCAGTGTAATGACACGGAAAAGTCTTCAGGATTCTCGCTAACATGACAAGCTGCATTTTTTTTTTTCTTAGTAACTTGAAAAGAAAAGTAAAAAGAGGGAAGAACTGTCTATAGCTTTTATAACAAGAGTGAAAACACGGACTTGTTTTGTGCATCGCGACATTAAATGCATAACAATAAATGTAACATATAACAACTATAAATGAACAAAAGATACAATGTACCACTCTTTAATTAATATAAAAACTGTAATCGTTGGCCATGGTACATCATTAGCCTCATTAAAAATGCCAGAATCTATGAATATCTACAATATGTAAATTGGAAATGTTCTCCTGCTATCCCTAATATCTAACCATCTAGTAAACCAGCATTTGTTTGCAAGTGAAATTTCAGAATCTTAATCTCAATCTCAGATTTTTCATTGTCAGTATTCTCAGAAAGTTATTTATTTAATAAATTAGCAAGCTTAGTGCATAGTTTCTGTGGCTAAAGGCATCACATAACTACCTAATAATTTGCATAGAACCTATTTTGTGACAGCAGATCAGGCGATCTGATATGCATGTAAAATTGCTGATATATATATATATATATATGTGTGTGTGTGTGTGTATGTGTGTGTATGTGTGTGTATATATATATATATATATATATATATATATATATATATATTTGGCTAATATGTACTCTCACAATGTTGCCAATGTTAAACAAGCTTAAAGGCTATCTGGAGTGTGGTACTGAAAACCAGTAAAGTAAGTAATTGGTGTTTTTACCATTGGACCACAGGCTTTCTCACTGGTCGAGAAGCATCCTCAGTACAAGGACGATGTGTATGTTCCGTATGCACAGTGGCTTGCTGAGAACGACCGCTTCGAGGAGGCCCAGAAAGGTGCGTCAACCGCTTCCACTTCTTCTTCTTACAGACAGCGGTTTTTCACATATTTGCCGCCTATTCAGCAAGTGCTGTGGATTATAATTACATGTCCACATTACATTCAGAAAAAAGACAATGCGTGGGAGCTTTGGAAGTCCTCGTCCTTACATTGCTGGAGAAAGAAGTGTGGATTGTTCTATGCTGCACTGATTATCTTTCTGGTCATAATCCACCATTGTGCTTCGGCTGATTATAATTGGCAGCGGGAGACGCTTTACAAGCCCGACGAGGCAGGGATGTCTTCAGACTCCACACCACACACACACTCCATTTCATTAACCCAGGAATTCTTCTCCTCACTCTTCAGCTACTTCGGACCACCGTCTGTGTTTATCATAGACTCTCCTCTAAAGCACTGGAGCTGAGCCGCACTCCAGCCACGTCAAATCTCCTGTGATAAATGGGCGACTAAAGCACTTCGACCCAAAATGCAGCTAATGGAGTCCTGACCCTTAAAAAGGCTTCCTACATGAGGTCGTCATGAGGGGTTGCATTGCTGTAAAGCTGTGTTTCATTAGGGTGAGATAACAAGGAGGGAACCCGGTGCTCAATCCTGCTCGGGTTTCTAAGTGCGACTCTGTTTGACATCCACTAATAGCCTCTCATTTTCTCTGTGCACTGAGTTGCAGCAGAGATTAGGCTTTAAGAGCGGAGGTTCGTACGACTTGCGTGCATTAAGTACAAATTGCTTTTGGCTTGTGGGTGAGGTAGAGAGGTCTGGCCCGGTTCCCTGTGTGTAACGCCTGGCAGCTGGAAGAGAAGAGCGGAAAGGAGGAATTTATTACTTACATAGCCCAACTCTGGGAAAGATTTTGGTCAAATATGAATGTAATGCCAGATGATTTAACAGTGCAAATGACTAAATCCCTATTTAGACTGATTAGTGAAGGGTATTATGTCCAAAGATTGATGGCAGAACTGAACCGAGCAGCTTCTCGGCTTGAGGTTCTGAAATTAATGATCATGTGATTTAAGTTTTTAAGTGGCTTCTAAGTCATTTGCAGACAGTTTGTCAAATTAAAGCTGACATCTGAAGCTAAACAGCTTGAATGTCAGCTAAGACTGGATTTAAATAAGTAGCCACGTGCTGGTAAGAAGAATGACATGAGGTATGATGTATCGTTATAGAAAAGCGGATATCGTTCGGAATCTGGAATATTGGTGTAGCTTGTTATTTTTTTAAATGCTGCATGTCATAATCGTGATTGTTTTTTTTATTTTAATATAACCTATATAATAGTATAAAGTACTCCTGAACTGACACCAGTGCTCCCTTCTGAGGAATTCACATTTTAATGTAATTTAATGGCAGCTTGGTTTTTAAATAGTTTTAAATAAAAAAATAATTGATGAATAAAGAGTGAAAGTTTATGTGTAGCATGTTCATATATAACTGACACTTATTTTGTTTAGTCCCTTGAGTTGCTCTTTCAAATTGTTTTGTATTGATTTTTTTTTTTTCTCCAGATAATATAATGAGCTTTGAATTTGTTTTGTCTGGTTCTCCAGCAGTTTTGATTAAAGATGAAGAGACATAAGTACTCAGAATAAACTGAAGTAGATTAGAAGTTAACATAAGCCACTTGGATCACCATGTTTCCATAATCTTTTATCTTCTTTAAGGATATTTGCCAGGCATTGCACAAATCTTATTTGTATCGAAGGCCTTCTGATGTCATTATATATAATGAATATAATATAATATAATATAGAATATTTACTTTAGCCTGTTTTGTTTTACTTGATGAAGTCCTTGAATCCTTGACATCATAGCATAACTGTATAAATACCCAGTGAAACATTCAGATACTGAATTGTTGCATCTTATTGTATTGTAGCAGATTCAGTCGTATCATCAAATATCGAAATCGTGGCATGGGCAGAAAAGCGTTCACCCTATCCTTCGGAGATCCTGAGTTTGAATCCCGATGCCGGGAGCGCAAGAGAGCAAAACCAGCCATCCTCTCAGGGATGGAGGGGTTGCATGCTCTCTCCTTTCAATCACAGTGAACACTAGCCAATCTTGAGTGTCTGTGAGCTTGCGCATGCAGAAGGTTGCATGAGCAGCAGTTCAGAAAGATACGGTCGACTGGCTTCATGTCTCGGAGGAAGCATGTGATAGCCTTTGCCTTCTTAGTTGGCAGCTGTCCTGTGATAGGGAAGAGCTGGCTGATGGGTGGGAATTGGCGACGAGAAAATCCTAAATATACTCGATATATCGAAATCATTATCTTACGAATTTAAGTTGTATCATATCGTGTGGAAGCCTGGGTTTTACACCTCTAGCACAGATACAGTGGGGTCCAAACGTCTGAGACATGGAAAATCCTTTTTTTTTTCAAGCTGGAAATAAACAGAAAGCCGAAGCAATTCAAACAAAGAAAGGAAATCTTCAATATTCAACATTCAAATTCGTGATATTAGATTATTAAATTAACAAAAGATTAGGTTTTCCTTGAGTCTGTTCTATTGAACCATGTGATCATATGATACTCTAACATGAAACATGGATCTAACATGAGTACATATCAAATACTATAATATATCTCTAAAGTTCTACTTTTGACTCATTATTACTGATAATTAAATTTGTGATGAAAAAAAATGCACTTCATTAGAAAAATGTTTTCACTAGTGCGTCTCAGACTTACCCACTGCTGATCTGAGAGTACCTACGAGTACCTTCCTGTTTAGGAGGAGTTGTTATGAAAATATTAAATATCATTTTTATTAGTAATAAATAAAATATACCCCCACCCACTAACCAAAGATTTACAGTATTCAGTACAGTTTACATGGATATTACAATATTGTACATTAAAATAAACAAATGAATGGAAAAAGAATTACCAAGATAATCATTTAGCGCTCGCTTAGGTGTTATTGAAGAGGCAGTTATTCAGTCTTCAGCTGAAGACAGGCAGATTCTCAGCTGTTGGACAGCATGATGCATGTCTTCCTTGTGTCTTGAGGGATGGTGGGGCGAGCCGAACTGTTCTTATTGGCTCATACGGAATGTGAGAAGTGTGTTCAGCTAGGTAGGAGTTTGTTTTTGGCTTTGTAGGCAAGCATTAGTGGTTCAAGTCTGCTGTGGAGAGCTACAGGAAGCTAGTTGAGGGAACGCAGGAAAGGATGATGGCACACAAGGGATAACCAACCTGCAAAAACATCGTGAAACTATGTAATCTTCCACAAAAATAAAAAAATATCTGTTTAGTTTTTCATGACCCTGCTTTACCCTACTGCTTGTTAATGTCATGTGATTTCACTTCTTCTTTCTCTCTTTTTGTTTACCAGCTTTCCACAAGGCTGGCCGGCAAGCAGAGGCTGTCAAGGTTTTGGAACAGCTTACCCACAATGCCGTTGTGGAGAGCAGATTCAACGATGCCTCATACTACTACTGGATGCTCTCCATGCAGTGTTTGGATATAGCACGAGGTGTGTGTGTGTGTGTGTGTGTGTGTGTGTGTGTGTGTATTAAATTAACTAGACATCATGCACCAGCTGTTTTTGTACTTAAGTATATTTCCTTAGTGTTAGGAGTGTTTGCATTCCTCTCAAAATGAGTTATGTGTGTTTTTGTGTTATTTATTTCCATAGATAATGAGGAGAAGAGGGAGGAGATGTTGAAGAAGTTTCACAGTTTTCAGCATTTGGCTGAGCTGTACCATGTCTACCACTCCATTCATCGCTACATGGTGATTCTCCTTATCCGAACCACTCCAGGTTTTTTAATTAGTTGTAAGACTTAGTTTGACTGTTGCAAATCAGTCTTCTAAAACAGTGAAAACCACTTTTACCTCTACGAATGGGTTGATAATGTGTTCCAGCCTGACCATAATGAGCTATTCCAAGTTTCCATCAAGGCCATCATGACTCTAAAACGCATTTGTTTCTGTTTCTTTATCCCTTCAACTCTCAACTCTAGTTTAATTTAAATTAGCTATTTTAATTTATTCTTATATACAACGTAACTAGTTTTAGGGTTTTTTTTGTTGTTGTTATTAAATGCTGTGCATGACCAGGAACTCTCTAGATAAGTTGGAAAACCTTTTAAAATATTTTATGCGCTGTCTTTCATAAATATTCACCCCTTTGAACTTTTCTACATTTTGTAGTATTACAGCCTGGAACTGAAATGGACTTATATGTCATGAAGCTACAGGAAATAGCCCATAATATTAAAAAAAGGGGAGCAGAAAATCAATCAAATTCCGGACAAAGTTTTGGAAAAGTAACAATCGGAGTTTTGTTATTGAAAAAAAATATCCCAAACTTTGAAAATCCCACAGAACACCATTAAATATGTTATTAAAAATGGAAAGAATATGGCACAACCGCAATTCTGCCTAGAGGACGCCGTCCACCAAAAGTCGGTGACCGGGTAAGGAGGGTATTAGTCAGAAAAGCAACCAGTGGACTCCGTTCATGAATACTTATGCGGTCACAACATTTAGTCTTTATTTGTGAATAATTTTGCAAACTATAAAATTTTGGATGGGTTCGGGGGGGGGGGGGGGGGGGGGGGGGGGGGGGGGGGGGCGTGGAGTTGTGAATACATATACAAGGCACTGTATGTTCCTGCTTTTGTAGTCTTGGCAAATCCTAACTGTCATGTTCTGTGCCACGACATGCCAATTTGTTATAACTTTGGACTGAGTCATTGCCTACACCACATATGACAAAAGTCATCATGTCTCTAAAATTATTTGATTCTCTAAATAAATGACTCTGCAGCATTGCTTCCTTTCCAGTGGTGTAGTGTTTTGGAAATTGCGACTGGTGTTTCTGTTGAAACCAGAATAACAGAAAGTAGAAAACGTAAATTCTATATCGGAATATGTTTCTCACTCGCCATTTTGCATAAATGGTCAATGTCATATTAATGAGAAATCCAGTGTAGAATCGGTTGTTTTTGGCTGTTCTAAGTTACTACATAAAAGAATGAACTCATTCATAGATGGTGATAATTTGTTGGTTGGTGCTGTATTTTCGTTATTCCTGTGAGAAGTTAGTGCTGTGGGATGCCATAGGGGGACATTGTTAATGCAGTTACAATGATGTTTACTAGGTGAGAATTTGAAACAGCAGAGGCTCATAGCTTGAGCTACATTTGATCTATGAAATGACAGGCATGATGGACTTCAGTGGAGGTCGTGTTAATTATAAAGATTAATATGCAAGTCATTCCAGGTGGAATTATCCTTTAAATTCTTTTGGGAAAGTAGTCCTAGATAAGCAGTTAAACCAAATGACTGTTGATCCTGAGGCTAGTCGAAAGCAGAGATGTGGAGATGATGGCTGGATCATACCAGTTTGTAAGTTTTAATGTGGATGCAGTATTTGAGTGTTTGTACTGTAATATTTAAATAGGTACATATGGAAATTGTGTATTTGGTATTGGTAATAGATGTGTTGTTTAATCAGCATGGATTGACTCACATTGCTGAAAACCTTGTGTGTCTTTCTTTCAGGTTGAGCCCTTCAGTTCAAACATGCCAGAGACTCTCTTCAACCTCTCGAGATTCCTTTTCCACAACTTGACCAAAGATGTTCCTCTGGGCATCTCCAAAGTGTATCCTTTATCAAAACACACGTACAGTTCGAGCAACCCTGAGCGTCTGCAGGGTGCTTGATCATGTACCGACCTTTTAATAAGTGCTCACTCGAATCAAGGATATTCAAGTATTTAGAATACGCTCTCCTCTTTCTGTATGTGTGTGTCAGAGAGAGAGAGAGAGAGAGAGAGAGAGAGAGAGAGAGAGAGAGAAAGAGTTGATTGAGTCGTGAACTGAATGCATATTAACTTTTCTCACATCACCTTTAGATTTAAGAATTCAGATGAAGTGATATAAGTGATGAAACACTTCAGGAAAGTGTGTCTCTTTCACCCTCTCTGTGGATCCGAGTGACAGAGGAAGAGTGGGAGAGGAAATGAGAGAGTTAAGGAGAGAATGCAAGCAAGCATGGCGGTGTGAAGCCAAAAGATGAATTTAGATGTATAATTTTTTTTTTTGCCACTTTAATTTAATTGGCATTTGGACCTGTCTTCAATATCTCACTTTGTCTCTGTCTCATTCACACACCCTCCCTCCTCTATCTGACTTTATCTCAGATGCACATCCTCTATGTGCCTCTCTCTCTCCCATTCTCTCTCTCTCTCTCTCTCTCTCTCTCATTCATTTATCGATGTCTTCCAGTTCTTTTCTCAGGAGTTACCAGATGTTCATGACGCTGAGAGAATGAACATATGGCAGCTGCTCCCTTTTTGACAATGTAGAGAATGAGAGAAACGATTTGAGAGAAAGTCGTACAGAGGAAAGGAGGTATGAAAGAAAAAGCTTGTTCTTCCTTCACGGTCCTACCCTGGATATGTGAGTGGCGAGAAGCAAAATAAATTACTGAAAGATTTTTCAGAAATGTCAACTTTTTCTGGTTTATGACCTTTCAGTTAGGCGGCAGGATTATTCCTGCACCAGGAATATTTTCACACTGTCCGATCAATTAGTCTTAGAACAAGAAGATATACTCACCAGCCACTTTAATAGGAACATCTGTATGCCTGCTCATTCATGCAATTATCTAACCAGTGGGTGATTCTGTGCCCAGTGTAGTCTCATATTCCTGTTCTTGGCTGACAGGAGTGGAACCTGACGTGGTCTCCTACTGTTGTAGCCCATCTGCCTCAAGGTTTGACAAGGTGCATTCTGAGATGCTTTTCTGCTCACCGCAGTTGTAATGAGTAGTTATTTGAGTTACCATAGCCTTCCTGTTAGCTGTATTAACCAGTCTGGCCATTCTCCTCCTTAACCTTTCTCATTAACAGTGTGCTTCTGGATGTTTTTTTGTTATTTACAACATTCAGTGTAAACTCCAGAGAGTGTTGTGTGTGAAAATCCCAGAAGCGCAGCAGTTTCTGAAATACTCAATCCAGTTCATCTGACATCAGCTTTCATGCAATAGTCAATATCATTTCCCCCCTTCATTCTGATGTTTGCTGTGGAAAATTAACTGCAGCCTTTGACTTGTATCTGCATGACTATGCATTGCGCTGCTGCAACATAATTGGCTGACTGGATAATTGTATAGAAGAGCAGATGTACAGGCATTCTTAATAAAGTGGCCGATGAATATATGCACAATTTAGAAAATATGGTGGGCTGTGTCTTTAAAAAGAACCCCAACCATCTGTCTGCATCAGTAAATATGACAGGAATAGGGAACAAACTGAAATGTAAGAAAAAGAGAACATGAGAGAGTACCAACAGAAAAGGCCAGTTAACAGAGAGGGGTTTTCAAAGATTATACCATTTTATCTTTGGTCCATGATTCTCTCTCTATTTTTAATTTGAGAATTAATTTACAGCTTTATCGTTAAAAAAAAAAAACTAGTTTTTCTAATTTCAACCCCTTCATGTCTTTTGAGTTCTATTAGTTCTCCTGTTAGCACCCCTCTACCTGAAGGTTGAGTGGTTTAGCCCGGTCATGGTAGGTAGCCTAATAAAATTGTCATTGAGAATGGATCCAACCAAACATGTGTTTAACTCACAAGAAAGGGAAATAAATCAGTGAACAACAAAATATAGAAAAACATATATTACCCAGTTTTTTTTTTTTTTATTTTTTTTTTATTTTTTTTTTATTTTTTTTTTTTAAAAGAAGCAAAGGTGCATTGTGTCTTGTGTAATAATTGAGTTATCAAACAGAAGATTATGGAGCTGAGAAATACACAATTTACCACAAATGTTGGTATTTTCAAGATTTTTTTCCCCCCACTTATAATTGAACAGTGTATCTGTGCAAACTGCATTTGGGAAGTGGGCTGTAAATTATATGTCTATCCTCTACAGTCAAAAAAAAATTGCTATAGAGATTTGTATAGTTTTCTGTACATGCAACAGCAAATCAGAAAACATTTCAGCATTAACACAAAATGGAAAGGGTAGGTCCTTAATGAACATCACATGATTGCTGCTGATTGGACATGGTTTACGACTGTCACTTGGAAGAAGAATTGCTCTTTTTCAGTCTGTTATCTAGCAAAAATGTGTTAATGTGAAGTTGCTTATGTTGTTGTAATGAGGAGCAGTTCTTTCTTCTGAATATACCGGCTTCCTTTAGGCGGGTTGTCATCATTCACGTGCATATATTAATATCGTGCAAAATCAACAGCATATCTAAAGTAACATCATTAACATTAAAAATGAGCACGAATAAAGTGTCAGTAGATTCATTTAGGCTCATATTTTTGTAAACAGGCTCCAGCACTCCATTTCGTAACTGAAGCACGCAGTTACCAGTCAGCAACGAGCATGTAATGTTTAATAAGGATCTACCCTTTCCATTTTGTTGATATGTTTTTGATTTGCTGTTGAGCTTTGGGCTTTTCTTAATATATTTTGCATTTACAAACTACTGTAGTTTTGTCCCAACAGCTCCTTCTTTGCAGATGATTGAAATCTTGTTATGACTTTGTGCCTATTTGCTACACCAATAAGGAAAACCCTATGTAGCCAGCTGTGAATGACAGCTAGTGAGGGATTGATCATTTAGATAATGCTCACTGCTGCCATTTACTGTTTATTCAGTATTACCACGTATGTGTTTCAAATCAAGGTTTATGATCTTGAAGACGTTTCTGCTTTTATCCACTTTTATAATTGTTGACTTTCTGAATATCCATATTTGTCATAACGACCTGGATGGCTGAAATTGGACATGAGAAACTCCGATTGTGATTGGTGCCTTGATCCTTGACAGACAGTTCAGCTATACTCTGTATGCATTGGCTAAGCAGAGTAAAGCACTGGGGGCTTATAAGGTGGCACGGCATGCCTTTGAGAAGCTCCAGGGCCTGAAAATCCCAGCTCAATTCCAGGAGAGCATGGAGCTCAGCTCACTCACTGTCCGCTCCAAACCCTACCGTGACAGTGAGGTGTGTATGTGTGTGTGTCTTCTTAATATCTGATGCTCTAGCTATCTGTTTATAACAGAATTTCATAATATTTAAGATCCTGTGTGTACCAAAATGTGTTATATGCCTTAAATTACCATTGTGTCAATGCAGCTAAAACAGATCTGATCATTTTGGGCATTCTTTACTTTGACATATTTTAAATTATATTTTATAATTTTGTATTTAAATATAAAAAAATGGAAAAGGGTGTGTCCTAAAATGTAACATTACGTACAAGTAGCCTTAATGTAAAAGTAGCCTTAGACACGATTTCTTTGGCTGAATCTCATAGTATTGGGCATTGTGGCAATTCCTACTGATATGTGTGCCTCCATGATGTATAATAATTTTTTTTTTTTTTTGGCGTTGTTTATGTTAACTTCTCTGTGTGTGTTTATTTTTCAGGATTTAATTCCAATGTGTTACCGCTGTTCCACTCACAACCCGCTGCTGAACAACCAGGGCAATGCCTGCGTCAACTGCAGACAACCGTTTATTTACTCCGCCTCCTCTTATGGTGAGTGGGCAGCATGCCTGTCAATCACAGCAAAGTGCCTTCTCCAAAGTGTTTAATATTTAAATGGATCTCTTAATCTATTTTAATCTTTATGAAATAGGATTTGAGTCTTTGTGTAGACACTAAATATAATTGTGTGTGGGTGTGTGTGTGTGTGTGTGTGTGTGTGTGTGTTTAGAAGTCCTACCCTTGGTGGAGTTCTATCTAGAGGAGGGGATCACAGATGAGGAAGCAGTATCTCTGATTGACCTGGAAGTTCCTCGAGTGGACAAGAAGACAACCCGCTGGCAAGAGATGAACAGAGGCGGTATCCTTTTACTACACACACACACACACACACACACACATAGTGTTTGTGTGGTTACAGCGCATTTAAATAAGCAGTATGCAGAAGAGTGTATGTGCGGTTATAGCTAAGTGAATTAGGATCCCCAGCACTGGATTAGTTCTACTTATGTACTCTTACCTAAGCAGAATGAAGGACAGGAAATGTGACACTTAAATTCAGCTGACTTACAATAACGTGTTGTGGTTAGTGTTAATTTTATTTTTTTTTAAATCGAAAGAATTTTTAAATAAACCACAAATACTATAGTGACAAAAGGTTCATAATAATTGCACTGCCTTATTACTTCATGCTATTTACAATATATTTTGTACTTTCCATTATACAAAGATAAGCAGAGAATGTACTGTACAATCTTTAGAATTACTGAACAGTGTGTTAAGAACACATATGAAAGAAAGCAAGGGAGAAAATACCAGAGTGTGAAGCAGAGCAGTTTTAGGACAATGTGTCAGAGCGTTTGAAAGTATGAAACAGATGGCAACCTAAAGACGTGTGTGTTCTTGTGTGGCTCTCCTTAACTGTGTGTTTGTTGCAGACAGTCAGTCGCTAAGGCTGGATGATGACGTGGAACATCCTGAAGAAGATCCCTTCATGGCCAAACTAAGTTTCGAGGTGAGAGAAAGAATTATAGATTGGCTGAAAGAGAGAGGTGGGAAAGCATTATGATAAACGTGTATAAAACCTACATTCAATTTTTACTTAGCATATCCGCTCAATAATGTATATGAACCAACTTTCTTCACTTTAGGGGTATAATGCAGTGCCAGTATCTGTATCAGCATAGTGCTACAAATATTCTTACCTCTATCTGTAATTGGATTAAAACCAGAAGTGGGTGTGGCCCAAACTGGAAAAGGTTCCTCTCTTCCTCCTTCCCTTCCCTTTCCTTTCCTTTCCTTTCCTTTCCTTTCCTGTCTTTTCTTCAACCATGTGACTAGGCCCCTGGACAACATCCATATGTAGAAATGTCAGCATGGTCTGTGAATTCTAGCTCTGACAGTTCCTCAGCCTCACCTACATCACTTGGGTCCATAATTGGTTTCAACTAGAGATGTGCGTGCAACTTTGTTTTAAAACCACTCACACAGATAATATTTTTGTTTGTAGTACCTGCCAGTGAATTTTGTTGGCTTTATTTCCCAAAGTATAAACAAACGACTTGCCTAATTTAAACAACCGTGACCCTGCCCAGGCAGTTACTAAGGATGAATGAATAAACACTATAAGTGCATCACGCAGGGCTGTGCCTTCATATTAATGGATGTGGCATTTGTTTGTCCTGCAAGCTTTATACCTGACTGCCCACTCACATCCACATGAAAGCAAAAAACCTCCCGCTCATGCAACTTTCCCATTCCTAATGTACACCTCAAGATTCAACCAACTGTCCTGTGAAACTTTCTGACAAGCAAAAAAAAAAAAAAAAACAGAATAGAATAGTGTGCCTGCTCTTCATATCTGTATTTGTATCTATTTGGAATATGTCTCATTCCAAATAATGTATTCACATTCAGTTACATCCCTACTTCACTACTGACTGTGTGTCTGAGGTCACTGGTGTGTCTGCGCATGTGTGTCTTACAGCAGGGGGGCAGTGAATTTGTTCCAGTTGTGGTCAGTCGTGCAGTGTTGAGCTCCATGTCTAGAAGAGATGTTTTGATAAAGCGCTGGCCCAAACCTCTGCGCTGGCAGTACTACCGCTCTCTACTGCCCGATGTCAGTATTACCATGTGTCCCTCTTGCTTTCAGGTATACACAGACACACACACAGACACACACACACACACACACACACACAATCACACTGTGTTTGCGTGTTTCTTTTATGTATACCACAGGGGCCGGCATTGAGCAAAAGAGATCATGCTATCTGATCTACCTCAATTGCTTTCTTTCATTGTTCGCCACACGATAAT
The DNA here is from genome assembly GCA_022985145.1 of Pangasius djambal. NCBI lineage: Eukaryota > Metazoa > Chordata > Actinopteri > Siluriformes > Pangasiidae > Pangasius > Pangasius djambal. The sequence goes on from CM040982.1 coordinate 20,921,634, forward strand.
TAATTCACATCCTGTTTCTTATTCATTTTTCTTCTTTGTGCTTCATCCTGATTCCGCCCTTCCTCTGTCTGTCCCACAGATGTTCCACAGTGAGGACTACGAACTATTGGTTCTCCAGCACAACTGTTGTCCTTACTGTCGCAGACCCATCGACGAGCCCAACTAGCTCACCCGAATGGACTTAGAATATTATAAAGTGCGTATTTATAGGGTCCACGGATTAGCCCGAGCTGAATGACTATAAGTCTTCACTAGAGATTTGTATCAGTAATGGTAAGTGTGTGTGTGCGATGACAGCATTAACGTGGCGATGATCCTCAAGCCATAAGAAAAGCGCCACCTCAGCCGATAGCTCTGATAGGATTAAAGAGATCAGTATACTCAGCCAGTGAAAGGCGATTACAGCATTTGGAAATGGCTGGAGTGTGCAAGAAGACACTAGCAAACTTTAACAGGGATTTTTTTTTTTTATTCCAAGAAAATGATAGATGCATCTCTAAAACTTAATAGTAATGCTTTCTTTATCAGTGGGCTTTTGAGTTATAATGGGGAAAAAAAACCCAGAATATTCAATATATTTTATAGTTCTACTAAGGAATTAATTGGTTTTATACACTCATTGTAATATTTTCATAATATATTAATTGTCAATAAATTTTTTTAAGATATACATATATGAGCAGTGTTATTTATTTTAGAAATTCAGAATTTTCTAATTTCATAATTGTAGTGGGCCTAGTATGGACTCCGTGGGGTTGCTTATTTATTTGCTCTGAATATTTGGGAGAGATAATAATAATAATAATAATAATCGTCATCATCGTCATCATCATCATCTTATATAGTTTATATACAGCAACTTTCATACATGTATAATGCAGCTCAAAGTGATGTCAACACAGAATTAAACAAACACAAGGCAATCAGAAACAATAGGAATAGGCTGCTGCTAATAATATTATTATTATTAGAACAAAATATAGCAGAATATAAGAAAATCTTCAAATGATGTCTTCTGTCCTTCACTGTATCTTAAGGATTAGTCACTTTCTTTCTGACCTTGCGCCCTATTTTACCAAATTACACTAATCTCCCACTTTCGGTGAGGTTAATCCCTCAGGAGGGCGGAATATAAGATAGCTGCTCAGTGTCCTGGGGAGTTGATCACTTGT
>CM040982.1:20922905-20968241 GCA_022985145.1 Pangasius djambal
TTTTTTTTTTTTTTTTTTTTTTTTTTTTTTTTTTTTTTTTTTTTTTTTTTTTTTTTTTTTTTTTTTTTTTTTTTTTTTTTTTTTTTTTTTTTTTTTTTTTTTTTTTTTTTTTTTTTTTTTTTTTTTTGCCTGTTCTTGTGTTCCCTCTTGTATTTTATCATGAACGGGACAGAGGGTCCAAATTTCTACGTGCCGATGTCCAACAAGTCAGGCTTGGTGCGCAGCCCGTTCGAGGAGCCGCAGTACTACCTAGCTGAGCCATGGAAGTATTCGCTGCTAGCCGCCTACATGCTCTTCCTCATGATCACTGCCTTCCCGATCAACTTCCTCACTCTCTACGTCACCGTGAAGCACAAGAAACTCCGCACGCCCCTCAACTTCATTCTTCTGAACCTGGCTGTTGCTGGCTTGTTCATGGTCTTCGGAGGCTTCACGGTCACTCTCTACACCGCCCTGCATGGTTATTTTGTCCTGGGTGTAACAGGGTGCAATATTGAGGGCTTTTTCGCCACCATGGGAGGTGAGTAAACTGAAAAGCATACACTAGTTGGCTACAATGTATTTTGAAAGTGTTTGAAAGTACTGTATTGTAAGATTCAGTACTGTAAGCTTCTACAGATTTAAGTCTTGATTAAGACAGCTTGAAATATACGGTGTATATATATATATATATATATATATATATATATATATATATATATATATATATATATATATATATATATATATATATTTTTTTTTTTTTTTTTTTTTTTTTTTTTTTTTTTTTTTTTTTTTTTTTTTTTTTTTTTTTTTTTTTTTTTTTTTTTTTTTTTTTTTTTTTTTTTTTTTTTTTTTTAGGTGAGATTGGTCTGTGGTCCCTGGTAGTTTTGGCTGTTGAGCGCTACATTGTGGTGTGTAAGCCTGTGTCCACATTTCGTTTTGGAGAGAAGCACGCCATCATTGGAGTTGGCTTCACTTGGATCATGGCCCTCACCTGTGCTGGCCCACCACTGCTTGGCTGGTCCAGGTAAGAATGTTATTTCATCTCAGAAAAGAATAAAGGAGTAAATGGAAAGTTTCAGTTGTTAATAATATAACACACCAGGGTCATCACCTGGCGGAGCACGGACCCAACAAAGTACTTCAGCAGACCGAACTGAATTTATTTATTTTTTATTTTTAAAATGTAGTTATGAAAGAAAACATGGCCATAGTTCAGCAGCTCTAGTTTTCTAAACAATAACTAAGGTGGCTTCTGTAGCACGTCCTGTTTTGCAGCTTATCCAATCACATGCATTTATGTAAATTTTTTTAGCTGAAGGCAACTCATCAGCCCAAAAACTAGCTGCATTGCTAGAGACATTAATTCAGAAAGGGGAACATTTTCATTTTATGGGACTAAACTGTTACAAATTTTAGTTGAATACCCCTGATACATGGTGATCAGTATGTTAATAGCGCCATAATATTTTAATAAAAGTTCAGAAATTCATGGAAAGATCTTTTCTTGCATTATATGCTGTGTTTTGTGATTTGTGTTTGAAACCCTTGTGTGTTTGTGTCTGTGTGTACTCATGCTCACGCAGGTATATTCCAGAAGGGATGCAGTGTTCATGTGGAATAGATTACTACACCCCAAAGCCTGAATACAACAACACATCGTTTGTCATCTATATGTTCATCCTCCACTTCTGTATTCCGCTCCTGGTCATCTTCTTCTGTTACAGCCGCCTTCTCTGCACTGTTCGCGCGGTGAGAAGCGCACACACACACACACACACACACACACACACACACACACACACACACACACACACACACACACACAGTATAATAGTATAAATAGTAAATGTGTTTGTATTTACATGCCGTTAATTATATTTAGATTTTTAATTTCACATGCTAATCATGAAATTAAAATGTGCCCTCTGATTGCAAATTCACATATTGATACATTTTTAGATATTTGTCTACGCCTTTTGCGCACTTTTCATTATGCGATGAATAAATCGTTTGTCTGTCTGTCAGTATATCTGGTTCATCTAATCTATCATCATAAAACACAAATTAAAACCACAACAATCAACTAGTCTTTCTTTTGCTTATTTCCCTCTCTGTGCTGTTTGCCAGGCCGCAGCTCAGCAGCAGGAGTCAGAGAGCACTCAGAGGGCAGAGAAAGAGGTCACCCGAATTGTGGTCGTTATGGTGATCGCTTTCCTGGTGTGCTGGTTGCCGTATGCCAGTGTTGCATGGTACATATTTGCCAACCAGGGCTCTGAGTTTGGACCTGTTTTCATGACCGTGCCGGCGTTCTTCGCCAAGAGCGCCGCCTTTTACAATCCCGTCATCTACATCTTCCTCAACAGACAGGTACGACGGCACAAGCAGAAAGTGTGACTGGAATGGCGTTCTTTTTACTTTTCCTTGTTGCTGAGATTGCATCTTGGGTGCCTTTAATAGGTATGTTTTCATAGTGTATCTGTACAGGTACTGGAATTCGTGTATGGATTAGGGCTTTAAAGATACATGTTATGCACAATTTCTAGGTCAAAGATAAATACTAAAGGTACAAAAGGTGTACGCTTGAGGGTACCACCCCGGTGACAAGGAAACGGTACAGTATACAATATTCAAGATTCAAGATTCAAAGAACTTTATTAATCCCAGGGGGAAATTGCTTAAAGTATAGTACCCTTATTTCTGACAGTGTACACAACAGTTCAGTCTGAAATCAGTCCATGTGTACTATGTTGTGTATTATTTTGTTATGTGTGTGTAGATATAGGTAATATATCTGGTACTTGTGTACAAAAAAAAAAAAAAAAACAGCATTCCTCGAAATGATGTAGCGATAATGAACGTTCCAGTGGTTTGGAACATATTCATAGTAGCCTGTTTATGTGTTTTTAATGTAGTCTCTATAGTCTATAGCTTGTGTGTGACTACCACAGGATTTCCCTGTACTGAGGAAAGAAAACCTGTAATCAAAACTTGATTATAATGGAACTCTAAGCAGTCGTTGAATGTTTAATATATGTGACTGTATATGTGGCATGGAAAAAAAAAAAAAAAACAGTCGATAGGTGCTATGTCTGATTTCTGAAAAACAGACGCTTTTCTACCAGTAATATACTTTGACATTTCTACTTTAAGAAAACATAACTACATTTGACCAAAACAATGAAGAAATGTTTTTATTTAGACTACTTTCTAACCTTGCCTCACTTGTGTGATTTTCTCACGCAAGGAATGTCACACTGTGATAAAGTTGTTAGATAGCAGTGTTAGACGTGTTGCAGTGAAACAGACGTAAGCCTGATCAAATCAGTTTGTGATCAGATAGCGACTGTTCAAATGTCCACAATGCGCCTGCAGCATCACATCATCATCAAAACAGAGAAGAGCTCTTACACGCTCTGTACACACAACAGCGGACCAAGTGTTTAAATGTTTAAATGGCCTAATTAAAAAGACAAAAAATGTAGTCAATAGAACAGAACTAACTGAATGAATGTGCGGTTATTTCCTCACTGATGTTAGAATGAACGGAGATCAGTCGAGTGAAGAGACGATGATGAGTTCATGTTTAAATGTCACGAGTGATTTTTACCTCAGGTGATGAGGCAGAGACTGACGTGGATGATGCTGATAATCAGTAATTACTCATTTCCCGTTGTACACTTATAAGTCTTTAACATTAGTCAGCCATGAAAAAGTAGGAAATGTCAAAATTTGCCCATGCAATGGACTTTCACAGGCCACCACACACATAAAACAAAATGTGAAATGTAAAACCATATAAACACCATAATAATAAACTTATTGTAATGAGACAGATGAGAGAAGCTAAAACTGGAGCAACAAAAGTAATTCCAGTTACTAAAGTTATCCATTGAGGTTTGTAGTGTACATATGATCAGACCCACATGACTATGTTAGTAACACATAACCTCCAAGTTTTGTTTCTGAAATTGCAAAGTTCATTGACTGAAGAATTACAAAACCTGAAAAATTACAGGTTTTGCCTAAACATTTGTGTGCTTATGTAGGATACACAGTTAGAATAAATCAATATGGTGCCATTTCATACATAATAATGGTGTTTTTATTCCTTTATTCTTATAGTACTAATTTTATAAGCTATTGTTCCTTGTTATAGTTCAGGAACTACATGCTGGTCACCCTGTGCTGTGGAAAGAACCCGTTTGGTGAGGATGAGACCAGCACCACGTCCTCTACAAAGACCCAGTCCTCTGTGGTCACCTCAAGCCAGGTGGCCCCTGCCTGAACCTGTGACCTCTGACCTCCAGCCCTTTCAACCACACCCCCAGTGTACCTCGAACACCATCAGCAAAGTAGCCTCCTGTTGGCTGACCTTTAAACGGCCAACTGTCTGTTTTCGACTTTACAGTTATGTTTAGTCTCCCATTAAGCAGTTACTTCTATACAGTTTGTTTCTGGATTGCTGTTGTGTGATCGTAATATGCACACTGGAGCCTGGCATGTCGTCTAATGTAGGTTTTAATGGGAACATGTTCAGCTGAGTTATGCAGAGCTTTGATACTTTCCATTTGTTTTCATTATCATTAGCCTCCCGGGCATCCTCCCACATTTTGCTTATTAAAAGTTATCAGGTTATTAAATAAATCTATAGTTTACACTTTTAGATTGAACTTTGAAGCCCTGCTCCTTATCCATTACTCACTGTGTGTTGTGGCGTGTGACGAGCGAATGATGTGATAAATGGGTAGAATGCCAGACAGATGAGAGTCATGAAAAACATCTGGAGTCACAGGTTCATGGATGACACATTCAGCCATTGGGATTCTATTTGTGTTTGGTGCATTTGGCTCATTGTTAGAGGAAGTGTTAGGATGCGAGTGTTACCATGTGAATTGTCGAGCAATGTGAAGTAATAAAAAATAAGGAGAAGAAAAAGATGTGTTTTGTCCTCATACAGCCCACTTTTCTGTTTTCTCTGCTCTAACATGCCTCAAATATATACCTATTAATTCTAATCTGATGGTTTGAATAGGGAAATGCTAAAAATAAATATACAGTATGTGTACTGAGAAATACTAATTAATACAAAATCTGTGCTTTCAGTATAACGACAGAATGCTTAGTCAAGGTCATAGGTTTATTTGATAAAATTTCCCTCTTTTTCCATGAAAGCAACACATGAAATGACTGTATCAGGCAGACTATCCAATGCAAGTAACCATAATAGTTCTTTTTTGGTTCAGACTCAATCTAAACCTCTCATTCAACTTTCTAAAACCTTTAAAACAGTCTGCAGCTTCGTCCTCATGGCCATGACCTGTAAATCACATGGACGCTGATTGATGTGTAGTTAAAAACTTTCACTGCCAAGGTTACATTCTGCAAGCCACCGAATCTGATGTTTTCATTCTGACTCATTTCTCGAAGACTAGGCACAGGGAAATACATGTAAAACAACAGATTTGATCACGATAGCTTGAAGTAACTGTAACCTTTGCTCAGCGCCAGTTAGGAGGACGTTCCCCATATTGGCTTCCTCTCACATTGAAATTATTACGCTATAAAAATCATACACAAAGCTATAAATATTGCTATGGAAATTTTTACTATACAGTCCAGTGCATCATTGGCTCTTCCCCAGAGTGGGGTCAGTGCGTGAAGTAACCACAGGAACGCCTGGTTCCATAAGTCCACATTTGAACAGCCTCCCAACACGACGTCAAGTGAGATCCCATCAGTCCCCGTCTTGTTAACAGGCATAATGTGTTTTTGGATTGCATATCAATTAAAAAAAAAATAAAATAAAATAAAATAAAAAAAACTCACAAGCCAGCCATAGAAAGAAGAGTGACCATCATGGAATTGGCAACAAAACATTTTTGTTTTGATTCGATTTTCAGTTTTTAAGTGTCCATCCTTTTTTTTTTTTTTTTTTTTGGATCACCCCTTGGTTTATGGTTTGATCACCGGAATGTATTGTAGCCATGTAGAGGCAGTGTTTTCATTGGCTCGGGCCCTGTGGAGGCTGAATTGGCTGGAGTTCAGGCTTCGCTGCTGCACTCGTAAATGTTGTCCTCCACAAGGGCGATGACCTGCTCAAACTTGTGCTGCAGTTGAGTGCGTCTAGCAGTCGGGTTTGAGTCCAAAGCGTTCACCACCTGTCATAAGGAGACATGAATATATTTCATATAAATAAACATTTGTAATTCTAATGTTTGTGTAGTAGGTCAGTATAGAAGTTAAGGCCACACATCGCCACATAAAGCCACATTTGATCTCTTAATTAAGAACATTTGGTCTCTTTAGCAACTTTATTTCAAAAAGGAGTCTAGCAACAAATCTATGACTTTTCGAATAGCTGTTAGTGATTGTCCTGCACTTGATATGGTGCTGCAACTCACATCCCAGATCCTGGTTATACAAGTTAAGAGAGTAGGCTTGCTAGACTTACCACCACTGTGTAAAGCCTGACTGAGTTGCGCTTGCAGGGGCTGATGTTTCCAATGACTAATCAAGGATCACCATGGTTTCCTTATGATCAATCACTGATCACCATTGTTCTCAAAATCCAATTAATGATCACCAATGTTCTCAAAGTCCAATCACTGTTCACCAATATTCCCAATGACCAATCACTGATCACCATTTTTCCCAATAACCAATCACTAACCTCCGTTATTCCCCACAACCAATCACTGATTTCCATTGTTCCCAACAACCAATCAATGATCATTATTCCCAGCGTCCGATCACTGGTCAATATTGTTTGTCCCACCCACACACTTTTGTTCTTCATTTTAAACTGTCTCCTTGGTGATATTCACACATAATAAAAACAATAAAAATTAATACATTTTTAAAACTTTAATGAAAGTAATAAAAAAATTATTCCTTCCAACAGCTTTTTTCCTTCATGTCAATTTCCAGGCTCACTACTAAGTGGCGTCCTTCTTCACGTAACATGTTTTGTTATACAAATGATCATCAAAATGAATACACAAATTAGTATATGATGTAATGTAGGGAGTTTTTTGAGAAAGCACTAGCTATTTTCCCCTGAAAGGAGTTGGCTACACTGAACTTTAATCTTTAACAGCTCAGCTAAATGCTTACATTGGGTTCTGCCTCACTTGTGTGTCACTTTGGTTAAAAGCATCTGCTAAATGTAAACACAAATTTAAGAAAAACATGGCATAATCAATGAAACGCCTACTAACAAAAATGCATCTGAGTTTTCATATGCCGTTTATGCACTCCTGACCTTCACCTAGCTTTACAACGCTACTTCACCATCCGGAAATATGGCAAGAGAAAAGAGAAAGTGCAAACATTTGGCCACTTTACACACACGCAGAGCGTCACAGACAGCGCGCCCCCACAATACTCGGCAGATCCAGCTAAGCTGCTGTTTTCCAAACCCCCATGCAGTTAGTCTTTCATGTCCAGCAGAGCCATTCACTTAGTATTATGCGTGTAGAGAATGAGCTCAATCACACACGCCTGCAATCAGCCATGTTTTTCACTGCGCTGCTCCAACATGCTGAGGCTGAAGAATGGGTATTAAAACAGCCCCGGGGATTAGCGTCAGGGTGCCAGGACGCACGCACACACTCACATACACACATACACACACACACAGTCACTCAAATGATATACTGCAGGTGGGATGGGGAAAAGGCCACTCTTATCAGGCATATGGGAGGTGTGTGTGAAAACATGCGTGCATAAGCTTGTTAGGAGAGTTGTGTAGAAGTGTACTCTGTCTGAATCTGAATCACTGACTGTAACTTCGTCATGGCACATGAAGACAAGTTTGAACTCCTTCATACCTGAATGCGGTATCTCTTGGCATATTTGTAGATCTCGGTCAGGGCCAGGTGGGTGTTGAATTCATTCCGGTATTTCTATTAATCATAGACAGAAAGCTGATTAGATTCATTCACAAATAAAAAAAATCATCTGCACTGAAAAACCACATGACCGAGAATGTGTCATATTGCTAATCCATTAAGTTAGGGTGATGTTTTACATTTAGCATATACCTGTATATGATCTCACAGAAAAAAGTGTGGCGGCCTGGGAAAACCCCTCCCGTGGTGAATTTCCAGCAATTTCCTACTACATATATATAAGCATCGTGGACATTTTGGCAGCCAGTATCTGATTACGAATTACTGAATTGATTAGGCTTAATTCCATTTCACGTTGCCACATAGCTCTCCAACAACAGCATGACATTCACTGTGTGAGGAAATCACACTTAGCTAACAAGGTTTTAGACATCTTTTGGAAGACTAACCATTTTTAACACCACCACTATTAAACTGGCTCCTTACCCATCTTTGATCTTTGCAGAAAGATTAAAGACATTTCTACATCATTTTGGTTAAATACTGTATATTTACGGTTTATTGATATAGAGGTGTCAAAGTATATTAGCTAAATTTGGTCAAAACCTTGATTTTTTTTAGCCTGTTTTCCAGAATTCATCCACTGTGCCATCCAATGGGTTTTCCCAGACCTCCAAACAAATATTATGAGGTTAAAATTAAAACATATCCTTGCATTTTTTCCATAAACAAATAATGTAAAGCCACTAATACTGATGATCATTTGTCTCTGCTGTATCATGCTACACATCATTTAATTTCATTTCATCACATAGTGTGATGTATTGAAAAATGGCATGAGGTTTTCAGTTATCAAACATGAATTTTTTATACTCTTGCAGCCACAATTTAAGGCAGATTTTTCTCAAAAACGTTCCGCAGTTGTCCCGATGTTATGACCGTTAACAATGAAAGCTAGTCTCAGGTAACATCTTACTCCTGATTTTTTTTCTAGCAACAGGAACATTTGTAGATGTCCATTATAGAAAAAAAAAAGTGTAGAAAGCTGTAAGGGTTCAGTAACTCACGCGTGACTCCTCGGCTAAGTGCGCGTTCATCTCCTGCTCGCTGAGCGGCGCCATCTCTTGGATCTGCTTGTAATAGGACTGAACCCTCTTCTTGTACTCCGGGATCTCTTTAGCATACAGCAGCTTATTGGTGGGTGAGTCCTGTCAATCAAAAAGAAACAAGAATAATGAATGACATGCCTGTGATTTTCTCATCTAGTGGGTTTTGTTTCCAGTGCAGTTCTCTGGACTGCAACATGCACTTCTGGAACCGTGGGAAAAGATTAATGCTGAGCAGTGTTGTGTAGTGCACAGGTTCTCAGTTTCCTCCTCAGGGACTCTAATGTGGGAAATTTTTTATTCTGTTCCACTTCTGCACACGCTTGAGTCGAGGCTGTAGGATGATGATAACTTGGTGCAGGTGTGTTAGGGGCAGAAAACATGAAAAATGTGCAGTGGTTCGAGAACTTTCGGTGTAATGAGATTCATTCTAATAAACTTGAACCGCAGAAGAAAGTAGAATCAGTCCAGGTGAAGAAATGAAACATTTATATAGGAACACCCCCTCAAAAAATTTTGCCAAGTAAGCTTAGGTAGTCAAAACTACAATTGTTTTAGAAAGCAAGGATTCTTGACACAATATGTAAGGAATATAAAACACCACAGCGCATGCTTTAGAAATAATCAATCTTGTGTAGCATTTGCGAGACGAGTTACTTATGCAGCTATAAACAGTCGTCCCCTCATCAGCCTCTCTTTTTTTTCTTTCTCATAAAGTTAATAAGACAAAACAATCGCAAACATGGCATTGTCATGTTACGAGAAACTGCAAACAGACAAAACGCTCTGTCCTGAAGACATGTCGAAAAACTTCAAGTTACAACTTTCCCTCCGACTGACACTGGAGACTCCTTCCAAAATGCTACATAAACAGAAAACTTCACTATATCGACGACTACATGTTTTCAAATCCATTTATTTGCAGTATCCACTATAAAAAAATCCCTGTGTTTGTTACTATAGAACTGATAACGTCTCAAATGAGTGCGTTAATATAAACCTGAACTACTGTCAGTGCTGCTTTTATAGAACCAATCAGATTTCAAGAATTTCAAGCACTGTGGTATAATATAATTTATCATAGTCAGTAAAGTGTTTTTTGCTAACTAGCTTTGTAATGAGTGTAATGAATATCAGGGCTGCTGTGTTTCGCCTGCAGGTAATCACAGCTGTGCTGATATTCAGTACAACAGTTCTCTAACCAAGAAATTAATATAGAGTAACTGACATTTCAGACACAATATGGCCAAACATTTTGTTTATTTTTTCTCCGTCAATGAAAATAGCTCCCAAAGAATCCACACCAACAAACAACCCCACACCATAATCCCCCCTCCACCAAACTTGGCACAATGCAGTTAGGCAAGTACCGTTCTCCAGGCAACTGCCAAACCCAGACTCGTCCATCGGATTGCCAGACAGAGAAGCGTGATTCATCACTCCAGAGAACACGTCTCCACTGCTCTAGAGTCCAGTGGCGGCGTGCTTTACACCACTGCATCCGAAGCTTTGCATTGCACTTAGTGATGTAAGGCTTGGATGCAGCTGCTCGGCCATGGAAACCCATTCCACGAAGCTCTCTACACACTGTTCTTGAGCTAATCTGAAGGCCACACGAAGTTTGGAGGTCTGTAGCTAGTGACTCTGCAGAAAGCTGGCGACTTCTGTGCACTGTGCGCCTCAGCATGCCCTGACCCCGTTCTATGATTTTACGTGGCCTACCACTTCGTGGCTGAGTTGCTGTTGTTCCCAATTGCTTCCACTTTGTTATAATACGACTGACAGTTGACCGTGGAATATTTAGTAGTGAGAAAATTTCACGAATGGACTTATTGCACAGGTGGCAACCTATCACGGTACCACGCTTGAATTCACTGAGCTCCTCAGAGCGACTCATTCTTTCACAAATGTTTGTAGAAGCAGTTTGCATGCCTAGGTGCTTGATTTTATACACCTGTGGCCATGGAAGTGATTGGAACACTTGAATTCAATGATTTGGAGGGGTGTCCCAAAACTTTTGGCAATATAGTGTATCTTGTATATCAGGTAGAGTAGTTGTTAGTTATGTTTGAGGAAATGCATACTTGCCACAGTGCACTCTTCTGTAAAACTGACGTGTATTTATGTACAGTTTCTGTACTCCATCTATGATTGAGCTGTACTTAAATATAATTTTTCATACTGTGTCAGTGAGATCACTGAAATGCAAAATAATTTGCGTGTTGATTGCTGTGTGTTCCATCCCATATGTTCCAGCTCTGACCCTGCATTTTCTTCAAGCTGTAAATCTGATGATGTGAACTCTGTAGGCAAGTTCCCTCTTATTAGTTTGATTGTATGCTAACATGTGAACAAACTGCATCGTTCTCTGTGTTACATGATTTCAATGCTTTTATGTTGATAAACAGCAGGCTAATTACAGTTGAGTCAGATAATTAAAGCAGAATTAATCCATGAAAGAGTAATCAATGTGCAATTGTGTGTAATTACATTACAGCTCTTTTGTCTATATATCTAACTCTCTCTCTCTCTCTCTTCCCTATGTGTATCTCACTCTTTTCCTGTCTTACAGTTCACTTCCTGCATGCACTCCATCTGTCTGGTGGCCCCTGACCTTTGACATCCACCTTCCTTTTTGCTCCTGCCTGCAATTCTCATGAACACACACACGCAGATTCACCTCATCTACATACCTCACTATCACTGACCAAATCACCAAGAAAGAGGAAGAAAAAAGAGGTTTTGTGTGTGTGTGATGTGTGTTTCAGCTTTAGGCCTTTGGAGATGGGAAGTGAGATCAGAAGACGGAGGTCATTGCATGAGTGTGAGCGTGTGTGTGGGCATATTTTTATATCTTGGTGGGGAAGAAATGTCCCCATGCATGTCAATAGAAAGTCTTCCCAATGATAGTTAAACAAACGCGTGTGAGAGAGGTTTAAGAACATCTCCATGCTGACTCCATCTTGGCCAAAAGACAGCAATATATTAGAAGTAAGATTAGAACAGTGTGTATATATATTATGTGTGTGTGTATATATGTTTGAAGGTTGAACGTGTTGGGTGACTATTCCATATTTTCCTGAGTGAAATGTTAGGAGTGTGTTGACAGAGGAAGATGAGGAGCTCTGCGGCTCTGGAGGCTGACAAAGCAGGAAGAATGAGGAGTTTATTTCAGGGGTAAAGGAGTGAAAGGGTTACTTGAAGTATGAGGGGTTAGAAGCACACCCAAACACAATCACACACACATTTGCACACATGAGAAGGACTGAAAGATTTGAGAGGAGATGTTAACAGAGATACCCAATGCTAACTTTACCCAGGTGCAGGAACAGACATTTCATTTGTGTGTTGACAATAGTTCCAAAATGGATTCCAGATGAGCTTACTGGCATATTATGTGGTGTTTGTTTGTGTGGGTGTGGGTGTGTGTGTGTGCACGTGTGTGTGTGTGTGTGTCTTTACCTTCCCCAGCTGTAGGTCAGAGATGGAGCATGCGTCGATAAAAGCCTGAGCTATGACGGACAGACACGCGTCCATGTGATCTGTCTTATCGATGTCAAACACAAACTGTGGATTCTTCAGGATGTTCACCCAGAAACGCAGAGGCAAACTACAGAGAGAGAGAGAGAGAGAGAGAGAGGAAGAAAGAAAGAAAGAAAGAGACAGAGAGAGAAAGGAGGGGAAGAGAGACAGACAAGGGAGGTAGAGAGGGACAAAGTGACAGAGACAGAGAGACGGAAAGAGGGAAAGAGAGAGACAGTACGAGGGAGACAGCAACAGCGATGGAGAGAGAGAGATACAGAGACAGGGAGAAAGAGAGAGAGATAGAGACAAGGAGAGACAGAGAGAGGGAGAGAGGAAGATGGAGAGAGAGAAGGAGTGAGGTATAGAGAGAGACAAAGAGAGGGAGAGAAGGAGGAGAGAGAGATTTTTGCCTTCAAGAATTACCAATTAAAACACATATTAGTGTCACTGGGGAGCCAAAACTTTCATCTCCATGCCAATTTGTTTCTCAGAGTCACGTTCTTAGTAGCCTTTAGAGTCTTTTGAAATACGCTTAACCTAATCATGCCTAGCCCTTGAGCATTTAGCCCCAGAGCTAATTTCCACACAACTAATGTTGTTTGGCCAACAAAATAATTAGCCAGCGCGAACTCAGCATGCAGAAACCTTACCTCACTGAGAACATGACACAGCCACAAAAATATACAGACTATATGTATATAAGGATGATATTAGGATTGTAACAAATGAGAACATCAGTCAGCCAGTCAACCCCTATGAGCATCAGCAGCAGAGTACAAAATTAATTTACAGTGAAGTTGTAAATACAATACAGTCTACTGGCATGCTGAATTTATACACAGTGAAATTTGTCCTCAGGTGAGTGCAGGTTCCTGCACACCCACAAGCAAAACTGAGCAGAAATCTGATCGTTTATGCAATAAATGCCAAAAATCTAGCAAGTAGACAAAAGTGTGCTGCAAAAGTTTTTAAAAAAAAGATAGATGGATTTTAGTTATGAAGTAATTTGGACATATTTCTACAAAAAAATATGCACATAGAAATATTTGGCAGGAAAATATCCCATGGTGCAGAGAACGTTGGCACAAATATGACAGGCTGAAAAACAGAAGGCCGTACTGGCATACGCTACGAATAAGGCGTTCAAAAAAAACGCCAGCATTGCTGCTATTACAGACTGAGTGGGTGTGTGTAGGTCTGGGTCAAAAAGATTTTTTCAAAATATAGTCAGGTGAAAACCCAAACCACGCATCAGTACTATCCAGCAAATATCTAACAAAACTTCTTTCTTGCTGTCTTGGTACCTGTTTGTCTTCCAGATGTGCAGCGTGTCTGGATCCGTGATTCCCCGTTTGTCAGCCTGCTCTTCTAGGAAATCGAAGAAATACTTCACGGCTAGTGGTGGCTTCTCAGGTGGGATGCTGAGGACGGCCTGGAAGAGGTCATCCAGGAACTTCTGGAGTGTTCCCTGTATACGGTAATATCCAGAAAGTGGGCTGTAATTCACAGTCTGGCAAAGTGTTATGCTTTATCTGAAACATGCCAATTTCTAGGATCTATCATTTCTCCATATGTAGTGTGAATATCTCGAAACAGAAACTCTTGGGGTGTGACAGTATACCAGCATGGCTTAACCATGACAATGGAATTTTAAAATCCACTGCCAGACAAATGTTTTTGGAAACCCAGAGGTTATGCTTTATTGTAGTTTAATCTTTATTAGTGCCAGAGACGAGACACAAAGGCACAGAATGGCAATTAATAAGAAAAATATTTAACTAATCTTCCACCAAATATTTAAATCCTTGTGTTCAATGATTTATTAACCGGCAGGTCTCAGATCCCAGTGGGACTCTAACTGAGTGCGTTATTAAAGGCAGGTGCTGTAGGAGAGTAAACCCATTAATCCTGTACATTAAAGACTCACACAGTTCCAGCATCAACTGAAAGACACATGTATGACTACCTGATTAGAGTCTTAACCTATTTTTTAAGAATTGTATTCGATTTAACCAAAAATACTCACCTACTAAAAATACCCAACAACATATAACTAGCAGTGTGTTATGTATGCAATTCCAGCAAGCATGTTCAGGAAATATACTGTACTCTACTAAAGCAGGTTAAACCACAGCACTGCTGAGTTCTCGAATCTGATTGGTCAGAAGGTGGTGATGAATTTTGTAAACCAGCAGCTCTGACAGTAGTTCTAATTTGCTCGTTCTAATACTTCATTGTTTCTATAGTAACAGCTCATGCACAGGGCTTGTACGGTGGATGTTCCACATAAAGAGCTTGAAAATGTCTTATGTAACAAAGAAAAGTGAGATTAAATGAAGACATTTATTTAACAATTATCGAAGGAGTCTGCAGTGTCAGCACTTTTGCAACAGCTGTAACTTTAAGTTTTCTAACACAGGAAAAACGTTGCGTTTTGCGGTTTACTGGCAACATGACAAGCTACGTTTTTTTTTTTTTGTCTTAGCAACTTCAAGTGAGAGATAGAGGATGGTGAGGGATTGAGGGTTTACAGCTGTTGTAAGGTAAGTGAAAACTTGTTTGCAGACATTCCATATAAACAGTTAAAGGCATGACGTGTTGTTTATTAATTAATTTTAAAAATGCAATCGTTGGCTAATTGCTGTGGTTATGGCAGTGCGATATGGCGATACGTATCGTAGGACGATAGAACAATGTCTGTTGATAGATATTTTCCTATATCGTCTATATCGCCAGTGTCTCAAAGCCACTTTTAAGGTCGGGAGCTAGGAGCTACTAGCAGTGTGCTGTAACAAAAACAAACAAAGCATGGAGGAGCGTGACACGGCTCGAAACCTCCCCGCAACACTCTGACACGGAACACGCATCAGCCCAACTAAAAGATGAGGAGTTTACACCTAAAAAGGGAGGTACTTCTGTTGTTTGAGAATAACAAATCAGACACTGATGCAGAACAGTCCTGAATGCATGTAGTTATTTTGTATAGATAATTTTTTTCATCAATTTTACAGAAAATGTAATACATCATTATATACATATAGTTTCAAGATATGAAATGATCCATATCATGAGATAAGATTTTTGTCCATTTCACCCAACCCTAGCTGTGGTATAAGAGGAATAAAACACTACAGGATGTACTGTTAAAGGAAATAATCAACTTGTGGGTGGTAACAGTACTTCGTGTCAGGCCGCATCACACCACTGTTGATTAGTTTCCTATAACAGTACAGCCTGTTATGTTTTAGTCCTTACATATCATACTTCTGAAAAGGTATCAGGTGACAATCTGTAGAGAAAGAGAAAAGCTGTATGTCTGCATTATTCTGATAAACAAATGAATCCAACGAGTGACCTTTTAACAAGTCGATTTTAGTAAATATTTAGAGATACTGAGATTATACTGTGAAGGTGTCATGTCTTTCCAGTCTTACCTTAGTGGAGAGCAGGCGGGTCAGATAAATCTCAGGCAACACCTTCTTCCTGTGACTGTGCCTATGAGATTTCTTAGTCTCTGTGAGCTCATCGTGGGGTGGGACCTGCACCAATCACAACATCATAAAGCACAATAAAGTGGTTTGCATGCTATGAATTGTGTGTGCTAAAGACCGGCAAGGTCCAAACAACAATGAATAATTGAAGTTAATGGAGTGCTGAATGTTTATAGCTGTTTAATGAACACTAAACCTCAATGAAAGGAAATGCACACACAGAAAAGTTTCATTAAAGAATAAACAGAACTTTTAAGCTTTTTTTTTTTTTTCCTCCTGAAGCCAATGCATCTGCAACTAATTCGTGTTGTCAGTTTAATTTTGTGAATTTCATTTTACAGACGGCTTACATTAGCCAAAGCATTGTCTACCATGTCTCACTCTCTTTCACTGCTTGTCACTGCTCTGAAGATTGTATGTACACTGCAATTCCTCCAGACATGGGGAAAAACCTGCATAATCATCCACAGACCTCAAGTGTGTGTGTGTGTGTGTGTGTGTGTGTGCATGAAAGAGAAACACACACTTACCAAATGAACGTACTTCTCAGTGTCCAAGTCTTTAGCTGCATTGAAAAACGAACAATTACTCAGTAAACCAGACGTCAGACATAGAGCCAAAGGTAAAAATCGAAATGACAGAATAATTAAAGGAGAGAAATTCAACATGCTAGGCTGAAGGAAAGGTTAATGAGAGAAAACCTGAGAAGTAGTGAGCGTGTGTGTGTATGTGTGTGTGTTAGCAAGGTCAGGAGAGGAGACACACTGATTGGTAGTGGAGCCAGCTTAATGAGCTTTAGGACCTCATCATGATTACAAAAGACATTAGCTTTCTCTGGTTTACAAACACGTCCTAACAAGAGCACATACTGTACTGACCCTCATTATGAGGCGTCTGTATGTGTTTGTGTGTATGTGTATGTGTGTTTGTGTGTGTGTGTGTTATATTATTGTGTGTACTAGGGCTTTGACAAATTGCATTCCAATTTTAATTACTTAAAACTTTTAACATTCAGATGCATTTAAAAACTATCATGAGGCAATGCCAATATTTCAGCATGTACACACAATGGGCCTCATCACACTGAATACGAATGAATTTATTCGTAAATCGTTCGCAGGAGCATTTACGCAAGAAGTTTAGTATTCGTGAAAATCCAATTAGTTAGGAAAAATGTTCGTATCTATCCAGAGCTCATGAAATTGCGTGAATACGTAAGGATATGCTTTAAATCATATATTTGGTGAGTTATGCATAGAATTACTTTTAAACAGCTTATTTATTATAATTGCACGCACAAATGCAATAAATTTTTTTTTGTAAAAATCAGTCATTTCATATTAATGATAACTCCAGAGATTAAAACAAATAAGACAAGCTATTCAGTTAGGATAAAATAGCGCCCTATAAAAGGTGGAAGAGTTGGAGTGCATCTGTACTAGCTGACACGCTGCAGTGGCTGAGCTGCATTATTGGAAGAGTCACGAGGTGCTCTTTGTCGGTTTACTCTTTTTATTTTTTTATTTTTGTGGATGTCACTACATGTAAATCAGCTGTATGAACACACTTGGTAATTTACCGGTGATTGGCATTTATCAGCACACACGTGCGAGAAGGAAGAATATCTGTATTACCGAAACTTCTGTAAATCTTTCAGGAATTTTTCATTTGGTTTGGCCTATGAAAACATTTACACACAACTCTACTAAATAATTAATAAATGTGTCTCAACAACCTCAATTATGTTATGTTGTTTTGGCCAAACTCCAAATTTCCTATTTTCTATAAAAAATTACTGCTAAGGGTGTAATAAAAGGATGCTGTAGAACCAGCACCTTTAGTGCCTTTCAGAAACTGTTACTATGTACATGCACCATCACTTTTAGGACGCATACTGTTTGTTTTTCGTGTTTAATTAAAAATTGATGCTTATTATTTAAAAGAATGAGGAAGGACAAAAATGAAGGAAATTTCATTAGCCTTTCATAAGTGTCCACACTTCTAGGTAAATAGGAAAATATTATCTTTACTTTTTTCTTTTATATTTATTGCCATTCTCAATGTCTCTCATATATCTCTACAAACTTTCTACACAAAAACTCAAATTAAAAAAATGTATTTTTTGAACCTGACTCCAATGAAAGCCTTAGTTTTTTTAAAACTATTTTTTTAATTGAAGGTTTTAGCAATAATTAGAAATTTAACTGAGTTTTAGAAATCAGCTGCATCATGTGACATTCCTAAACTGCAAATGTCAAGAATACTAATATACTTTGGTCAAAAAAGAATATTTTCTATAATTTTGGTGATCAACCAATTTTTTTTAAATTTCAGGTATAATGTTTTATTTGTTTGTACTCATTATATTCCTACACATTGAGAATACATTTTTAATAATGCAATATTCAGTGGTATTCAGAAAAAGTCAAAATTCACAACATGCCTTTTTAAGTAATAGAAAACAAAAGAAACTGGATATGTTTTTAAATAATTTATGCATGAAATGGTTAAAAATAGAACATCACAGATCACTATAAAGTATTGAAAGAGTGAAATTAGTTCTGACAGCCATAATTAAGATACATTAACTCGAATGTTTTTCATGATGGCTGAAAATGATGTGTTTTAAAAGCAACAAGTTGTTATGCTGGAAAAAAAAAAAGTAGGCTATGGAACTAAATAATCTAGACGCATCAATTTGCATAAGGAGTTGTTTTATAATTGCATCGTGGAACACTGAATAGGAATTGAATTTGAATTGAATCGTGAGTTGCCTAATGATTCCCATCCTAGCAGCCATGTGTAATGTAGCATAAATAAGAGACAGATCTCTGTCTGTAAAAGCAGGTAAAGGAAAATTTAATATGTGAGTCAGCAGAGCGCATCCATCCTACTGGGCCTGACACACACACACACACACACACATACACACATACACACAGAGTCATGGTCATTACCTCTGCCCAGTGTGTTCTCTCTCTTGTCTTTCATACTCATGGCCAGCGATGCCCCCTCAGGGATCTGTAAGGAGTGAGAGTTTAAAGGTCAGAGTTCAGGAGGGTCAGAGGTATTGTGCTCCACTCAAGAGGAGAGAAAGCACTCATTAAGTCGAAGAAGTTTACATACTGTGTAATGAGTTAGACAGCCTTTTCACTGAGCCGAGACTGCGGGCACGCATGGACACACACCAACACACACACACTTCACAGCTCATTCCCTGTGGCACCTCGCAAGCTAAACAGTCACGCTGCTAAGAGCGGAAGGGTCATGACTGTTTGCACACACATTCCGTCTCATTCCCTTTCTCCCTGTGGTCCTTTTTTTCTTGCCTCACGCTGGGACACAGTTTAAGAAAAAGGGAATTTGGGGGGAAAAGGACACGCACCTGGTAATGAAACACAGTGTTGAGCTTCTTCCTGCCGTCCTCCATTATAGAGGTGTTATCCAGATCCTGAAGTATCCGGCTGCTGCAGCCTCCACCGGGAAACCATTCTGCCAAGCGAAAGAGGAAATCAAATCATCTTCAAACTCTAAGTTGGCTGTCGAAAGTTTTCATAAATATAACCTAAATCCTACCTGTAAAGTCTATCTCCAACTGTAACCTCTAACTGTTAACTCTAACCCTAATTTAAAACACAATCCTAACATCCAAGATTGCAGACAATTCAGGGCAAATTAAGGGTCAATAGCAAGTGTGTTGTGTGCCAAAAGTGGGGCAGCTGTAAGGAGCAACAGTTAAAGTTTGCTCGACATTTGAAATCTGGGCCAAAAATGTCCCAAATGCAACAAACCATATATATAAAGACTGTGCGGCATTTCAATTCTGGGCCAAAAGTGACCCAATTGTAAGTTCTGTACTAAGTTATGGCATCATCAGGGTTAGTTTGTTATTGTGTTCTGGTTAGATTGGGATGAATTAATCATTGTCATTCCACAGCCGTACGAGGGCCAGATGGAAATGTTAAGCATGGGCTCATTTGCTGTCTCGAATAACCCTATTACTCTAATCTTGTATCATATTATCACCCTGCACTGCCTTGCAAAAGTATTCACCCCCCTTGAACTCTGTCCACATTTTGAAGTGTTACAGCCTGGAACTGAAATAGATTTAACTGGGATTCTATGTCAAGAAACTACACAGAATAATCCATAACAGTGACGTGAGGGGGATTAGAGTCAAATATAGTTTGAAAAACTACTTCACATATAAAAATCCAAAAGGTGTGGTTGCATAGGTTTTTACCCCCTTTCCTGTGAAACCCATAAATTGGTTCATTTCCCTTTCATAAGTCACGTAATTTGTTGAATGGTCTTGGTCTTCATGATGCTTTTTGTTTTGAAACGTACTATAGCAAACAGGTGTATTTATATTGAGATCAGGCGACACTTTACATGCACACAGATCAACTCCATTCAACTAACTATGTGACTTCTGATGGCAACAGTCTGCACCATTACTAGGCAATGGGGGTGAATACTTACACAATCACAACTTTTACTTTTATTTTTATTGTTTGCAAACTTTAATTGTGCAAACTACTTAGAATTCCCACTTCCCACTTCAGTATTACAGGCTATTTTGTATACATTCATGACATAAAATCCCAGTCAAGTCCATTTCAGTTCCAGGTTGTAACACTATAAAATGTTTAAAAGTTCAAGGGGGTGAATACTTATGCAAGGCACTTTATGTACACATCTATAAGTGATACTAAAGTGGCTACTACAGAATTCGGCATCACTGCCTACTATTACTTTTCTGTATTTATCACCTGAATGTCTTAACATCTCAATGAATTTATTAATTGACATATTAAAAAGAAATCCTAGTACACTTATTAATCAGCCCTGGTAACTGTCAGAATTTATTTATTTATTTATTTATTTTTACCTAATTCGACATCCTCCTCTCGAGGCCACTGGGAGTAGGGCAGATTCTTATAGAAAGCTTCTAAAATCTTCTCCTTCACCTGACAGATGGTGTCTGTGTTCATCACACGCACACTCACTGAGTCCATCCCGAAGCCTTGGAACGACACGTTAATGTTCTGGAACACACACAAATGAGATTTCAACAAAAATAAACATCTCCAAAATTGCTTTTGAATCATCTAAAAGCAACTGAGGAAGAAAAGACAGGAGAAGACTTCAGAATGGGATATAATACAAGCCTACACAGTTAATCAGCTAGCCTCAAGTTATTTTACGTTATTGTGCAATTATTGTAATGAGTGTCTTGGATAAAAAAAAAGAAAACCCTAAAAAAGGCTTTCAGGCTGTCAGTACATTAGCAGTACTTAGCTTTAAAGTGGAGCCAACGTTGCCATATCTTTCAACAACATTCATGGTAAAGCTACAATTGATGTGCCTTAAGGAACGTTGTGGATTTGCTGATCAAGCTGCTTTCATCTCATGTTGTGACATCTGAAAGTCTCTTCAGGTTTGTAGAGCTCATTATGATAGTTGCACAATAACATGACATGACTTAAGGCCTGCTATTTTGACAAGTTCATGATCAGACGCCTTAATCAGACAAAATGCGGTAAGGCAGATGAACAGACAGCATGTCAGATATCATATTGCAACACACCAGTGGTTTGGCCTCGATGTTCTCTCTCAGGAGCCACTCTTCGTTCAGCGTGTATCTCGCCTTCCCCGTGATAGCGTCTATCGAGCCTTTGTTTATCTGCTGTTTGATTGCGCACAGTAGCAGGAAGAAAGGCTCACCAACCGTCTCCTGAAAGAAAACATTATGAGAAAAACACAAAAATGAACAGTGGATTGTGCATTAGCTCCTGGGACAATCTTCCAACTGTTCAATTATACTTCTGAGATGTGTCATATTTGGAAGATGATTTGAGTAAACACATTTGTCAATGAACAAGCTATAAATAAGGAATAAATCATGACGGGGTGTTCTCTTATAGGAAAATAATAAATGACATGGTGGTTACTGTTACTGTTACCATCCTGAATGTGAATATTTTACTCCTAGTGTTTTATTCCTCTTATACCACAGCAATTTGTCAACGATTACAATTTTAAATGTATTAAAGAACAGGAAGCACATTTAATATTGCAGAACACCTGCGAGACATGTTCGTGCAGCTATAAACAGTCACATCGGTCTCTATTCTTCTTTTTAAAATCATCTCTAAAACGGCTCAGTGGTAAACGAACTGGCTGGACTACTGATTGGAAGGTCATGAGTTCAAATCCCAGAACCACTGTTGGGCCTTTGAGGCAAGACCCTTAACCCTCAACTGCTCAGTTCTATCCTCTCTCAAGCATATGTTGCTGTGGATAAAAGCATCAATTGAATGAGGTAAATGTAATAAGACAAAAATACGCAGCTTCTCATGTTACAAAGAAATTGGAAAGCAAAAAGTTCTTTGTCCTGAAGACTTGAGCCAGGTGGAAAATTTACTGACCGTTACAAAAACACTGATACTAGAAACTCCAAAGGTTAAATAAATATCTCCTTACAGAAAGCTTCGTATTTTTCTTTGTTAAATAACATCATGTTTATTATTAGTCTTGGATTATACCTAGCATCCATACAAGTCAGAGCTGCTGTTATAGAAAATTATTCAATATCTTCTGACCAATTAGAATCGAGAATTCAACACTGCTGTGGTATAAACATAAATAAAACACAACGATGCAAATGGCAGAGGTGTGCTCATAGCTAGGCAAGTGAAATAGAGAGAATGTTCTGAGATTTACAAGAGATTTTGGACAACCTAGCCTACACACCTGGTTAATGGTTCTAGCTGTCTAAATGGATTCTACATGGATGCTTATATAAAAGGGAAACCCTTTGTTGTAGGGTTCTACTTAAGAACATTTAAGAGTTCTCCCAGAGCTACAAACCTAATAATGCTTTTGTGCTAGATTCAACTTTATTTTGAGAAAGTACTTTGGCCAACATATTGAGAATTGGGTTTCAAGGCCCCTAGATTATAATAGTTTTTATCTCGTCCTCTCACTTTGAGGTAGCTGTACATGCAGATGGACATCCAGTTAGTGAGCATCTTCTCCACCACGGACTCCGTGCGCCGCAGCATCAGCTTGGGGTTCTTGGAGGCGGACGCGTCGATCAAATCCACCAGCAGCTCCTTCATGATGCTTGTGTAGTATTCCAGTTTGCCGTGGAGGGCGATAGTGAGCAGTGAGGCCAGATTACATCTGGACAGATGGACACATCAAAAAGTAGAGGAGAGAAAGA
Source organism: Pangasius djambal (assembly GCA_022985145.1). NCBI lineage: Eukaryota > Metazoa > Chordata > Actinopteri > Siluriformes > Pangasiidae > Pangasius > Pangasius djambal. Next base: position 20,946,091 of record CM040982.1, read on the forward strand.
AGGGGGGTAAAAAAAAAAGAAGACAGTTGTGTTAGTCGACTAAAGCAGGTGTGCTTCCCAATCGATACAGAAGAAAAATGGCTGAAGCTCTTCCATTTACAGGAAGAGGTGTAAGTGCTGGAGTGCGTAGGCACAGACAACTTCGGGGATTGTGTCAGTACAATGCTTCTTTCACATGTATGAGAGTGTGTGTGTGTGTGTGTGTGTGTGTGTGTGTGTGTGTGTGTGTGTGTGTGTGTGTGCACGACCCACAAAACCGGGGGATGTGGTTGAATCTGGAGACTCTTTCAGCAGATTCCAAAGCTCCTAATTACATGTGAATATAATGCTGAGACAGCCATGAAGTCTCTGATGTACCCCAGAATAAAACTCCCAGCATGCAACAGGGTATTGCAGTATTTCATAAAGTCTGAGACCACTACCACAAACTATTTTTAGTTCAGAACCCGAATACAATCCTTTTCCTCTTTGCTACTTATTATTCAAGATTGCATCAATGTATATGAAATCGTTGCATTGATATGATAAAATGAATAATGTAACACTGTCAGTTTGTTAAATTCCTGTCAGTCAAACCAAACGTGTCAAATCCAAGCTGACATTTAGGCACTTGATGAAAAGATTACATGATTACAAAGCCCATTAACTGTTTTACGGACCAGATGAATATTAAGTAGGGATGAAAATGCCAGCCAAGCACCATAGACAATCCTTTGACATCTAATGCAGTATACAGTATATTCTCTGCTGTGGTTATTTTATTTATTTATATATATATATAAGTTGTGGTTCTGACTTTTGGCGGTTACCTGTCTCGGACAGCAAAGTCCTTCTGCTGTTCCAGCGCATGAACGAAGGTGATGAGGAAGTGCTTGTTATTGAGGAGAGTAGAGAACATGGTGATTCCCTCCTCTACATTGGGCCTGGTGGTGCTGGAGGGCTGAGAAAGGGAAATGAAGCAAAACAGTAACAAATAAGTAGGACAAAGGATCTTGAATCACATTACTGAGAACTGGGTAAGAGGTCGTTGAAAAAAAAAAAAAAAAGACAGACTTAAAAACCCCAAGGTTTTGCAACATCATTTTGACATCATATATATAGACGCAGAAACTATGACACAAAACCCTCAGAATAATGCCTCATCAAACTACTGAGCAAACCAGCCACTTTGCACAATGCATCAGTAAATCCAACTTAACAAGCCAGGTCGTTGCTGCGTTGTACAATTTCCTGATGGTGTTCTGCTTAAAGAGCAATGCTTTGCTGTAATACACCTCATTTACTGACTCATCAATTCTAAGTAAAATAAGGACCCTGAAAAAAAAAAATTCAATCTTTTTTCTTATAGAAGATAGGGTTGTATCTGAACCTGACAATCTGCTGTTTGATCTGTGCTTTACAGCAGGATCTTCCAATATGGTGAACATGTCCAATATCATAGTAACCTTGCATATGTGGCAGTTTTCGAAAAGATTAGGGAATTACAAAGTCCATCAGTTGTTAAAAATAATTCAAAGTTTGCCTTACTGCTATGTGACTAGTGGCTGTAGCACGTCTGTTTAGTTGAGGCACCTTCTGTGTAAGTATGTACAGTCTTCATTCTTTTTGTTTTAGATGTTTATTTGAAGACATCTGCATTACTGGGTCAGTAAAACAAAACAGCTCAGATCTCCAAAGATTACTTTTCCAACAGAAAAATGAAATGTTACAGAAAAATGTCTGTATGTCAGTGAAAAGTACAGTATTAACATAACAGGTTCTCCTGAACCTGTATGAAGTGTTCCTGAGACTAGTGATGCATTTTTAAAAGCTAAACAATTATCATGGCATATATATACTTTGTTTAATTTAGTGTTGCTTACTACTCTTACTTTCTTCACCAGAGATTTATGTAGAAAATGTTTCATTTTATTCTTTTTTGAAAGCATCTTTGCTTTATAACATGTCTCTATATTTGTCTAAGACTTTTGCACAGTACTGTATACATGTGCTTAGTTTTGGCTCAATTCCTGCATCCTTTTTTCCAGCTATTATCATTTATTCTGGTCATTCGCTGGCACTTGTATCACTGTCTGCTTTTTAGTTGTAAGGACCCTGAAACACTAAGCCAAAATTGAAGAATAAGCGTCAACTGAAGCGGACATAAGATCACCTCCTGTCGCCTGAATGTGTCGAATTCTGTGAGAAGTGAAAAGAACTCTAACACACCGCCAAAAAAGACTACAATAGATAGCTGACATGCACGTACATTCTGCTCCTGCACGAAAAGAAATACACACCAGGAGGTGTCAATAATCTGTAATTGAAATGAAATGAAATGAAATGGGTGGTATGGTGGTGCCGCCTTACAGCTCTCCCCATCCCAAAATCACGCATGTAGGTGTGAATGAGCGTGTGAAAGTGTATGTGCACAATGCCCCGTGATGGACTGGCATCTCATCCTGCATGTATTTTCACCTACCACCAAGTGTTCCCGGGACCCTGGCCAGGATAAAGTGCATACTGAAGATAAATAAACAAAAGACAGCAGAAAAATTGCCCCAAAGTGCATGCTATTGAGGTAAATAGTACACCACCTACTAGTATCCTTATCTATAGTGATGTACTATTTCAACATGCTATTACTTTATGTACAATATTTTGAGAATTGGGACTGAGGTGTCACTGAGGGGAGACAGTGGAACTGACTCCCTGGGGCTCTCAAGAGGCTTGGACTAAAAATTAGCATTTTCAAGAGACAGAAAGAAGGACCACCTGAAAATATACAGGTGATGCTTGAAAAATTCTCTCGCAATAGTGGCTTGGTGTGCCACAGAACGTTTATAGCTAATAAATGAACAGGAGAGAAATATGTATGACACTGAAAGATGACTAAACTGACAGATAAAATATTAAGTGACCACACTCAACAAAAGCTCAACTGTTAATCGTCTTAATTCTTTTTGAATTCGTTTGACCCAGCAATCAGACCTGTCGCAAGAACAGCCTGAGTGTTTAGCTGAGACGTAATGAAGCAGTCCCCATAGAGGCTTTCCATATGCTCCTCGTAAAAATAGAGAGGATGGGCGCGGGGTGGGAGAGACAAAGACAAATGTGCATGTGAAGATTTATGCTCGCTGATGTGAGGGAAAAAAAAACAGGGTGCGATTCCTTTAAAGACGATCGGCTGTGTGAAACACTTCATCACTGTTACAGACGACCCCCCCAACTCCTGACCTGAAATCTGTGTTTAACACACACACATGCATGGATTCACACACACACACATACACAGACACATGAGTTGCATATAGATGCATTCATTAATCACAGCATAATGGAATGCCGTGTCAAAAGACAAGCTCTTTTTCATTATTTCCGGAGATAACTTTGGGAGTCTGTTCCCCTTTTCACAGCAACCCAGAAACCTGCAGACTCAGCAGCATTCATCCCGTCTGCATGTCTGCACGTGTGTGTGTGTCTGTGTGTGTAAATGCACGTGTGTGTGTGTGTGTCTGTGTGTGTAAATGAAGGTTTGTGTGCTATACCTGCCAATCCTGCAGCAGAGGGTGGGTTTCAGGTAAAGCTCTTGGTCCCAGAGCATCATTTTCATACACCGGCTGAACCAGACTCCTCTCATAGTCTGAACACATCTACACACACACACACACACACACACACACACACACACACACACACACACACAAAATATAATGAGATCTTAATTAGATAAAATTGTAACAAGATTTTCTTGAGTAATAGCGTAATGTGTTTTATTTAGAGATTTGCAGTGCTTTGTAATAGGATTGAAGGGCAATAGTGCAGAAATAATGAAAGGATAGAAAGAGATGGAGGAGAGGATGAGATGGAACAGAGAGAGTAGAGGAGAGAAACGCTGAAGGATTGTGTTGCATGTTGCAAGGAGATTAGACTCCCAGTAGGCCAGCTGGGGGAAAAGGAGCTGAGGTCAGAATAAAAGTATTTATGTTTCTGTTCATACTACTTTTCAACACCACACACACACACATGAACGCAAACATACCCTTTTTCCATCCCATTACAAAACATTAGCCACTGCACCCTTATCCTACTTACAACCACATAGGCAAGGTCACTGTTTGTGTGTGTGTGTGTGTGTGTGTGTGTGTGTGTGTGTGTGTGTGTGTGTGTGTGTGGGTGGGTTGGTTTCCTTGTCTACGTGCCCACTATTGTTCACACAGTGGGGATGGAAACTGTAATGCTTGTGGTTTTTCAACACAGAGGAAAAAGACACATAGTTTGTCCATCTGGGCTAAAAACATTAATTGTAAGTCTGACAAAAACACGCATGCAGACATGCATGCACACACACACACACACACACAAACACAAGAAATCCTACAACTATAAAAACTATAACTGTAAACTGTATCTATACTGCAACTATTAAAAACAATAGTGATACTAAAGCTATAACTATAAACTATACTACAACTACAAATCTATAACTATAAACTATATACTACAACTATAAAGATGATAAACTATAACTGTATACTACACTACAACTATAAAAATCTATAAATCTATAACTATAAATTATATACTACAACTATAAAAACTATAGCTATATTAAAATTTAAAAGCTATAAACTATTACTAAACTACATAACTATATAACTATATACACTACTATAAAGATGATGAACTATAACTATACTACAGCTAAAAAAAGCTATAAATGTATACTACACTACAACTATAAAAAATATAACCATTTACAATACAAAAACTATAACTTTAATCTATAATCTGTTTAATCTATAAACTATAGCTATACTACAACTATAAAACTATAACTATAAACTATTGCTATACTACAACTATACATCTATAACTATAAAAATATATACTACATCTATAAAGATGATAAACTATAACTATACTACAACTATACACCTATAACTGTATGCTCCTAGTATTACAACTGTAAAAACTATAACTATACTACAACTATAAATCTATAACTATAAACTATAGCTATACTACAACTATACAACCTATAACTATAAACTATAGCCATACTACAACTATACATCTATGACTAGAAAATATATACTACAACTATAATGATGATAAACTCTAACTATACAACAACTATACATCTATAACTATCAACTATAGCTATACTACAACTATACATCTATAACTATAACATATATACTACCACTATAAAGATGATAAACTATAATTATACTACAGCTATAAAACTATAACTGTATTCTACACTACAACTTTAAAATAGCTATAATTATATTAAAATATAAAAGCAATAACTATAATCTATGACTAAATTAAACTACACTAAACCTATAAAACTATGCCAAAACTAAAACAGAAATATACACAGTACTAAGCAAAAAGAAGGAAATGAATGGCTTCAAAAATGAAACTTTCTAAATATCAAAATAATGAGTATACTGAGTGGTACACAATAAACCAACCAATAAAAGAATTAAAGCAAGTCATGATTTGTTGTTCCATTTAGGAAGGAAGGAAATCGGTTGGCAGCTTGTTCTAGGCTTCTTCAAGAACTTGTCTGAGCTATAGTCTCTACTGGTTTTGTGATTTAGTCACATAGTTACTTAGTATTTAGTTCCTTAGTAAAGTCCATTACTACAAACTACAAACAATTCTCTAAAATGTTAATATATAAAAAAATATATGGTTTGAAATTTTTTGTTCTACTGACACACTAATGTAGTAGGAATAAAATACACACGTAAGACAAAATTTACACTCATAATTTAGGGAGCCTGCACAGTACTCTGTATATAATAATAAAGCTAAGCTTAAAAAGAACATAACTATAAAACTATATATAAAAAAAGCCTTTCTAACTACAAAACCTATCTATAAGCCTAAACCCAGATCTAACCCTTAAACTATAAATATAAAAATGAAAAATACCTACAAGCCTAAGCCTATCGTAATAATCATCATAATAATAACAAATGTTTTATCAATTTTAGTTTTAAAAATAAAAAGCACACTCCCACACACCTGTGCCCACATATTCACAACCACACAACACACATGTTGGTTTTATTATCTATGTGACTTCTGTAATACTGTAACTACATAATGCTATGCCTTAAACTTTGAGATAATTAATTTATTTTGTTATTAGTCACCTAAAATTCTAGTGTATTCCTACCATTATGGGGTCATTAATCCTCACAAGGGCTAAAACATGCCCACACACACACACACACTAACATGGTGTTTGTCATTACCTTAGGGAAGAAGGTGCGAGTAACGAACTGCTTGTACTCAAGGAAGGGAATGCCTTGGCTGCGGTTTAGCTCTTTGGTCAGGTCAGTCATATCCGTCTGGAGTTCGGCAAATCCTGTCACACACAGATACACCTACATTACACACATCTACCCATATCCACCCACATACTTTGACATTTTGATATATTGTATATGGAAGAGTACACATTCATTGTATACACATGTATCCTAAAGGTACACAATCTCAATATTTAGATGACATGAGATGGTTAGATGGTACCAGGCATATGAGCACTCATGGAATTCACAACATAATCTCAGTAATGCACAGACCCACTCTCTCTCTCTCTCATACATACACACACACACACACACACACACACACACACACACACACACACACACACACACACACACACACACCAGGTCTTTCATATTTAATTTAACCTTGTATAATGTATATGACATGAATATACACCAGTTCTTAAATGTGTGAACACACTTATGGCACTAGTTCAGGGATGAAATGCACCCCATAATCACACTCACACACACCCCCACACACATATACAGAAAGGTTTCGCATTACCTCTAATTTATGTGACATAAGGTTTATGGAATTCTACTCGACATTTATTCAATCCCCCGGAGTAAAAACACTTCACCGAACAACTGAGCTATTTTCATATATAGATTCTCATATATCGACACCTCATGCATACATTTATCTCTGTTTAATCTGTCACACTGTGTTAATGTGCACTAATTCTTTGAGTCATAACAGTAATTTAGATGTTTTAAAGGAATGTAAATGTTAAAGATGTTTTAAAGGAATTTAAATGGAAACAGAAATAGAAATAGCACATCTGTATGTGCAACACTTCCCGTACTGAGAAAAAGCTCTATTTTAACCTGTTTTGACAGAAATTTTAATGGAAGCAGGTTTGTCATTTTCAGCGCAGGAAAACGTGTCGAAATTTCTGTTGTCGTCGCGCATACACTCCAGATGTGGTGGGTGAAGAGTAGGTAAAAAAAAACAACTCTGGAATATTCCTTTAAGACTTTGTTTTTAGAGTTTTTCGTTCATGTCAGTAAAGTGTCTGTAAATTTATATCCATTTGCCATGGAACTAATGCCAAAATTACCAAAGGTGTGATGTCATTCCTATGCATGACTAAATCTTTCAAAACACACAATATACATTATGTGGAAACGTGTGGTTTGTGGCATGTGGGGAAAAGAACGGAAAAGCAAACATGAAGTTAACGAGACCACAAGCTGATACCTTAGTGTGTGTGTGTGTGTGTGTGTTCTTGCCAGATATTTCCCCATCTTTACCAATATAGTCTCATCCAGTGGTATCCTGAATTTGTGCATCACAGCTAAAATTAGAAATTCAGCTACTATGTGGGCTATGTGGTCTTACAAGAGACGCCACACACACACACACACACTCTCTCTCTCTCTCTCTCTCTCTCTCTCTCTCTCTCTCTCTCTCTCTCTCTCTCTCTCTCTCTCACTCACTCTAAGCAGTTAAACAAACACAATGGCCCACACAGCTATTTGGCCTACCGTTCAGAAAGCCACCATATGATCTAACCGTTACAACCATCAGCGATCTAACATATGATTACTGCCACATAAGCTGAATTTCTAGACAAATAAACACTGAACAAATGGGAATGTGCTACAGATAAATCTTCCATATACTAGACAATCCAAAACCCAAGCCAACTTTCATAGGGTCACATGAGTAAGTTGTTTCACTTCAATAGCCTGAGCTGCAGGGAAAAGGATTTGGTTTCAGCCAAGTTGCTTTTTTTTGACCTTTCTCATCCTCCTCTCCTACCTGCTCTGAGGCCAGGTTGGGCTTTTCCCCTAATTCAGCATTTAAGACACATTATTAGGTTGAGTGTATCAGATATTAGATCAGCGCTGTGGGGTGTGATAAGCGTGGGTGCTCTTTGTAGGGATGACAGGAAGTGAGAGGCTCCTCGTATTGTTTTCAACACAGGATGCAAGAAAAAGTGTGTGTTTTTGCATGTTTGTGGAGCCGGTCACTGTGGAAACATGCCTGAGAGGATCATGGGGTTGGGGGGTTCATAGATATCATGAAGGAAACATGAGGAAGTCTCTCTCTCTCTCTCTCTCTCTCTCTCTCACACACACACACACACACACACACGCACAAACAGGACTGTGGGTGGTCACTGGGTTTGGACTCACCATTAAGTATAATTTTTTTATTTGTCAGTAACCACTGTTCGCTCTCTTTCTCAGTTTCAGTGACCTAATTCTGCACACACACACACCCCCGCCGCCCCCCCGATCCCACAAACACACACATATATATACACACTCACACACACATTCATCTGAAACAACTCATTACTGTAATGCATATCTTGTGATCTTTTACCTCTAGGCCTGTATCTCTCTGGATAAAAGTGGAGGTCAGATATTATAAATGACCATACACTGTGTCTCACTTGGATGGTTCAAGTTCTTCCACAAGTATGGATTCTACAAACTTAGTAAAGGTGCAAGGAGTCCAAGTGTACAGCAGGGTTCTGTACTTGGCCCTGTCCTTTTATCACTTTATACAAGTTGGAAAGTATCATCCACTCTCATAGCTTTCTCTTTCCTGCTAGTTGCAGTAACATCAGCTGTTCGGTTTAGACTACAAGCGCCGTAGTTGACTATAAATAAAAAAAAACATTGTTAACTATTTGTAATAATGACAATACTATGTAATGTAATTCAGTAATAAAGAGGTTAGGCTGTCTTAGGCTAACTTAGGCTGTCTTGTTAAACCAAGAAATGTAACTAGAGTTAACTAGAGTCAGAGTAGTTAATGTTTAGGAGATTAGAAATAAGCGACTGGTGTAGTACACATTCTGAATTCTGCATTATATTAAGTATTAAGTGGGTCACACTTCTGCAGTAAAATTTTTATCATGATTACGACTCTGCTGATGATATTCATTTATACCTCAGTTTAACCACAACCTCAGATTAACCACACATTTGTCTTGCCTTGCTGACATGACAGACCACCATGTCCAACTTAGCCTTTCGAAGATAAAGCTTTTTCTTATCCTGAAGATACACAAAACAGCTTTGTCAAGCACAGCATTTTCCCACTCATAGGTTTGCTCTGGTTAATATCAGGAAGAATGTACTGCACCTGTCAGAATGTGCAAAACAGCTCATACTTCAGCCACCCAATATCTCACGGCTCAACTACTCCAATTCTCTGCTGGCTGCTCTACCATCTTGCCCTATAACAACACTGCAAATGATCCAAATATGTGGCATGTCTGGTTTTTAACCATCCTAAATGCCTGTGTTCCATCCCACCTGGTGATACCACTACAGCATAGGTTTTAAGTCTAAAACCAGACGTTTATTTCTTGTAATTCCATGATGGTGAAAACAATTGCCCTTTTTTGCATTGCAGATTTTCTCACAGTCTTCATGAAACATCTCAGTTCTTTTCTGAGAGGACATGATCTTCGTTGCTTTGTGTAAGTCAATGTAGATGTGTTGTCTTTAGCCATTTTTTGATTTTTCTGTTTTTGATATAATACTGTTATAGTACTATACAATCATAGTATTGACCGATACACACTACTGACCCACTTCTGCGCTTCCTCTTTTGCAGAAGGTTAGGAGAAACCAGTTGCACCTCGTCCATAGGGGCAGGTACAGCAGAGCCCCGCCATAGAGCTTAACAACTCCATATATTTTAAATTCCATTAAAATACTAATTACCCCTTCTGAGTGACCAACTGTTTTTTAAAAATGTTGCTTTTTGATAGACATAACATGATGTTCCACTAATTTCCTTCACCTTTCAAGATCATGGGGCAGCACACTTACTGCCCCACTTAGATCCATAGAGTATTAATGCATCTATTGGTCAAAAACAGAGTCTATCTATTCTAATAAACTGAATAAATCGAATAAATTTCCACAGCCAAAGGCAAAGTGTAAGTGCAGGCAGTGTGTCTATGTTGTACAGAACTGTTTAATTAAAAGATGTATTTCAAAAATTAGGACTACTTAATACAGGGTTACTCTAAAAATTCTCTAGATAGTAGCCTATAGCATAAGTCAAGAGTTATAGTCTCTCAACTTAACTTTGTTTGAGGCTATGTCTTTATTAATGCTGTTCTGCCCCACCAAAATTAAAAAGAAACATTGTGGTGGTGTGCTTGATGTTATGTCTGGTGTGGACATGCAATATCTGTGTTGCTTCAGTCAAAATAACATTCATTTATATCATAATATATGTCAAATATAAATTGGAATATTTGTCAAAGCCACATATTTTCCACTTTTTCATATAGTCAGTAGTCAATGTGCAAACTTACTGGTCATTAGGTACAAACTTTATCTGTTTAGCTCTCTATCTTTGTAGCATAGATGTGTACTGTCACTAAATTCAACTGCTGTGATTAGTTGCTGCTCTCTCTGTTCTTCCTGCAACTATCTTGCACATGTTTCTATTGGTGGGAACTTATTTTTTGCAGCACTTGTATCACTCCTTAAATGTCTAGACTCTTGGACTGTATTCAGCCTCACTTGGAGGTTGCTTTGGGTAAAAGCTCCTGCCAACAGAATGAATCATTTGGAATAAGTCGCTCTCTTTATTCCTACATGCACCTCATGTACACACCTCACACACCTCCATACACACATACACACACACAGCCAGCTCACACTGTGGCCTTGACTCCACTCTGTCCGTCTCGTGGCCTTGGCAGCTCCACTCACTCTTTGTCTCTGAGGGCTATAAATCTGTCAAAACACCCTGAAACGTTGATACTTAAACAGTCTACCCCCTTAGAACACGAAAACACACAGAGAAAGCCTTTCTCTGTGCCTTTTCAATTCTCTCCACTTACGAGCACAAGGTCTTCTGATGGACTCACTTACACACGTACATCCACGTCCTCTCATCTCTCTTGTAAACACATAAGAGCCCCAAATGAGATTTCCACTCTTTTAAGACTGATTCAGAAGCCTGCTTCTACACCTGTGAGTGTGTGTGTGCGTGAGTGAGTGTGTGTGGGTTACCTTTGCGTATCTCCTCTCTGATCTGTGACTCCATTTCCTCCATCTGTAAGAGGGTCTTCTGCCAGTATCGCTCTGCCCTTCGGCTCTTGGTACAATACACCACCAGTGCTAGAGTCACACACACAGAGAGAGGAAGAAAATCAATTCTTTTATTATTGTGTCCATCTGCTGTGTCAGTAAAAGATTCAGAATCAGTCATACATTCAGTCCGCTGACTTTTATTCGCTGAGTCTCAGAGATTAAAGATACTACAGAGAACAGTGCAGGCTTTGTGTGTCCTTCTCTCTGTGTGTGTATTTTTTTTTGTGTGTGTGAACTGCTGAGAGGAATTTTGACCCCACTACCTCCCTTTTATCTCTCCCACATCTGGAGCATCTGTCTCCATGACGACAGCCTGTCCGTCACATCACATGCACACACATTAATACATGCTAATACACACATACACACTTACCCACTGTACACAGCAGCAGAAGCACACAACACACCACAACAGTGACAATGATAGCTAGTTCACTGCCACCCATCTGAACCACAGCAATCACTTTGTGGAAATTACCGGCACGCACCTGAGAGGCAGACAGACAGACAGAGATGGTGAGAGAAAAAGAGAGAGAGAGAGAGAGAGAGAGAGAGGAAGAGATTAATTAATTATGACCACGAAGGAATATCAAGTCATGAATAAAACATGACAGGGTGTGCTGTTGTAAGAAAATAATCAGTGATGGGGTGGTGGAGGTCTCACTTTTTAACCGTTTAGTTAAGTTAAAATTGTGGAACATCCATGAAGCACGTTCCTGTTATCATTTACATTATAGCAGCTATAAAGAACCATTCCCTAACCTCTCTATTTTTCTCTGTCTTGAAGTTATTAAGCACTGTGGTGTAACACAAAATAATGGACATTAAAAAGAATAATGTAACATTTTAATCGAATCTGAAGCAAGTGATTTCCAGGAACACGTTTTCCTGAGAAATTTGTGTTGAGAAAAGAACAGATTATGTGTTTCCTTCACATACATTGTTGTAAACGAGCTCTCATGAATACTTCAGTCAAAAGTGTTTGCATATTAACCTCTAAATCTGTAATTAATCTGCTCAAAAATGGAAGAATTTGAGTCTATTTTACCAACGTGTAGCTCAAATTGATCAGTTTCCACCTGATTGCTCATGGAGACCAAAAAAAAAAAAGCCTCTGGGGTTAGGGTTAGCTAAAGCTGGATAAAAGAACACACTGTAAAAAATTATATCTTAGCAAGTGAAAATATCTTGAATATATTCAAATGTATCTAGTATTTCCTGTTATAAGATTACAATAAACCAAATATAAGATTATTAAACCTATTTCTACACATTTTTACTCATTTTTACTCAAGCTCTATTGGCAAATCATTTCGATCAGATTAAGTGTTTATTTCACAAAATTATCGCCAATAGAATAAGAAAACATTTAGCTTGAAATTAGTAAAATGTCTAGAAATAGCTTTAATAATCTTATATTTGGCTTATTGTAATCTTATAATAGGAAATGCTAGATACATATGAATATATTCAAGATATTTTTTCACTTGTTAAGATGCAATTCTTTGCAGTGCAGCTCCAACAAAACAGCTTCATGACACTGTTCCATGTAGGTGTCCTCCTAATTATTAGAGTGTGACAGTTTTACGTTGACGTTTTATTTCATATTTTATAGATGGACATGATAATTAACATGTTAGGTTTATTGACTTAACTGATTTTCAAGTTTTTTTGTTGTCTTTGGTAGTTGCACATGATGCAGATGTAGAGATTAGGTGCAAGACATGCTGAAGTATTACTATAACCCTTTCATTTATAGATGTATTTTGGGTTGCTATTGTATTTTGCAAGATTATACAGCATTACAATTATATTACAAGAGTAACTGCTTTTGGCAAATCCAAAAAATTCCCCAGCACGTGACACTCTGCCCTATTAACTAGTGTTTCAAAAGAAAACTGCATGGCATTATGATTGTCAACACACACACACACACACACACACACACACACACACACACAGAGTAATGTGATGCTGGGATTACTGAGTGTAAGCAGTTTTATTTCTGCTTTTCAATAACTCCTATCTGAGTGCAGTAATGACTAATGCTCATGTGTCTCATGTCTCTTCCTAAACTATCCTCCCTGAAGCAGTTCTGTTTTGAATAATTCAACCTCCTTTTTCAATGCAGCGTTGTTATTCTCTAAAAGGAAACCAGAAATAAAAACAAAACGGGTGTTTCCAGGGATTCCCAGCCAACAGGTTTACTGTAATACACTCTCCCACATTTATACTGTATGTAAGTAAAAAAAATTATATGAAACATTACACAACCAACATGAAACAAAACGCACATTCATCTTCTCCACTCCACTCTAGCAATGAGTCAGTGTAAAATGTGATGTGAATAAAAATCAGAACCCCTGGACTTTCCCACAATATCAAGCATGTGTGTTTACAGACGAGTCCTGAGTTGAGCATTCCCGCGAAAACATACCGTCTGTCTTACGAGCTTTCTCTTGACCTATGACCTATGACCTATGACCTATGCACGTCTCTGCTAGCTTCATCGGCCTTGTTTGCTCTGGTGAATGCTTGTCCGAGGAGCGACTGGAATTCCTTTCTTCTCTTTCCTCGCTTCAGTGACTGTATCAGTGGTCAGAGGGTCATTAGCAGACGACGGAGTGAGCAAGGTTAAAGATAGCTGTTTTTCTTTGTCTAAGAAGACTAAACAAAGGAAAGGCATGCTCGCACACACACACACACATTTAGAAAGTGTTTGATATCGTGCAAGGCCTTGATTAGCTCTTATTTTGCTGCTGAAATTATCTTCTGAGTCAAAACAGTGACAGGACCGATACGGGAGAGAGGGCTGAGTTTTGTGATGGGTGTGTGCCATCCTCCATGTCACTAGGACATGATGGGACATGCTGATACTGCTGTGTGTTTGTGTGACTGTAAACCACTCTCAAGATTAACTTTTTTTTTTTCAGCTTGATGCGGGTTCGTTACTTTCCTCATCTCGCTGTAATGAGCTGGATGGATCACGTCTAGCTCTTTTTTGGGCAAAAAATAAAAAGAGAGACAACTCTCAATTCTCCACTGACTGTAAAATCCATTTTTCACATGACTGATGCAATCTGATTACTAATGCATTTTGATTATTTATGATGAACAAGTCTATCATTGCTTTTCTAAGTGGCTTTTCTGAAATCACGTTCCCGTAGTGAACGCGTTTTTTTTTTCTCCCTCCAAAAAAATCTCACTTCTTTTACCATTACGGCTGTTTAATCAAATGAAATTGTGCTGGGTAATGTTATTCATCAAGAGAACTTGTGCGGATTGTGCTGTAAGAAAACACTCATCAGGAGGACGAGCAGATGGCGTTTTTGAGCGAGGAAGCGCTTGGTGATGTGGTTGGAGGAAAGGCTTGTGGGTAATGAAGCCGAACTCACAGTGACAGGCAGCTCTCCGCTCCTGGAGCTCAGCGTTCTGTTGATGGTGCAGTGGAACATCTGTTTGTTGTCGAAGCTGATGTCACAGCGTTCAGAGCCAATCATGACCGAGTACTCGTCTTGAGTCAGGTCCAACTCGCTCGGCCCTTTCTGTTGGCAAAAAAAAAAAAAGAGACCAGGAGTCATTCAACAAGAAACACTAATAGAGATAACAATGAATGAAAGCGAGCAACTACTAGAAACGGCACCATCTTCTATATATCCATTAACATATTCCAATGTTATGCCTTTAGGGTGAATAAAATGGAAGTATCTGAGTTGCTTATAATAAAACATACTGTTAAATGAATGAATCTTTCATTTAATTGCATTTATGTGTATGTAGAGAAGCATGCAGCTCTTCCTGGCAGCAATATGTTGCTGAGATGATTATTTGCTTTTTTTAATACATAAAGCCAACTTTTAACTGAAAAACCAAAAGAATATTCATCTTGGACACTGAAGATGAGGTTAGAATAAGACTCAGCATTATTTAGCTACAGTAAAACAAGACAAAAGCCAGATGTGCTATGTTGTGTGCACCTGTCATGTACAAAACTGGCATATAAGCCATGCGTCTTGTTGCCAGGTGTGCAGTTTCCGTGCTGAATTAGCCTACTTTTGAAATGCCTGTATGTTTTTTTTTTTCTCTCGTCCTTGTAGATATTTATTGACAATAAAGTTGACTTTGACTTTGACATAATATGAAAAATGTCTAATAACACATGAGCATTTAAGTGAGAGATTTATTTATTTGTTCTACTTGTCTGGCAACCCTGGCCATAGCATATATGTTGTGAAAACCTACATGAATTCCTCAAAAATAAAATTCAACACAATAAGCAATACTTTTTGCCATGCTACCAATTTTTTATAGGAGCCATGGTCCACATGCAAATTTAGAATTTTTATGAAATTAAGATGGAATGGTGGTTTAATTGCACAGTATTCATTATTCATCCATATTCATTCATTCTGACTGCACAAAAAACTGTTTTAAAATCGCATTTTGTTTCTCTGCGCAATTCGGCGAATCTACATAAGAAAAAGGGGAGAAACAACGTCGGAAAGCGAAGCTGCGACTGTAAAATGATGCTCGAACATTGCTTATGTGAGAAGGAACAAATTTGTCCTGAACAATTATTTAATATTATGTACAGAATACTACATTCTCATTTAATAAACAAGTCAGTGGATGAAAATGAATGACAGGGACGAGTGAGTTATGGCTGCTCAAAACTCGCCAGTGACGCATTACGCATAGAACATGTTTAATTTTCACCCATAAGTGGCGTAAGAGTTGCTCCTGGCAGAAGAACAGACACATTGCCAAGACTAATTATTTAACCAGCTGTTAAAATTGCTGGTTTTCTTTTAGCTTTAGGAGCACACACTGTGTGTTTTGCAACCTAAAATAAATTGATAAAAGTACTGCAATACAAATGTGGCATTATATCACTAATTTAAATAGTCATCACGCTCTGCTGGAGCAGTGTAAGAATTTAATAAATGTACATAATGTTCCTTGGTAAAAAAAATAGTAAGTTAGAATTGTATCATTTCTAAGAAATGTGTAACTTCTGTTTGCTCAAGAATCATGCAGAGTTTTCATTAAGATAAAAACAACACGGATTAGTGACATATCAGCTGTATTAATGCCCTTTATTCCTGAGCTTTCTGACGGCTCCACTACTTCACAGCAGCAATTAGCGACTCGTGCTTTTTACAGTTTGCAGGCAGTCCCAGGAGCAGTCTATGTGATGAGTTTGAATGTGAATTCCTCCTAATCTGTGAGAAATGCTTCAAAAAGAATACAAAATAGTGCATATTTGTGTATAAAGCATGCACTTTGTTCATTTCTACACACGGATTAAATGACTACTGTCACTGCTTACATAACAAAGCAATGAAAAAACATTTGGACAAATTCATAGGACATGTTTGTGGGTGTGTACAGCAGGTGTCCTATCCTGCTTCCTCAAGCTGTGTGTGTGTGTGTGTGTGCGTGTGTGTATGTGTGCGTGTGTCTGTGAGTATGAGGAGGGGACAGTGTTTACAAAGGAAGAGATTTCCGGAATCTCTGATTAAACTCTAGGGGCTGCGTCCCTTTCCTCTGACCACCCATCAACAAACACTTCCTCACACACACACACACACACACACACACACACACACAGACAGACACAGACGCACCAGTTCTGTTGACAAAAATACTTATAATTACAATATATTCCTTTATTTATAACCCTAATGACCTAGAATTAGACACATATGGAAAAGATGTACACATACACACACACACAAAAGACACGCACGCATATTTACATTCACACACGCATTACCATCAGCTATGTGTGCATCAAAACAGGAACACATTAAATGACGTTCCAGCAAAATCAAAACTGGAACCAAGTAAACAATTTCCCTCTCAGTCCCCATCCCTCCCCACAGACACACACACACACACACACACACACACACATACATATATATATACACATAATCAAAACTTTCCATTTCTAACCACAAGCATTGTGCTTGGTAAAGCCTGGCCACATGAATATATCAGTTAGATCCACTTTCTTGTTCCACTGTATGAAGGCATTCTGTCCACATTCTGTCCACAGAAACACACAACACACATACACACACTCCTGTTCAGCCAAAAGCTCTCTGGCTTACACCTCAGACACGCCATCCTCCCTCCCTCCCTTCTTCCCTCACGTCCTCATCCCCCTATTCTTCTGCAGGAAATAAACACTCCTAGACCTGGCATGGGACTTCCTGTCAGACCTCCACAAGATTCCCAATGTATCCGAGCCCACAGGTTTCGCACGTCTGTTCGACTTCCTGATGTGTGTGTGCAACCACGTGTGTGTAAGCAGTTTCATCTCAGATTGCGCAGCACGCTTTTATGATGTTATTACAGCCATGAGGAACACGTGTGAACTGCACACACACACACACACACACACACACAAAATGCCTTGTGTCAGCTGAATTGCGGAGGTCATATAGAGCTGGGTGGCTATGCTTAAGAGGGCCTGGTGTCTGCCATAATACAACTCTTTGATGTGTGTGCATGTGTGTGTGTGTGAATTTACAGGGTTCTATTTTCATGGAACTTAGTGGTATAACACCAGCATAAACCAATTTTTCCCCTCGTTCTTACCCAGTGCTATTTTTGAGTGCCGCAGCAGAGGGTGTGACATTTGAAATCTGACATTTTACCAAGAACTTGTCTGCCACATCCACACACCAGTGTCATCACTTTGTGCCTCATTCTGCATTTGTGCCATGATTATTGAAATAGGACAAAAAAAAAAGTCACGACATTATGTATATGGACAATGTGCACACACACACACACACACACACACACACACACATGCATTGTTCTTTATAATTAGTAAAGTTCTGCAGAATGACTGTGTGTGCGTGCGTGCGTGCGCGCATATGTGTAAACAATTGTTAATGGTTACCTTAACCTACATTACCATATATATCCTACACACATATACTCACCAGCCACTTTATTAGGAACATCTGCACAGCTCTCATTCATGCAATTATCCAATCACTCAATCATGCGGCAGCAGCTCAATGCATAAAATCATGCAGATACAGGTCAAGAACTTTAGTATAACTATCAGAATAAGGAAAAAAATGTGACTGGTCAGACTGGTTCAAGCTGACAAGAAGGCTAAAGTAATTAAAATAATCACTCTTTAAAACCGTGATGAGCAGAAAAGCATGGCAGAACACTCAATACATTGAAACTTGAGGCAGACGGGCTACAGCAGAAGACCACATCAGGTTCCAATCCTGACAGTCAAGAACATGAATCTGACACTACAGTGTGCACAAGTTCACGAAAACTGGACAGTTGAATCTGTTTCGGTGAGCCTGTACCCAATGTAGTGTCAGTTTCCTTGCAAGAATGAGCAGGTGTACAGGTGTTCCTAATAAAGTGGACAGTGAGTGAGTGTATATGCGTCTTGTCCCACAATCAGCACACCCACATGCACTCACATTGATGATGAGTGTGAGAGGCTCCCCAGGATGATGCTTGATAAGTTTCTCTTTGTTGGCTGTGTAAAACTGAGGGTCTTCCACATACTCGAACAGGAAGTGACCTGCATTAGGCTCCTCCTCCTCATCCAAGTCCAGCTCAGAGGAGGCGTGGCCATTCCGTCTGTACAAAATCCCATTCAGGTAGAACTGAGCCATGGCCTGCTGCGATTGGCTGGCTGCCGGGGCGTGGCATAGTATGAGATTTGGCGATGCAGTGGTGCAAACCTGCCAATCAGAAAGCATGATCGAGTCACATGGGATCACTGGAATAATTAATACATGAACAGTAACTTCGTCTTTCATAATGTTATATAGGAGTCATGTAGTATAAGTTACTGTTACCTCCCTGAAGTTGCTTATCTTCCTATAACATAATGTCCCGAAGTGTTTTATTCCTCTTATACTACAGCAATTTGCCGATGATTGTGATTTTTTGATTCTTTTGAAGTTTATAAGACAAAAATGTGGCTTGTCATGTTACTGAATTCCTCTGTACTGAAGACCTTCCCATGCCAGAAAACGTAAAGTAACAATTATACCATGTTATAAAGTACTGGCGCTGGAGACTCCTTCCGAAAATGCTCACAGAAAACCTCAACTACTGCACAGTTTCATTTTTTAAATAACAGCACAGTTGTACAGCATCTGCCATACAATTCTCTGTGAATTAGCTGTTAGAAAAGCTAATGTATTAGAATGGCTCTAGTCAATATATTCTGACCAATCAGAACTGAGAATTCAACAGCGCAGTTGTATAATGCTGTATAATTATCAACACAAACAGAAAGATACTTACTGATTGGCCGATTCCCACCACATGCATTTTAGCTGTCTGGACCAGATCAAAACTTTGACCAATCACAGAGATGGTACGCCCACCACTGGAAAACACACACACACACACACACACACACACACACACTGGAGTCACTGGAGGTAGCTCATTAGCAGACTGTTGTAACATTACATGTGTGTGTCTCTCACCTTAGGTAGCTCTTATTCGGTTTTACAATACTGATGACAGGGTTCTTTTCATAGAAGAACACACTGCTAAGATGTCTCTCACACGGCCTCTCGTCATATTCCACGCACACCGACACGTTCTCTGCAAGGTCGGACACAGCTGGCGGCATCACACACTCGATGATGTCATCAGACAGCCTGTGAAACAAAAGGGGAATGCAGTCAGAACAGCTGATGATGTCATTGTTACAGAGCAGATATCATTATGTAACACAGCTGTAAGTAGAATGTAGGTATTGCAATCTGGATTCAAGAGCAACAAGCAAAACGTATATCTGTCTCACAGTCACAAGCCCAAGTTGAGTCTCACATTCACCTATCAATCAAGGCAAACCCTGAACAAGGGGATGGTGCCACCATATTTATCAGGAGGACTGGCTACGTTAAAGAATTATAATAGGATGCCATAGCATAATATATTATGTCATATAATGACGACGAAACAAATAGTTATTTACTCTACTGTTAGAGCAAGCAAATAACTCCAACTGCATGACAAAATCTTACTCTCATAAGCCCAAATCCAAGACCTCATGATTACATCACTGACATCGTCTTCCCAGAGCATATATATGTATGTATGTATGTATGTATGTATGTATGTATGTATATATATATATATATATATATATATATATATATATATATATATATATATATATATATATATATATATATATATATATATATATATATATATATATATATGTTTGTATTTAGCATTTGTATTTGTCTGTACATACATACACATGTGACGCTACCTTTAAATCTGGTGAAAATAAATCAGAGCTTGATGAATCTTACATTCATTAGCTAATGAAGCCCTTATTTAATGTAGCTATAGTAACGTCTCTGGGGATGAGGCATTTATATTTATATGTTTTCTCATTGTATATAAAGATGATATTTGAGTCAGAAGTATTTAAATGCTATGGGACTGCATGTTGTTTAAATCTCACATCATATCACACAACAGGTTATGCACAAATTTTTCGCTTCCTTCTCACCAGCACTAACGAACACACACTCACTTGTCGATTTCACAATCCTGAGTGGAGTTAACCTTCACTTTAACAGTAGATCCAGCCTCGAGTGATGCGCCTCTGATGGTGAGTCGGGTTCCCCCTGCGATCGGGCCGTGTATAGGGTTCAAATCACCTAGCCTGGGCTCCTGTAAGGTACAAATACAACGTGAATTTTTTTTGTTGCATCCTGTGGGATCCCAGTCCTGATGCACAGCTCTAGTTGCAACCAGATGGCATAAAAAAAAACAATAGTGCACCTCCTATTTGTATCTGTATTGCATTTGTTTCAGAACACATTGTCTGTTCCTTTCGAATAATGTATTTATATTCAGTTACATCAGTATTGTCTGAGAAATCCTTGAATTCTAGCCAAACATTCTGTTCACACCATTTGCTTTCATTCTTAAGCTGTTATGATGCCATATGTTTAAAATAGTAACACATGGATGTTCCTGACAGTGTTACTTTTTGTAGTGTTTTCATTACTAACCTCTAATGATACTGAATCATTAATAAAAAGTTATTCATTTTAGTGAATTCTCGGCTGAATTCGAATTGATCAAAAGGTGTTGATTTATTTTCTTTATTGGCAGCTCTGACAATAGTGCTGAATTACTGTATATTAATGTGCTCATTCTAGCATGTTATCATTTCTATAGTAGCAACTTACGTAATTCCTAGAAGAATCTTCATGTAATAAATTTACAGTGATTTACACACTCATTTTATTAGCTACTCATACTGTACACTGACTGTAGCCCATATGTGGATAAGGACAGTTTGTCAGCTCTGTGCTTTGTACATCAGTGAACAGGGAGCACCATAAGACCACCACTGAGCAGATATTATCAGGGTGGTGTTTCACTGTCACTGATACTGAGGTGTTTAATAAATCCAGCAATGCTGCTACTACAATGTCAGCGTCACTGCTGTGCTGAGAATGATCCACCACCCAAATTATATCTGCTCAGCGGTGGTCCGGTGATTGTCTGTGGTGATCACACCTACCCTACACATATGGTGGATAAAGGCTGAAAGGTTGAAAAACACTGGAATAATCCTTTAAGTAAATAATATAATAAATAAAGAGATCAGAGATTTGTAATCATTGAGAAATCTCATAGGATGAAGAGAAGAAAAAACTTCTAACGTGTGCACATGCGTGTCTGTGTGTGTGT
>CM040982.1:20968341-20988341 GCA_022985145.1 Pangasius djambal
CCCCCCCCCCCCCCACCACCACCACCCACCCACACACACACACACACACACACACACACACAATCAAAGAGTCAAAGACTAAGCTCAACAACTCACACATCTGACAGACCCTATTCAGACACACAAACTTGAGGGACACCCAAATAGACAAATGATGTCACTTCCTGTGAGAGGGAGTTTGGGGGACTTTGGGGCTCAAGTAGGGAACTTTGTGGACTTTTGTCTTTGTGTATTTGTGTATGAATATAAAACAGGGGTGTAAAAACAAACGGAATATGTAAAACATCTAAAACAGAATGTGTGTGTGTGTTGGGTTGTTAAGGCAGATGTTTCCTGAGCTTGGTTAGAACATTTGAGGAAGGAGGTTTGGAGGCTCACAACCTTTTTTTTTCCTTTTGAGTCTCTCTCTCTCTCTCTCGCTCTCTCTTTCTCTCTCTCTCGCCACCTTTTTGTATACCTCTCTCACTCCACTCTCTCTAAGCATATGCTTTACATTTCAACATCAGCATAATCACAAGATGAGCTAATCATGAGTTTACCTTAGGCAATCATGTATTTTGCTATTAAACATGTGCACACGCGCACACACACACACACACATACACACAATTCCTGCACCGCCAGCAAGTTCATGAAGGGGAACACAACATGACTCACTTTAGCCACCAGCCCACATTTGAAGAGTCGAGACGTTTCAACACAACAATGCCAGAGAAATTCCCTCTGACCAACACATTCCAACTGATCTGTTCTCAGATCAGAATAAGCTCTGCCCACACTTATTAGGAGCAGCACAGCGGGGCTGATCTGGGATCAGCCTTCTTTGTGAAGTTAGGGAAATTCCGCAGGTTACGTGGGAACTTTTTCATGTGGAGAGAAGAGGTTCGAGGTCGTTGTTTTTGCTGGCTTGGTTTAGCAAATGACAAAAGTGCTTAGAGCGCGAGATCCGTGGAGAGCTGTGTGCCACTGCCTCCATCACACACAAACACACACACACATACACATACACACACATGCACACAATGGTGAGAACTGATTTCTTTCGTTGGACGATGATTCCAACATGCCAGCATGCCTGAATATAATCAGCATCTGTTAGCATTCAACACACACTGGAGCCACTCACACGGCGCTAAACACATGCAGAGAGACAGACAGGCCAAGTGAGAGAGTGAGAGAGAGACGGAACGAGTCTGCCAAGCCCTAAGACATGGATGAGAGGAAGTGAAGAAGTACAACAAAGTGTGATGACGACATGGACATCAGGGAGGGGGGGTAGATAGATAGATAGATAGATAGATAGAGACATAGACATAGACATAGCGAGATGTATACACATAGAGACAGAATGAGATATAAAAAGACACAGAGAGAGTAGAGATATAGAGAGAGACAGATATAGAAAATACTTACCACATAAGAGAAATCTTCCCTCGAATAACCCATCGCATTTTCACTCACTTTGACTTCCACCTTGTTTTTCACTTCGTTTGATGAGGCTCCTGTCATACACACCAACCTGAAGCACAAAATTACAAACACACGCTAGAACACTGGACAGAAGACATTTTTCACCTCGCACCTCTTTTTCAAACGAAATATTTAAGTCTTTTAGCCTCTTTTTGGAAAAACGAATATACAATATCCAAAAATGTATCAAAACCAACTAGCAAATACAGCAAGTGTAAGACATTATAAGAGGATACTTGAGATTTCAGTTAGTAAAATAACATTAGCACTGGGGTGGATAAAAGCTAACACTGAGCTATTAAGTATCCTCCACAAACCACACTGAGGTCCTGCACTGAATCATGAAGACAATCATGCTGTCTCTACAGCTGTACCACAAATATAAACCTGCTGTTATATTCTCCGTGTGTTAGTGAGAGCTTAATATAGCTAAAGCGGCATGAAAAATCTTTTAAACAACAGTAGCACCAGTCAGTGTGTTTGCAAAATGCTGGATAGAAATGAGTTAGTCGACATACTGCTACGTCTTTATTTCCTCCCTGAAGAGTCAGTCAGCTGTTTGAAAGCTGTTGCGCTCTTTATGAACTGTTTGCCAACAGAAGGTGATCTTTAGTGCTGGAAGAATTTCTAGCTGTAAAGCAACTCTGGGACGAGTGTCTGTGCTAAAGCACTCCAAAATCACATAAACTTTTTTTTTTTAAATCGGTTTACACGGTGTCACCATGAGAAGTATTTCCTTGCACAAAAGAGGAGGTTTCAGTGAATAATAATTTAACTATAAATAAACCACTCTGGTTGCAGTGTGTCACTTAAATCATGGGACCTGCATGACCTATGACCCTACATATGCACCCTAAGTAGCAACGTGATGATTATGAGTTTTCTGTGTTTGAATTCAAATCTACTTAATGGCATGTCAGAGCCAAAACATCTCTCTAGCCAAAACATTTAGAAAATCCAGAAGACAGGTACTGGGAACAGACCTTTTGACAGCTTTAAAGGGTACAGCAGAGGTTTTTAGAATTCAAACACTAACTGTAATGCTAAAACAAGTTGGCATTAATGTTCAATAAGAGTCTAAAATAGTAGTACATTTGTATGAGATTTGAGACACAACATTAGTTTGTTTATTCAGTGTCACATGGTGCTATACTGCCTCCACTATTTACATTGGTATTGCATCATGTGGACACGTGTTAATTTGAGGATGTGCACAAGCAACACTCGAAACGATACACGTGGCAGTCATGTTATGTGTGCGTAGTTAAGTATCATTTTCGTCAATTGTTTGGACATGTACTGTGTATGCGTTTCAAAATAAAATGTGTTTCATGCTGTTTATTTCTTCAGTACATCTAGCATTTGTAGCTAGAATTTTAGTTCTAGCTAGGTTAGTTCACTTTTCAGATTAAATTTCAAATTAGACATGCATATTATTATGTATATCATACAGTCTTTCATTATTGATAAATGCCAATCTAATCATATAGTATGGTGTAGAATGTTATGTTGCTTGAATATTGGTTACTGTAGTTCAACAAGTTGTTGGCTCTGGTTTGTTGCCCCTCTAAAGGCCGTGACTCACACTTTATTACTATACCAAACTGTTTTGATTTCTTAAAAAAAATCTCTCTCACAAATTTATACGCCAGTTTTTCATATCGGAAGAGTCAGAGAAATTCACATACATATACGAACAGATGTGTGTGGGGTTAAACAGATGCATGTTGAGCAAAACTGACTAACAATAGTGCTAACAAAAAAAAAAAGTTGATTGTGTTTTGGATAATGTGCCCTGAGTACATACACACATGGGACAGTCAAAGAAGAGAGACATGGCTATTTGTTTTAACACCCTGAAATTGAGACTAATTAAGATTTAATGAGATTGGTCCCCAATGCACTGAGCAAGCACTGAGTTGACTATGTATGTGTGTGTGAATGTGTGCGCGTGAATGTGTGTGCGCAACATTTACACAGCTGCATGTAGGTGAATAGCAGTGTAATTTAGTAATCCACCAAAGTAGCATGACTATTGTTAGATGCGCGCACACACACACACAGGTGTGCACTGCTGCCTTATTTAGTCAGGTGGCAAGTAGCAACTATATGCTGATGATTGACAGAAACGTGCACCCCCACCACACACACACACACACACACACACGTTTGTCTTACTATCCTTTTGGGGACCTTCCATTGATATAATTATTAATGTAGCTAACTAATGCTATGCTACACCTAACCTCAGTAAACAAAAAGAAACCTTTCAGTTAAATAAAAGCTGCAGTTTTTCTTTAAAAAAAAAAATCCTCATGAGGACCAGCCAAGTCCCCACAAGGTCCAAACTGTCAGATAATCCTATCTTTTTATCCTAAGAGCACACCTGACATGGTGTGTGTGTGTGTGTGAGAGAGAGAGAGAGAGAGAGAGAGAGAGAGAGAGAGAGAGAGAGAGTGTGTCACTGTATGTGTGTATTATTTATATAGACATGGGAATGTCCACTGGGATCACTGCTGTATAGAAACACCACCTCATCATGCTGAGTAAACTGGTCAGTCAGTCACAGGGCTGCTTCTGAGGTGACCTCAGAAGTGAAATCTGAGAGTCTGAATGGCTCTGGCCCTTGAGGCAAGCTGTCAGAGTGACGGGATGGCAGAACAGTAAGCGCTGCCTCGTTTTTACTTTTTCTACAGTGTGTTTCCTTCCTGTGATTTGCAGAATTAGGCCAGGTTCACAATACAAACTTTTTTGCTCAGTGCTCAGATTTGAGCTTTCTGTCTCGACGGTTCGGGCTTCTTTAGACATCCTGAACAAATCAAATCAAATGAAATCACTCATAATTTACACTGAGGACTAAAAGAATCAGCAGTGGCATATGCATGATCCATTGTCTAAAAATGGAAATCAGCAATATAAATGGATTACATTGAAATTAGTAGCAGTGGTTACGGTTCTAGTCTTCTGATCCAAAGGTCATTAGTTTAAATCCAACTGGTTACTGTTGGGCCCTTAACCTTCTCGTAACCCTTTCTTCTCCAGAGACGCAGTATCATGAATCACTGAACCTGCGCTTCCTAACAAGGTAGGATATGTGCTTTTATACTCTACACTTCATATATAAATCTATACTTAATCCATAAATTCTATATATAAACAAAATTACCAAAAAAAGTGTCAGTCACAAAGTTCGATGACTGATACTGACACATTTTAAACAGCAAAACAGACTGAAAAATGTGTCACTTTGCTGTCTAGATGATTCACAGTATCACATTAGATTACATGCAAGATCAATGATACTCATAAACATGACTTCAGAAAAATAACAATCATGTAGCCATGTACTGTACGCATCCCTTTATTTCCCCCAGCTGTCACAAACTCATAACTAGCTGCATGCTAATGGTCCCATCACTGCCATTTACTATCAACACTCAGCTAGGATGACTAGATTCACCGCAAGACATCAGACACACAACAGTGGCAGCTATTACACACATATAGTAAATTATGAATTAACAGACTATGATTCATCGAGAAAATATTATCAAGTCATCCATAAAAAAAGTACCTATTCTGATTACACATATTTCCTCTCATTAGCAATATAGACATTGTAATCAGATTACGTAATCCAGACTAGCCTGTTACTACCAAACACTGGCCATGAACAACATTCGCAAGACAATCCATCATTGCAGCAGCAATAAACTCCAACTTGCAGCACAATCTTTCATCACAAAGATAATTTGCTCTTGAGGTTGGCTGAAGTTTGTGTTGTACATGATTAGGGTAAGGAAATCATAATCTGATGAAAAAGGCCAGATGCAGTGCTTTTGCTGTTTTTTCAGCTAAATAAAAAAAAAATCAGACACGTGGCTCACACTGGATACTAACCACAGTGATATATACACGCATATGACCTCAGGCACATAGCCATCAGATACTATCCATTCAAAGATGATGTATGAGGACAGAGCTCTGAAAAAAACATCTGCTACATTTATTTCATAATTATACCTTTACCTGTCAATCAGCAAGGTGGAGTTGTCACCTGAGCAAATAAACTAGTGTGGTTGTGTGTATAGCTTTATAGGAGCCTACACCAACAGTGACCACCTTGAGTATTGGTAAATTACACTGCTATTCATCCCACTGGCAGCTGTGTAAACACCCCAAAATACAACAGCTTACTAAACATGCTAATCCCGCTGTTACACTGTACACTGTGGATCCTTGGTTCAAAGGCTTTCTGATTGGCTGTATATATATATATATATATATATATATATATATATATATATATATAGATAGATAGATAGATAGATAGATAGATAGATAGATAAGATATAAACTACTACAACATACAGCACTTTATGTCTGAAGACTGTTAAACATTATACTACAGCGCTTGAATTCTCGAATCTGATTGGTCAGAAGGTTTTCTTTAACAGCAGCTCTGAGAGTAATTGAAATCACAGGTTTACATTAATGCACTCATTCTAATACAGTATGTTATCCTTTAATAAACAAATAAAACAGTGTGCTGTTATTTAACAAAGAAAAAAAATGAAATGGTGAAGTTTTCTGTAAGAAGACGCTTATTTAACATAGAGAAGGAGTCTCCAGTGTCAGTGCTTCGTATCAGTATGTTTTCTTTTTTGCGCCTTCCAATTTCTTGTTAAAAAAAAAGAGGCTGGCCTGAGATTGACTTTATAGCTGCTGTAATGTAAGCGATGTAATGGGAACTAACTTGTCCCTTGGACGTAACTATTACCGGATAAAAAGTATGACGTGTTGTTCATTAATAAATTGAAAAACCTGTAAAAACTTGCTTGCAAATCGCTGTGGTATACAAGGATTAAATCACTTCAGGACACTCTGACATTGGAAAATAATCATCCTCAGTGTGGTTACATCATCACATCACTCACTGTTGATTATTTTCCTAGGACAGCATGCACTGTCGTGTTTTATTCCTTACTTAATGATCCCTTCAGCACCCCTGCTTAGTATATGCTGTACAGTATATGCAGTATGTATCTGATTGTGCTTTCTTTTCCTGTGCTGTTACTTGTTATGCTGATTGATGACCCATATTTCATTACAACAGTATTACCATGTTGTATTATCTTATAATACTGGTATCATAAATCATTTTAGAGCTAAACATTGAGTTTAAGAGCCACACAATTACATTAACAAATGTTGGAGGATAACAATGGATGATTTTATATTCAGGCTTCAAGAAAATATTCTATGAATCCCTCAGCAAGGTATCATCATAGACAATGATTAGACATATGACATGCTTTTAACTACTGTATTTATACAGAGTGTGTAGCTGTGCAAAGGTAGTTTTTGTTAGAATTAGCATTAGCAGTATGTCACCTATTTACCATGTCAAGATCACCATGTGAGTACTGTGGATGGTACAACATAGAAACCATAAAGTTAGCTGTGGATGTTCTTCCTTGGATAGCTTTAGGACTGCAAATGGTCTGAACAGTTTGCACTCAAGTCTCCATCACTGAACAGTTAATAGCTTCAGTTTGATTTGACTTTAAGTTAAAACTATAATGAATTCAGAAATGACTCTGACGCTCATACTTGTAAGTTGCTCATAAGCTCATAAGTTCCTGTTAACACAACGAGCAGTTTTTGACTATATAGTATACAGAAGAGAAAGTATTTATAATTGCACTCTCTGGTGTCACCCAGATGAGGAGGGGTTCCCTTTTTGAGTCTGGTTCCTCTCAAGGCTTCTTCCTCATGTGCTCTCAGGGAGTTTTTCCTTGCTCATTAGTGATAAATTCATAAATGTAATGTAATGTAATGTTTGTATCTGGAATTTATATATTTCTGTAAAGCTGCTTTGTGACAATGTCCATTGTTAAAAGCACTGTACAATTAAAAGTGAATTGAATTAGTCAAATGCTAGCAAAAAACTTGCTTCCTCCTCAGACCATTGTTCATTCATTATAACATGTCATGAAAATAATCTTCTCTGCTTGATCGCTGTCATGCTCCTCATGTTACCAGTTCTTGGTTCCAGACCAGCAAAACCTATTTTGCTTTTTGCAATGTAATGTAGCTTTTAACTAAACTTTTTTTTTTTTTTTAAATGCACCATAAGCACGGTTGACTCACTCGACTGAGACAGTGTAGCGATGTGGCAGCAGCTGGCAGGGCACATCCCCGATATAGACCGCTACCTCTTCTGCCCTGCGTCCCAGGTTCCTCCCCTGCACTGTGAGAAGAGTTCCCCCACTCAATGGACCACTTAGAGGAGTAATCTGTTGGAAAACAAAACAGAAAGTGAAGGTTAGAGGTACAGATTAACACGCAAAATAAGACAGAGCTGAAACTGCAGAAACCAAAATGGCTTAAATTGAATTATTCCATTTAGACCATGACCGAAAAGAGTCATACTTGGAGTCATACATATTTTAAAAGGCTTCACTCGCACTCGTTTCAACCTAATTCCACTCAACCATTTCTGTAGCGTGTGAGATTGCTGCATAAAATAATTTCCTTCCATTAGTGAGTTTTATGACGTCTTCAGTCCAAGCCATTTATAAAGTAAACTTTAAGTAAGGAATAAAACCTAATGAGATATGAAACATCACACTTTTTTATCCATTTATAGTTGCATTTAAAGGTTACTTGATGTTATCACTTATATTTTAGCAGCTATAAACAGTCACTCCCTGGCTTTCTCTTAAAGCTGGTTTATAAGACAAAAATACAGCTTGTTTACGCACTGTTACAAAGCACTGACACTGGAGACTCCTTCCATAAGTAAATAGTAAATAAATGTCTCCTTGTATAAAGCTATACCAACTTAATGTCTACACTGCAAAAAAGGCATCTTAGCAGCTGAAAATATCTTGAATAGATTCAAATATTCCTAGACATTTTTACTCATTTCAAGCTTTAAATTATCTTTCTGGTTGATAATTTTCCAGAAATTTATTACTAAATTTAATTTCTTTCTAGAAATAAATGCTAAAAATGAGCAAACTTCTCAAAAATCTGAACGAGGCTATTTCAGACTTGAAATTAGTAAAAAAAAATAATAATAATAATAAGTACGATCTTATATTTGGTTTATTATAATCATATAAAAGGAAATACT
This sequence comes from Pangasius djambal, assembly GCA_022985145.1. Taxonomy (NCBI): domain Eukaryota; kingdom Metazoa; phylum Chordata; class Actinopteri; order Siluriformes; family Pangasiidae; genus Pangasius; species Pangasius djambal. The sequence goes on from CM040982.1 coordinate 20,976,953, forward strand.
AGCTACATTTGACTATATTCAAAGTATTTTCACTTGCTAAGATATCATTTTTATAGTGTATATACTTTTCTTGGTTAAAGAAGCAAGTCTTTGCTTTTTGTTCTGTTTCTTATTATAATTATTATTTTGGGATGTTTACCATACAAGTCCCTGTGAATTAGGCGTCACTGCAGAAATGCTAACATTTTAAAATTTGAGCGAATTAATATAAACCTTGCAGCCGAAACTCCTGTCCGGACTGCTGTCATAGAAATGGATCAATCGATCTACTAATATTTCACTACTTTTCCAGAGAGAGGAAATGGTGGTTATGTGCTACATCGGTCATAGATTTACGACGTAGATCAAAGTCAACATGGAAGTGTCTCGGTTTCTGTCTGATGGCGCAAGGAAACCGCAATACCTTTGAGGAAGTGAAAGCACCCAAAGCTGGTATTATTTTATACTACATTGCTAAAGTGTTGTAAACTTGGATAAAAATGTATAAGAACACTTTTGGTTAAACATTCTTTTATATAGGTATTAATCTAACACCTGTATTGTTTTTTTTGCTGTTTTTATTGTTATTGTAGATAGAGATTGGGCTCAAATTGCTAGAGTATTACTCTAAAAATTGAATAAAAATGTGAAAAGGAATGGAGGATAAAGAGAAAATGAAGAACAGACTAATATAAAAGGGAAAAAAGAGTGAGTGTGGGCTAAATAATGCACTGGAGCAAGAAAGTTACTTCTTTTGTTCTTTGACCTGTTCACATTCACAGCCCATTTGCGGCCTCTTTTTACTTTCTTCCTCCATCCCTCGTTTCCTCATTCGTTCATGCATTTTTGCCCTCACAGCTGATAGCCATTGCCTACGCTGATCTCACCCCTCCATCAGCTACCAGCAGAGATTACAACCCCACCATGACTCTATTAGCGTGTTCACGTGCGTCACTAAGTGAGTCTATTTTTAAAGGCCTTACGGCGAGGAAAAAAAAGGGCTTTAATCGATTTCTAGTAGCAGGTGATTTACAGAAGAAAACATATGCAGTGCTCAAAACACTGTGAAGGAAAACTCCGGAAAGTTCTACAACTTTTTTTTTTTATTTCCAGCTCACAGTGCATAAAAGGAAAATTGTCATTGTGAGCCATGGATGACAAGGTGGAAAAAATCCACTGCTGCATTTTTATGCAAGGAAAGAAAAAACACCTCAGCTACACACACACACACACACAGACACACACACAAACACACATACACGGAGGTCTGCTAACACTCCCAGGTTGGTAATTATCGCTGTGTGTCTAATGCGTCCCCAGAGCACTTCTCTCCAACTGCTATTCTTTTCATTTACACTCCCTACTGATGTGAAACTGAGTGTCAGAGAGAGAGAGAGAGAGAGAGAGAGAGAGAGAGATGGAAAGAGAGAGAGAAAGATTTCAATATTTGCAAGTCAATTTGTAAAGCTTCTCCTTGTTCAATCATGAACAGATTGATTTACTTAGCACTCCCATTTTTTTCTTCACTGTTTTTCATCTTGTCATCCATTTTCTTTTCTTTTTTTTTAAAATTTCGTCCATCTAATTGTCGAAATGTTGAAGCTGAACACGTGAAGGCTTTGATTCTGGTGCCAGAAACGTTTGGACATGGTTGTGCAATCCAGCGCTGCAAAAAACCAACTCAGTAAAAACTGACAACGCAAACAGGAAATAGACTCTAAATCATCTCTCTCTCTCTCTCTCTCTCTCTCTCTCTCTCTCTCTCTCTGTCTCTCTCTGTCACTGATGACCAATTTCTCACTCTTAAAAAAAAAAAAATTCGTAACATGCCAAAGGCTTCCACATTCTCTCTCTCTCTCTCTCTCTCTCTGTCTCTCACGCACACACACACGCACGTGTGTTTTGGGTTTTTAATGAATATTAATATTAAAGGTGATATAATGGATGTGAGAAATTCACTAAATTAGGAGTGCGAGAGAGTTTTGATGTCAGAACTTATTATGGGAAGCGACTGTCAAACTGTACACACACACACACACACAGGCCTTGTTCCTGTCTCCCCTTACTTGTTATTCTAGGTTGTCCATACAGGGGGATTTATGCAGAGCCATTCTCACTAATCAAGCACTGAAACCAGCCATACACACATACACACACACACACGCAAAGATAGACCACGACACCTCCTTTAAACAACCTTTTTGGAAGCTCTTTTTGCAGTACGTATACTGTATTCAGATGTAGTGGAAGAATCATCGACCAATAAGAAATGTCATGTCCATTCACATGACAGATTGCTCACGTGATATTAACCTGTCACCATAGCAACTAGGTAGCTGATAACTCATATGATTTTCCTAGAGGAAACTGAGTATGTGTCAGTTCTGAGCAACCAAAACTGCCACGGGCTGAGTTTCCCAAAGTTTTGCACAGATTTTACCCAGGAGAGAGAGAGTGTTCACTGTGATGCTCGCTCTACCACGTTCTTTGTGCTGCTACGCTTTTAGGTAACTTGAGTCTGATGGTTTAGGGTGAAAATTCAGTGCATGATTAAGGCTTCATATAATGAATATTAAAATAATAAGTAAGATAATAAAGTAGAGTTTAGGAGTCTACAGTTACAGAGTGGTGTAGTGTCTGTGCTCCAGGGTCTGTGCAGAGATCACTAGGTGTAAATGAGTCTGTGAGTGTGTGAAATCGCTCCGCACTTTCCTGAGATTTATTTGCATTGTGTTTACTGTGAATAGGTCTTTGGTTTGTATGTGTAGGGGGATTTTGTGGACTTTTATCTTAGTGTATTTGGCATTTGTGTGTGTGTGTGTGAGAGTGTGTGTGTGTATTTGGAGACCACTTCCACGCACATACAGTGTCTTGCAAAAGTATTCAATCCCCTTAAAAGTCATCAGATTCGTCTTGAATTGCAAATGACACTTGTCACAAAATGTTGCTTACATAAAACCACCTTTTGCTACAGCTTTATGTCAGTTGGGGTAAGTTCCTACCAGCTCTACACACTGTTTGGGAGTGATTTTCACCCATTCTTCCTGGCAGATTTGCTCCAAGTTCTTTAGGTTAGTTGGATGTTTTTTGTTGATTACCATTTTTCAAACCTGGGGGGTTAAATACTTACGCAAGCAGCATTTTTCAGTTTTTGATTTTCTTTGAAACACTTGCTGACCAATAATTCATTTTGACTTTGAAAATTCACTGTAAGAGAACATGAGTTTGCAATAAAAGTACTGACAGGAAGAATATGTGTTTTTATAATTTGTTATTCAGATAAATCTAATAAATTCCAGTAATCTGATCATGTCCACTGTGTGTATGTGTGTGAGTGAGTATGAGTGAGGGTGAGTGTGTGTGTTTGAATATAAAAGCACAGGTCTAGCCAGGGATGCAAAAATAAATGGTATATGTAGAACATCGGAAACGGTTTGCGTGTGTGTGTGTGCGTGTGTAGACCTGTATACTAAAATTTAGCTACTTGTCTGAGTGGCTGTGTGTGTGTGTGTGTAGACCTGTATACTAAAATTTAGCTACTTTTCTGAGTGGCTATGTGTGTGTGTGTGTGTGTGTGTGTGTGTCCTATAGGAGACCTGGCTTACCTTGTGGATGGTGGGGTCAGGACACTGGGCTCTGATTGGCTGGCACTGGTCTCTAGGACGACAGCTGTTATCACACCAGGCGCACAGGTGACCCTGCTGTTCTCTCCCCCAACACTGAGAGCAATCGCTGTCCCCCCCACTGCAGCTGTATACCTCCACTGAACGGGGACGGTGGGGAGGGAGGGAGAGGGGGATGAGGGGAGATAAGGAGAGCAAGAGAGAGTGAGTCAGGTTTGGAAAAACAGATGGAGGCAGAGAGAGAAAGGTAGGGGGTTTTCCCAAAATTAGTCCATCTGTCCAATGACCTTGTTAGTGCAAAGTGTCATGAAATCACTTTTCTTTCTTTCTTTCTTTCTTTCTTTCTCTTTCTTTCTTTCTTTCTTTCATGTCACATGAGCTTGACTGCTTTACTATATTCTAATTTCTCATACACTAAACATATTCAGGTGTAGTATTCATCCTTCCTTCTTTTTCACTTATTCATTTGTTTTGTGTCCATCTGACACAACACACATTTGTGTGTTGCCTTCATTGGGCCTGGAACTGGCCAAAAACCAAAGAGGAAATGAAAGAGAAGAAAGGTTGTGGAAGAGTGACAGTGGTCTGGGTCTCATATCCATGACTTTGAATTCATTAGCATCGGAAATGGCGGAATTAGAAGCGCGGGTGCTCTTTTGCTGGCATATACAAAGCTATTTGCATTTTCACACAAAACGTCCAAAAAAAAAAAAAGGCGGAAAAAATGACAAGAGCAATTTATCCTTTTCTTGGAGCAGACAAAGACAGAGAGCGAGGTGGAGAAGGGGTGAGAAAGAGCGTGACAAAGCGAGAGAGAGAGAGAGAGAGAGAGAGAGAGAAACAGGGGGGTCGAGAAACACAAAGAAAAGTTATAGAGATGGACCGAAATCCGTGCACAAGCAGCCAGATGTGTTTGTGTGTGTGTGTGTGTGTTGATGACTCATAAGCAAGTAGACAGTCTCTGGGTTTGTGTGTGTGTTTCACAGTTCACACACACTGTTCAATGCTGTACTTATGTTGCTCTCTCCTCTGGTGTGAGTGTGTGTGTATGCGTGTGTGTGTGTAATTACCTGTAACTGACTCAGGACTGTCTATGTATTTATCTTGTCCTCTCCGACGCAGGTCGAGGTGGAAAGTCTCGCTCCTTTTCGTGGTGCTCAGCTACATAAGAATAAAATACAAATTCTCAGTCAGTAAAATTCGCTGACTGGTGCAAAACGATCTCTGATTGGCTTATTTTGTGCTATATATATAGTGATGCTGCGAGTGAAGTGATTGGATTGGCTGCCCTTACTATCACTCCTCTGCACTTCACAGCTGATCTGTCCAGCCAGTGTGCCTCATATGACTGCCCATTCCCAAAGTCACAGTTCAGCTCAGTGTCCTACACACACACACACACACACACACAATCACAGATGACTAAACAATATGCATCACCTATATAGTAAGAATACAATATCATTTTAATTTTCACAATATTGGGTTACTTAATTAGACTCCAAGCCCCGCCCACACTGCTTTAAACACCTGAAAAAATAGAGGCTGGGTCATCGAGTTAAGCGCATACCACAAACACATCAGTTTTGGGAATTAGCAAGGAATTAGCAAATCAGCCATTCGAAGGATACCTAAACAACAGGAACAGCTTGAATAGCTATCTTATTAATAGCCTAAAAGTTTATCTTAACTGAATAAGACTTTGACATTAAGATTGGAAGGAATGGCTCAGCCAAGACTAGCTAGATCGCTAACTTTAAGTATTTTAAGTATTTTCATACATATGGTGTATTCGTTAGAGTAACACTTGGTAAAGATTCCTTGTAACCTTTTTATACACTCTAATAAAGCCTCATAAATCTCTAATACTGTGCTATAAGTAATTCCTTGGTAACTTATAATCATGTTGTAATGCAAGCGTTACTATTCATTAAACACCATGTGAGCTACTGCATAAACTGCATAAATTAATAAGAACGCATGCATAATTACAAGGCAACAGTAATATTTATTAACTATAGTAATTACTCACAGAAAATTATAAGTACAGTTATAATGAAGTAGTTCTTTCTGGATTTATTTAGTCTAAAATTAAATGGCAATTAAAATGGCTTGTGTTTGGACAGACGGATGTCATGGTCCGTGGTATCTGTGTTTACTGGATAGTCAGGTGAATCATGCAGATTCATCCAGAGACTGACATTTTAACTACGTTGGTTTTGGAAATGAGTAGGAAACACCACTTTAGATTGCTAGATTAAACACAAGCTTTAGATTGCTAGATTAGACATCCCAAGACATGCCTTTTGACAATAAAAAATATGTCCACAGGAAAGATAAAAAAAGAGCGGGGTTTGATATCAGTCACTACACAATAATTCGCACATACTGTACATTTCTATCATAACTCTCAACTGCAAACATTTCACCTAATTTAAAATGTACTTCTTACTTTAATCTGTATGATGATTTAATATGGATATTTATGTTTTAAGTGTGCATTAACTGTATCTTAATCAACAGTGCTGTTGAATTCTCTGATCTGATTGGTCAGAAGTTGTTGATTCGTTTTCTATAACAGCAACTCTGACAAGAGCTTTAGATGCAAGGCATATCACAGGTTTATATTAGTTAAATTATATTAATTTCTATAATGCTAGTATTAATAATATTGTTGTTTCTATAGTAAGAGCTTATTTGGAGGAACTTGTATGGCAAGCATTCAACTTTTTTTAAAAAACATGTAATTGTTGATTTACCGTGAGATGCTTGATTAGCATTTTTGGAAGGACTCTCCAGTGTTAGCTCTTTGTAACAGCTAGTGCAGCTGTAAATATACGTTTTCCAAAACAGTAAACTCTTGTGGATGGAGAGCTTTGCAGTTTCTTAGTAACACAATAAGTTACTTTTACTTCTTATTAACTTAAGGAAGTTAATAAGCGGAAGTAAAAAAGTAATAAGAGGAAGTGAAAAAAAAAAAGCAAGCAAAACAATGATGCTTCTTTAAAAAAAAATTCAGGTCAATTTTGTATTCATCATTTACAGACATAAACAGCAATGATCACGAAGGACAAATAAATATGAAATATATGACAGAAGTGTAATTGACTACCGTCAGCTACTTTTAACCCCAGAGCAACACTACTGTTTTTGTTACCGGCCTCTCTATTATTGGTCTGAATGTTTTGTTGGTGAATCATTTGTCAGTTAGTCGATGTTCTGTAAACGCTGATGATACACGTGATACTCTGAGAAAAGCGTACTGTAGCATCAGTTCTCACTGTAATGATAGCACATCATTATCCAAACCATGGCAATGTCAATTCAGGACACAGTTCCCTAAAGCAACAAATCAATTTGAGCACATGACGAGACAGAGAACAAGATGTTTACCAAATTTCCGCAATGTCCTCCTTCCAGATTTGCTGGTTTATTCCATAAATTAAATGTCAGCGTCACAACTCAATTGGGACAAAATGAAATGGTACCCTCAGAAAGCAGAAAGCATTGTGGCATAATTTCTCATGATCAAGACAGCATATTGTCATATCACCCACTGCTAACTACAACCAGTCCATTCATTCAGGATATCCCAAGACAACAAACATAATCACGACGTCTCTGTTTCTAATTGAATCCTCCTGGCCGTCTCCTCTATTAGCTCCTATATTGTGTCTCTTCAGCAACTTCAAAGCTTCCTCCACAAGATGCAACTTCTACGTTTTTTTCCCCCGGATGGCTGACATTCATGATCTTTGGCTCTTTCCTTCCTAATCTGCCCATATTCCGGTCTATTCCATACCCCATTCCATTAAATGCTTCAGGCTTCCTCTATAGCTAATTCTGCGTGGATTCAACATATACACAAACGTTAAGATCAAGAGTCATGGTGAACAACTTTCACTCGGGCATTTACATTCTGTCCTCTGAGACATGGGAAAAGTAATTCATTCCACTGCAGGAATCCATCTGGAAACCATAAGCCTACTTATGAATTCAGCACAGGCCAAGACCTCCACAGAGAGACATGGAAAGGATTATGGATGCAGAAAGACGTACTTATTGTAAGTTAGTCTAGAGTGGTGGAGTCATGATGTGGTTTAAGATTGCTTTATTGTATCACATTGTATGTATAGAGTCAGACACTTTTTTTTTTTAAACAAGCATCTACATCTTGAGCTATGCTTATCTGTTACATTTAATAGAAGTACATGGAGATACAACATGTTCACTGTAACTTCAGAATTGTACAGTGACAACTAACAATTCTATGATTTTAGGATATTGAGCCAAATTTTTTTATCCTTAATTAAGGTCAAAGCAGATATATATTTTTAACTTCATAGGTAAAACTCAAATTATTTATTGCCATATACTGTACATAATATATCTATATTTTTTACATTAACTCATTTTTGCCAAAAAAATGTCAGATAGAACCTTAAAATTCCAACATCAAACTGCTTAAACTTTTACAATGGAGCATATTAACCAAAATTTTTTATCTGTATCATGTTTGCGATTCACTTAAATTGTGAATGTGTCATCATGTGTTATGACTTTTCGCAAGTTGTGAGTGTTACATTTGTTTACTTGAAATTTGACTTTGTTTACTTGAAAAGTGAGACAACCTAATTGATGCTAGCTAATAAGTTACATACACTTCCCGTCTAGCTAGCTAAATTTGGCTGGAGGAAATCTACAGACACAAACGTTTAACAAGAACAGTAAAGAAAATATTAGCTATGGCATAAGCAGTTTTCCTCAGCTAGAGAGGATAGCGACTTTTGTCCGCCAGTGGTTTTTAAACTTGCATATAAGTCTAGTCTGGTATAAGATTGGCTTTAATGAGAAGGACGCACACGATGCTACTTTCAGATTTGGCCGAAATATTACAGTTTAGATATTTTACAAGGAAAGTGCCTAATTCTGCCAGATGAGTCAGTCTTCATCCCGAGAGCACACAGATGACTCACTTTCTGCTACTATAGATGGTCCTACACTTCCTGAGAACAGTTTATGCCCTCCCTTGCTTCAGTGGATAATCTCACCTGGATACTGTAATCATAAAGACTTTCTTGTACTCATCCCAGGACTCCTATTGACAGTATACACAAGTTGAATATCCTCTCAGCACACTCAATACAGCTTGTCTTTGCTTTTCTAATCCCACTGAGAAAAGAACGGCTTCCATTTTGAGTCTGGTTTCTCTCAAGGTTATCTCAAGGAGATTTTCTTTGCCACTGTCAATTGGTTAACTCATTAGGGATCTAGCTCTACGTCTGGATTCCTGTACAGCTGCTTTATGACAGTGTGTATTGTTAAAAGTTCTATACAAATACAATCTAAGCAAATGGAACATATGCTGTCCAAAAATACTGCCTTGAATACACGAGGCATATGTGTATGATGAAGGAAGTGTGACATTTAACATCAACTGAAAGAAACATATGAGATCAGCAGGACAAGATCAAGTAGCGCGCCTGTTTCAAAACCCCCAAGAATGAGAACGCAGTAGCTCAGCTGAAGTGATCATTAAGTGACATGGCGTTTTTGGTTATGATGCAGAATTCCGCTTAAAACCACATTCGCATGCCTTTAAAGAGCACTTAGTATCCAAGCTCAGAGATGTGTGCAAACCAGACTGCAGATATTACCATTAGGGTGAAGTGGTTTGACAAGGAAATTATATTCCAGTCTGTGGTTTTAGGTTGGATTTCCATGTGTGTCTTATACGTCCGGGCTAGCTCTTAATGCTATGTTTGACTCTAAGTAGTTGACTCTGGGTCAGCCAGAGCAAAACCTTTATAGTGTTCTTGACCCTGTGACCGTGTGTATGTATGATTTTGCAGCATGCGGGTGTCACCGGCACATTTTATAAACAGGATGTCTCATTTATAAGAAGTAGCCCTGGTTTTATGAGCCCATTCATCATAATTCATCATAGCAATGTCAGTTGTGTTAAGCAATAAAAAAGTGAGACTAGAAGGCAGGAGAAGTCGAGCATGTGAAACTCTAAAAGGAGCTCTTGTCTCAATTCACACATTATAAATTTTGTGGAATATGTGTCAGAATGTGCCCTGATGCCTAGGACCCAAATATTCCATGATTAAACACTTGCACATTATCAACATCATCATCATCATCATCACCTCATTGTGAATCTGATCATTTGTAAATGGCTTTGGAGGCCAGTGTGAGATCAGGAGATTCAACTGCGAGTGAGCATAAAATTCACAAATTCTATACTTGGGTAAAGACAGAAATAACCTGACAGACTATCACTCTGATAAGCATTGAAAATACATATGAAGTATTTTAGGATTTGCTCTTAAATACACTTAGGTATCAAAAGTAAAGAGAATCTGCATTACTAGCACGATACTGTATGTATAATGCTTATTTACACGTGCGCATTAATATAGAAAAGTCAGGCGTTTGAACTGTTACAAGACAGTAACTGTAATTTCAACCCAGAAAAACCCCAAAGGTGAAATTTAGCTTAAGGTTATCACAATGAAAGACCAATGCTCAGTAACACAGTACACTACTAAAACTAAAACTATTAAAGAAAAAGCTAAAAACCGATATAAAAATTCAACATAAAATTCACAAAATAAACGTCACCTGAAAATAAGTAAAATTAATTGAAATAAGGAAGCAATAATAAACAAAAGGGTGTACTATTATAAGATAATAATCAATGCCGGGATGATGTGATTCTCCTCAGTGTGCAGTGGAATCGTTGTTACCACCCCAAAGTTGATTTTTTTCCAATAATATCACATCCCAAAGTGGTTAATTCCATTAATATGACAGAATTTGGTCAAAGATTACAGGAAATTACTATTTAAAGAATGACTTTTTATCCATTTATAGTTACATTTAATAATTACATTCATGAAACAAGTTAGTTTCTGTTAATACTCATATTATAACAGGTATAAACAGTCATTCCAACACCAGCCTCTCTTTTTCTTTCTCTTCTCTCTCAAAAAAAAATGCAGCTTGTCATGTTCCCGAGAAACCACAAACCTTAAAGTCCTCTGTCCTGAAATCCTAAAGTTACAGCTTTATCTCTGACTGTAACAAAGTGCTGACACTGGACACTCCTTCCAAAAATGCTGAATAAAACTCTCCTCATAATTACAACAAGTACACGCTTTTAATCCGTTCATATGGAGAGTCTGCCACGCTAGTCCCTGTGTAAGTTGTTACTATAGAAATGATAATGTTCAATATTAGAATGAGCACGTTAATATAAGCTCAGCAGCTGGAACTGTTTGTACACCTTCTGACCAATCAGAATATATAGTATAAAAATATTTTATTTTAGTTTTAGTAGCAAGTAAGTTCTAAAGCTAGTTCTGAAACCACTATACACTGTAAACATAAATATCTTCTAAATCTAGCAAAACTAAACTGAGTTTCACATCGAAATAATAATGAAATAAAAATTTAAATTCATTTTATTATTAGTTTTTTTTTTAAAAGTTTTTTAAAAAAATTAAATATTAAATTGAGACCAGAAAATGATTATAACCTTCTGCTGTGCATGATTTACCAGTGTGCCAGGGAAAACAGCATGTCACGTGTAAATGAACCCCAGGGACCCTACCTGCTCCACATTGCTCAGGCGAAGCGTGATATCTTGAGTGATCCCTGTGGGCCATGGGGGGAATTCCTCAGTCATGATCCTAGGACAGTCTTCCTCATTCTGGGTAACAGGAAGACACAGGAACTAAGAGTTAGAGAAAACAATAGACATCCGCGTTTCCTCTGCTTTA
>CM040982.1:20992359-21003182 GCA_022985145.1 Pangasius djambal
TAAAACAAAAAAAAAAAAAAAAAAAAAATCTAATTCCACTTCGCCCAGAGGGAATTTCTGTCCACATACACACACAAACACAAGCATCTGCTCATTTTCCATATATCCCAAAACAACAATGTTTCCAAATGAATCCAGATCACTGAGTTTTGCTAATTAACAAAGTAAAATAACAGAAATAATGAAAATAATGAATCATTTGTTTTTTGGAAAACACTTCCCACGGATCAGGAAAACATTAAGGCAGCTAATGCTTTAAGACAGGTACAATCTGGAGCAATTACGAATATGCCGCATAATGAAAAGCTCTCTGCGACTGTTTGACTAACACCCTCAAAATCAGCTAGCGCTAATTAAAAAAGCAGACGTTTTGCTAGGTGATGCTGATGAGGAGAGGAGACAAGGAACTGCAGATGGCTAAAAATGTTGCACTCGCTACTGAAATGAAGCCGTCCGCTCTGCTCTTCCCACAGCTCTTAGCTTATTATCACCCTGATCAAATGTGGCATATTTCACACCTTCTCTCTCTCTCTCTCTCTCTCTCTCTCACACACACACACACACACACATATATATATATACACATAAACACATACACAAGAGTCACCTTTGCAGATATCCATCTACTCTTAAAATACACCAGGGATGTACGTATATGTGTAGCACTCACGCAGTCCTCGGGTTAATTTCCGCCGTCCTCTCGCAGTCATAGATGACGAAACTTCCCGAGACCACAGACGTGCCGTTCACCTTGATCGCCACAGGAACGGAAATGTGGTCTGAGCAGAGGAGGTCAAAATGACATACAGTCACGCACGCATACACACACACACACACACACACACACACACCTCAAAACACCATCACTGTTCTAGCCACAATTGGGTTTCGAATTATCCTCCAAATTTGATCATTTGAATTCATTATGTCATTGTAGGTAAGGAGTAGCACACTTCGGGGCATGCTATTATAGGAAAATAATCAACGACTGGGTGGTGTGATGAGATCTGACATGAAGTCGATTGTTTTCCTGTAACAGCATGCCCTGACGTGTTTTATCCCTATTCTTATTCTTATTTATTTATACTACAGCAAAAATGACTATTACAACTATTACATTTATTAAATAATGACATATAGTACTTTTTGTCCGTTTATAGTTACATTTAATGTTTTTGAATGTCCATTAAACAAGTTAGCGCTTGTTATCTCTATAGCTATAAACAGTCATTCCCTCAGCAGTTAATAAGGGGAAAAAATGCAGCTTGTCATGTTATTGAGAAACCACAAAGCCTTCTGGGATGCACTAAGCACTGACACTGGAGACTCCTTCCATAAATCCATACTTATAGAAAACTGCACCATATCAATGAGTTATATGTTTATCTTTATATCTTTGCACCATATCAATGAGTTATATGTTTATCTTTATTAAATAACAACATGTTTATTTATTTATTTATTATTAGTTGTAGATTACGGGGAACATTTGCCATACAAGTCTCTGTGAATGAGCTGTTACTATAGAAACGATAGCTGCTGTTATAGAAAATTAATCAACACCTTCTGACCAATCAGATTTGAGAATTCAGCAGTGCTGTGGTGTAATATAATAAAATGAACATAAACACAGCACTTAAATAACCCTACTTACCACTGCCTGGAGGAATCTTGGGAAAGTTTTTGGCAGGGGGCAGTGGGCAAGTCTGGATTTTGGCTGGGCCATCATCCAGGTGCACCGTGGCGACCGTCACCATGCCAACCCTGTAATCACATTCAAGGCCGAGGCCATCCAAGTCAGGCACGCTTCCGTTGACCAAGATCCCCACATGCTGAAAAACGAGAGATATAAAGAGAAATTATTTTTGTTTTATCTTTTTTTTTGTTTTTTAAATCTTAGCATGCTCTCTCTCTCTCTCTGTGTGTGTGTGCGTGTGCGTGTGCTAATTCTATCCTAATAATTTCGTAATTTTCAGTCAATGAGTTATTGTGATGCTAAAGCCAGATGAAGACAAAGAGGAGGAGAAAGATGAATTCCGTTTTCCTGCATTCCCTCTTTTTCATTTCATTAGCATTGTCACTATTGAATGTGTGTGTGTGTGTGTGTGTGTGTGTGTGTGTGTGTGTGTGTGTGTGTGTGTGTGCGTGGGTACGCATTTATTTCATTCTCATAATTTTCTAATCAATGAGTCACTGTGATATCTGAGATGACATTCATGAATGCTATGAATGGTCACACGTCTTGGCGGTGGTAATCAAATATTTTCAATAAACGACAGCGCAGACGAGCACAACAGGGACGAATCTTTCCACTAATTGATTCAAAGATCAAAGATAGAGGCTTGCTGGCTGAAGTCATAGAATAACCCGACATTTCTCAGTCTCTCTTCCTCTCTCTCTTTCTCTCCACCCTGTGTGCTATTGTCATTGAGATGGAGCACTTCCTAACAGTGGCGCCTGCTTCCTGCTTCCTGTTTCCTGTTTGTGCTGGAGATGAAGCTGGAGCTGGAGCCGTTTCCTGTAGCCTTGAATGATGGACAGCTGGGGGATCCATCAAAGACTGGGTAACCCCCTTGCCCAAGATACATCTGTAAAACTATTCCAAAGGTATAAGCTTGAACATGCCGGGCCAAATGCCATAAACTGGGAGGTCTTACGACATTTCATTATTTTAGGTCTAGAGGGACAGTGTTATGATGCTGAATTTGAGCCATGTGACTTTTAATTCATTAATGTCCCCGACTACAGTCAGGTGATGGTTTATAATATTCTGGGTTTAAGGTAGCAGTCATTTGAGACAGACAGGATTTAAGATAACAGAGTCTGATATACAGAGCGTTTAAAGCCTACAGCAGCATTTGCCTGTTCAATAAAACGGAAAATATAAATCAATTTTATTTCAACTGGCTTTGAGGAGATTTAGGATAAAAACCTGCAAAGCTGCAAGATAGCACCTTATTCTTAGTGAGATAAAAACCTTGCTGCACAGATGGCTAGAAAATGCTTCAATCCAAGCATGAATGAATAAAGTTAAGAATAAAAACTAAATATTGCCCCAGTGCCAGCTCCACAGCATTCAGGTCATATAATACAGAAAGTAGTTTCTAGAGGTTGCTTCAGGCAAAAGTCCTTTTACTACATTTACAATAATTGCTTGGTGCGAATTGTGAGATGCTTTTCTGCTCACCACGGTTGTAAAGAGTGTTATTTGAGTTACGGTAGCTTTCCTGTCAGTTTGAACAAATATGACCATTCTCCTCTGTACTCTCTCGTCAAGAAAGAATTTTCACCTTTTATTTTTTTTTTTGCGCCATTCTGTATAAACTCTAGAGACTGTTGTGTGTGAAAATCCCAGAGATCAGCAGTTTCTTATATTGCTCCTGAGATTCTTTGTACTGTTATTTAAATGGTCAATTCTAGTAAGAAACGTATGAACATTACATTTAGTAGTAGTGAGCTGTACGCAAAATAAGTAGAGCTGCTCCGTGTTCTTTCCAAATGGCTGTTACTGTTGATCCCAGGGCAAGAAATCTGAGTTCTCACTGTGGAGAATGTAGCCTTTGAAGGGACTAGGGTATAGTCATAATCACTTCAGAATGAATCACAACCACAGCAGTGGAGCACTTTTAGAGTGGATGGATTGATGACACATTTTATACCACCCCTTTCTGTATAGATGTCCTGAGCTTATGTCACATTTCAGCAGTAGAGTATGATTTCAGTCAGTCAGTGGAAATGCCCTTTTTCTAAAGACATTTGTCAAAAACGTCCTGTTTCACTGAAACATTTGTGTACTGCACTGAAACTTTACTATATCCATTGTATATAGCCAGAAGCACAAAATGTAAAGTGTAATGACAGCATTACAGTTATGTGGCGGTCTGGGAAAACCCATCAGATGTCATTGTGGCTTAATTCTAGCAAACAGCTAAAAACATACTTTGGTACCTCAAATTTAAAAAAATATATATATTTCACCAAACCAATGTAGAAACATTTATTTATTTTATAATCTTGCTTAGTCTATCTTGCTGCAAAGATCATGTTGCATAAAAAGCCAGCTAACACACATTTTTTATAAATCAGTCAATCTGATTAAAGATGTCTAAAAGCTTGCTAGCTAAGTGTGATTTCCTCACACAGTGAATGTCATGTTTCCATCAATTCGCAGTAAAACAGACATAAGGCTAATCAGTTCAGTTTGTAATCAGATACCAGCTGCCAAAATGTCTGTGAAGCTCCTGCTCTTTAAATGTGGTTTTCTCTCTTTATCACTTTTTGGAGATTTGGAATGCTAGAACTTTACTTCTGGTTGATAGGCAACTTTTGTGCATTTGAAGTCCATGTTGACTACCGTAATGTCGGACGTCAGGCTGAACTCGGCTGGAGTAAAGGTCATGGAAGGACACTGCTGAGGCCCTTCGCCCATACTGATCCATGAATGCGCCACACCACTGGAGCACTCCTGCTGAACCGAGCACCTGCACAGACCAGAGAGGATTATGGGAAACCGAGGTTTATCCATAGAGGTGGCACAAACAAAAAAAAATCACAGACAGACAGAGGGCAGGCGCACATAATGCATCCATTATAGTAGTAACCTCTTATCAACAGACAGGGCATTTTGAAAACACACAGACACCGATCTTCAGCACGGGTGTGTGTTTGATTCCTCTCACACACGTTCCCATGACAACAGCCCCCCTGGCACAGAGATCAGAGCACTGCTAATTCCATTAAAAAGGCTAACAAGACCAGTCTTTATCTATACATGAGTAAGTGTGTGTGTGTGTTTGTGTGTGTGTGTGTGTGCATGTAGAGTGGGTCTATCAGACATGGAATTCCCTTCCAGACAGAGGCCTTTTATTATGACTTACGTTATAAATGGTAATCCAAATATTCCCGTTCATTGCTCCATTTTACACTGCCCACACACATACTTTCCCACTGTCCTTATCACACACACACACACACACACACACAGCAAGGTCACACTGCCCTTAAACTATATTAGACCCCAGTTAGTTTCTACTGAAACTGAAAACAGACTCGTAAGCATACTCTTATTTATATCATGCAAACACTACTTTTTAGGCGCATTAGACATTGTTATGCTTATTTTAAGTAAAAATGTATTTTATATACGTTTATTACTACTTTGAGATATGGAGCAACATGGTCTCAGAAAATGAAATGAAAAGGTATGAAAGTTAAGGTTAGGATTAGCATTCATGTACTTCTTACGACTTCATTCATATGAGATCAAACGAAATCCAACTACATCACTCATGCCCAGTCTAATCCTTCAGATATTTCATGAAGTTTTTATATAGCCAAAGTGTCCCAAAATAACCTAAAATACCTTAAACCAGGGATGGAAAAGTACTGAGAAATTATACTGAAGTGAAAGTACGGTCTTAAAATCTTACTAAAGTATCCACCCAACAACATGTCAGAAGTCAGAAGGTCAGTACTCCCAAATGTACAGGCAAGCTGAAATGTGAATAAGAAGAGCCCTTCGAGATTTGTAAGAAGTACCATGAGGGTCTAAATAAAACCATAAACATAGTTTTTTCTTTTCTTTGAGATGTAATTAAGTATGACTACAAGTATTCAGTTTCAATAACACTCAAGTCAAGTATAAATCCCTAAAATAATATTTAAATAGATTAACAAATTAAGATGCATTTACAATCCCTAACAGTATGGGTGCACTGCAATAGTAGTAGATATGGCAAATGAAAAAAAAACTCAAATGACATTTTGCTCATTCTCATGAAACAAAATGCTTTCTAAAAAAACAAAACAAAAACAAAAAAAAAAATGCAGCTTTTACATGACGCAAAGGAATCCTGTTTGATTACTTAGGCTAGGATTTAGGAACAGACCTACCAAGAAAGTGTGTGTGTGTGTGCAAGTATGAATGTCTGAACTTTTACAGGAGCTCAGAGACAGTCAGAGCCAAGAGGTCAGCCCAGCTGCCGAAAATAGAAGAGAATGAGACTAGCATCACTGAAAAAGTCCCTAGACACACACACATACACAATGTTTTTCCAAAGCGTTTAGAGTTTGGTTTGATCATTTCATACCTCCAAATAAAAGTCAGTGTCATGAAGCAAAGCAAATCTTATTCATGAGAGTCATTATGTAGTCCAAATGGAAATCGTTAACCTTTTTAAAGAACGTCCATTTTCAGAATTAATGCGAATATCCCAATATTCCTCCTGCGCACTCATACGAGATCTGCAGCTCTTCCTGTAAACTATAAGGCCTGCTATTTCTTTCTTCCAAACATCTGCTGCTCTACTAGATGAAGCATTAATACATATTGATTACATCTCTTTTACTATCCAAATTGTTCCCATAGCAAAAAAAAATACATTTCCACACAAAACAATGACTGCTTTCTTTATCGAAGTATGAAAAGTGTGATATTTAGAACTGTAAAAGACGTCTATTAAGAGTTCTTGAATAGCATGTTTTGGGATGATTAAGGAAATTACTTGCAGTATAATTAGATTAATAATGACTCCATTAGACACTGAGTCAATTGAGGTGAAGCTCAGACTTGAGGCCAAGCATGCTGACCTAGCATGACTTTACCCCACACACACACTCACACACACACACACACACACACAAACACACACACACAAAATTGAGATGATGTTGAGATTTGCATGCTTAACATCTGGTGCACTATAGTGTCTCTCATCTTCAAAGCAAATTGAACATACACAGCATGTATACATTCAGGCATACACTCCTCAATAGAAGTGTTGCACAATACACACACTACTGCACATGTATGTAAAAAGATTCCCAGTCTGGTCTGACATTTCCCCCTGAATGAGCTAGTGTGGTCACAACATCAACAGGCCTTTGTCAGAAAGTCAGATGAACAAAATGGGGAGGGAGCTTCAGCACGAGTGGTTCAGTCACTACATTTTTCTCTGCGTTCCCTACATTCAAACTAAACTTCAACAAAACATAAAGGCGACCACTTATAAACTAACTGAGAGCAATCTGAGTTCACATGTGAGCTCCGAATTTCTCATAAATCTCCTTTTTCAGTCAGTGTGGAAATGACGGCTCATAATGAAGGCTAATAACAAGTTATCGTTTCTATAGTAACAACTTACACAGGGACTTTTATAGAGAATGGTGCTATAAATGGTAACGTTTTCTGTAAGGACACGTTTATTTAGAGATAAGACGCTATTTTGTTTTCCACCTCAAGAAAAGACAGCTTTGTGATTGGCAAGCATGTTTTTATCTTCAAGAGGTAGAAAAAAAGAGAAGCTAATGAAGAAATGACTGTTTATATCTGCCATAACGTAAGTGATAACCGGAACTAACTTGTTTCGCGGATGTTCCATAGCATTAAACATAACTATAAATTGATAAAAAAGTATGACATCATTTTTTTTTATCCATTCAGCACTGTATCACACTTTTAAATTGCTTTGGGTATAACCATCTGGGAAGTGGATGCATGTAAATGAAACATTATCACTTGTCTGAGGAAAGCATGCAGTTGTGAAAATTGTTATAGATTGCGTGACAGTGAAACACAAGTGTATTTTTGAAGGAGTCATTGCAAAACCTTAATAATATTGAGATGACAGAGAACAGACATTATTCATATTGTATGCATATGTTAAAGTCATGTGATATACAGTGTATTTGTGGTATATTTGGGGTCGATTTGCTAGTAAAGAAAATCTGAGGTGGACCTTACCTGCTTTCGAGCGTGCACCAGCCGCAGTAAGCATCACTGGCACTGAGACAGTCACTGCACGACATGTACTGGCCACATCCGGACACTCGCACCCTCAAGAGCTACACACAAATGCCAAGTTAACATTCGCAATGTCTGAAAATATATTTCAGCATTATTGGTTAAATAAGCATGGGCTCGAGATATATTCTTTAAAATGAGAAAATCTATGTAAGGTTATCTGAAAGTTAGCAACTTGGCACAATGACGTTGTGTCATCCCTAAAAAGCTTGTTTCCTGGTATATACAGTATATAAGTCAATGTATCTGTCACTATGATATACATGTCATTTTTTTAATAAACATTTTAAACTCAAATAAGAAATTTCTCCTCAAAATCAGTTTTTCCTCTCAATATAATTTTTTAATATAAAAATCAGTTTTTACTCAAAATAATTTTTTTCTTCCTCAAAAATAAGTTTTTTTTAAAACTTGAAATCAGTTTTTTTCTCCTCAGAGTCAATCTTTCCCCAAAATCATTTTTCCCTCAAATAATTTTTTCTCCTCAAAATCTGAAATTCTTCCTTCTTTTTTTCCCAATCCAGTTTTTGTCCTGAATCCTTATCAGATTTATCCTTAAGTTTTTTTTGTCGTCAAAATCATTTTGTCTTCCTCAAAATCAGTTTTTCCTCTAAATCCCTTTTTCCTCCAAAATTATTTTTTCTTCCTCAAAATCAGATTTCCCTCAAAATCAGTTTTCACCTCTAAATCAATTTTCCCTGTAAGTTTTTTCCTTCAAAATCATTTTTTCCTCCTCAAAATCAGATTTTTCTTCTTCTTTTTCTCTATCCAGTTTTCCCCCAATCCTTATCAGTTTTCCTCAAAATCAGTTTTCCCTTTAAATAATAATCAACTTTTCTTTTTGCTGATTTTATGCTGTAAATTACAACAAAAACATTATTTGTGACCACATGTGGTGTTCTCTTGGTTAAACAGAAAAGAAGCAATTTTCCAATAAACCGTAAAAGTCTGTCTCTTTTTAAGTCTAATATCATCCAAAGACTAGATTCTTGGTTTTATTAAGTATGCAAATTTACACATACTGTATTTAATTAGACAAAGGCTGATTTGCATAAATACAAATTTGCATAACATGCAAATTTTTTGAAAAAGTCCCATATAAAAATACTTGTAAGAATATCATCACTCAACTGGTAATGATTGATTGTGACATCTATTAAACCTCTGCTTTAAAATCCTATTAATATCTCAAAGTTTCCCAGTTAATAATCCCTCTTTATTGGACATGAGTTAAATATTCTTTTTTTTGTTTTGTCTGTGCCATTAATAACAATAAATAAAATGTAAGAAAGTCCAGGTGTTCAGAAACCTTTGACTGGCAGCGTATTGATAAATTAGTACTACTAATACTTTTAGCCATAGGGCCTCCAGCAAATGCCCTTAAATACACAGACACACACTACTTAAACACACAAAGACACATACACACTCCCTACACACACAACATATGCTCAGGCAGCTTGTCAGGTCATATCTCAGTTTTGTATACCTGCAGTTCTCATGTGCCTCGGGCTCACACATTGATCTTTCACGCGACTACGCATTCACATTCAATTTCACACCTCACAATAAACTCTGCGCTCAGATATGACATGCCGAACCACCTCTCCTCTTACGTTCCACATCACACAAAGCCACTATAAAAAGAAATGTGTTTGAACATGGGAGAAAGGGGGAGACAGTACAAATACACGGCCAACTGGATCAGTGATTCTTCAGCAGCCCTTAAATAAAACCTCGAAAAAGAAAATAAAGTGACGCCGTGATTTGTCTTTTCAAAATCTGAGTAAGGTAGTCTAATTGATAATGTAATCATATTTCGAGACATAATTGATGAGAATAATTTAATCAGCAGAGGTTATTGATAAGCATAATCTGATATTTTCAGTGTGTAATGTGTATGTGCAATTCCTCTCTCCCTCTCTATCTCTCTCTCTCCATCTGTCTTGCTCTCTATGTCTCCATCTACCTCTCTCTGTCTCTCTTTGTCTCTCTGTCTCTTGCTGACGCTGTCTCTTGCTTTCTCTCTGTTGCATTTTGGTCTGTCTCTCATTTGGTCTGTCTCTCTGTCTGTCATTTGGTCTTGCATTTTTGTCTTTTGGTCTGTCTCTCTCTCTGTCTTTCTCACTCTGTGTCACTCTCTCCATCTCTCTTTCTGTCTCCTCCTGATTCTGTCTCTATCTCTTTTTCTGTCTCTTATTCTCTGTTCTTTGTCTGTCTATCAGTCTGTCTCTTTCTGTCTCTCTGTCTGTTATCTCTGTCTGCTTTTTTAATCTGTTTGTGTCTTTATCTCTCTCTCTCTTCTCTCTCTCACTCTCATGTTTATCTCTCTGTCACAGTCTTTTTTTTGTGTCTATCAATCTGTCTCTCTCTGTCATCTCTCTGTCTGTTTTTTTTAAAAACTGTTTGTGTCTCTCTCACTCTCATTTTTCTCTCTCTGTCTCGGTCTTTTTGTCTGTCTATCAGTCTGTCTCTCTCTATCGCGCCCTGACTCCTTCTCTGTCTCTCTCACTTTCTGTCTCTCTCTGTCCCCTCTCAGTCTTTGTGTTTCTCTCTGTCTCCCTGTCTGTCTCTTTCTCTCTTTGTCTCAGTCTCTTTCTAAGACACTGATTGCTGTGCTGTAAAATCTATATATGAACGTTGATAGGTTTTAAATATATAAAACTAACAGCTTATATTTGTCTCTACATGAGAGTTATGCATAAAATAATGAACAAGCACACAGTAATTAACAAATGATAAGTACTTTCTAGCACCATGTATTTTCAAATTCTACTTTAAGGTCTAGTTGTAATGGGAATAGTGTGTAATATATAGGACTTTATAACAACACATTGTTTAGGAAGAAACAGCTTTATATAGATTTTGGTTCATCTAATATGGGTTAAAGCTGCTGATGTAAATCTTCATACTCACATGGTGACTCGTCATGAGGTACAAGTAGTTCCTGTCATTCGGGTCAAAGGTCATAACGTGATGCACCGGTTCCCCAGCGGGAAGTCGCAGCGACCACTGATTGGCC
>CM040982.1:21003282-21028282 GCA_022985145.1 Pangasius djambal
AAAAAAAAAAAAAAAAAAAAGAGAGAATCACTTTTAAAGCCATGGGAGAAAATTAAATCTGTGATTGAAGTATGAATAAGTGATGACTTTAACAATCTAACAAATTTTCTTCATTTTTTAATGTAAATTGGGCAGTCCTAATCGTGAGCAAATCTTGCATCAACTTTCTATTCACTAGCAACAAGACTGATATAGCTTGTCCTTTCCCACACAGGTTTTTATCAAAACTCAGTTCAATCATGCTTGAATAGTCTTTCTGAGTTTGAGCCAAGCTACTCAGGCAACTGCGCTAATTATAGAAATCAGTAGATTTGTACATGCAGAGAGGAATAATTCTAATTCTTTCCACTTCATGTTTTAATATGTGCAGGATGTTAACATGTGAGCAGACGGTTATCTATGAAAAATTTTAAGGCAGAATTGAACATTAGAATTCATTCAGATTATAATACAGGTCCAATTTATATACTTAATTTTTCATATGGAGTCTTCCTGCTACTGTATAAATCTATTTATGTATTCTGAGGTGAGTGTGTGATGATTTATGCTGAACTGTGAGCTGTAAGTTCCCCTTATTTTTACATTAGCCTCATTGTTTCTGAACTGAACATGGCTTGGCTGACTGGCTGCATTCATAGGGAAAATAGTATCAGTTTTTTTTTTTACAGTTACAGGGAAGTTATTATCAGGTCATTACCAACAGCACTGTACTCCAAATGGCATCATAATGAATAGTTACACTTAGGTTACAGCATGTTTATAGAGTAAGTCATTAAGAAATCAATCGTGGTATTTTAATAGTCACGCAAAGGGCAGTATTAGAGCTTGTAAAAATTCGTACCAAATCACAGTCATAAAGATTTATGAATAACGTCAAAAACTTTGCACACTCACTCTACAGCTTTTTACATGGTCATCATAATAATTGGTGTAATTCTGTGAAATGACGATTAGTAGACTATATGGAGGGGTTTGGCACATTTGCAAAGGTGGCTATTAAGACCCGACAATCCAAACGGCACTAACATGTAAAATGGCTCAGTAGAGTAAAGGTGTTAATTGTTGTTCTGGGACTGAAGCAATGTGAAGCTAACTGTTGATTACCTACTCAAATGCAAATTGATGTGAATGTGAAATGGATCCAGAATCTGTGAAAACTACAGAATTAACTCACAGTGGTTGAGTGGAATGATGATTTTTTTTTTTCCATTTCTATCATTCATAGCTACACACACACACACACACAAATCTCTTCTACAAAGATAATTTGGGTTACTGTCCACAAGGGCTCTTTATACACACACACACACACGCACACATATATATATATATATATATATATATATATATATATATATATATATATATATATTCTTTTTTTTTTTGACAACATAAGTCATTTTCAAAATAATAGGACTATTATACAATATATACCGCAGTGCTGTTGAATGCTCGATTCTGATTGGTCAGAAGGTGTTAATCAATCTCCTATATCAGTATATCAGCTGTAATTCAAATGACATTATCACTTCTACACTGACAATTCATTCATGGATTAAAAAAAACATGTTATTTAACAAAGAAAAACATAATCATTAATATGTTTATTTAACATTTATGGAAGGAGTCTTCAGTGTCAGAAAGTTTTTCACCAAGAAAACGTCTTCAGGACGGAAGAGTTTGCGCTTCTTAGTTTCGTGATAACATGACGAGATGTATTTTTTTTGTTCTTATTAACTTCAATAGAGAGAAAAAGAGAGACTGGTGAGGGTATGACTGTTTATCACTGCTGTAATGTAAGTGATGTTTATTAATAAACTGAAATTTGTAGTTGGCGAATTGCTGTGGTATAAGAGGAATAAAACACTTCAGGACATGCTGTTATAGAACAATACACAACTTTGGGGTGGTAACAATAACTCTGCTTCATGTCGGGCCGCGTCACACCAAAACATTGTTGATTATTTACCCATAACAGCATACCCCCCAGCACGATTATCAGTACAGATTGCATACTTTTTTCCTGGCAGAAGACTGTATCAAACAAACAGACAGATGTGAAAAGAGGGCACCATAAAATAAGCTGGCGTGCTAAAGGATAAACCACGATGCTTCCTGACTCAATGCTAAGCACGCAATCAGACTTATACTGCTTGCACAGCACCAGCTCACTGAAGCGCTCTAATCTACAGTATAGAGCTGCAATAAATGCTAGACATCAAATCCAGGACTGCACTCATGTGAAGAACACACTTGAGCCCTAGATTGAGATTTTCATCATGCTGACAGAGATCAGTTCTGCCTTTTCAAATGAGCAAGAGCAAGTTGTAGTGGTTAAACAGAATGGACCGAGCTGTGTGTAAGATATATGTCTTTACTCTGGATCTGGTCCAGTTTTACTGGGAAGTGGAGCAAAGTGAATGTTACACTATATTAGGGGCAACACATGGTTAGAAAATGCCTACAGTATGTACTACAAGCTGGAAGATGCTGGAAGAATTTAACTTTTTTTTTTTTTTTTTTTACAATGTATGATTAAATAAAAAAGCTTTAAGGCTTTCTATGGTTTTCTCCATCCAATCTTTAAAAAGAAAAACTGCTTTTAGCCCCCTAACATAAGTCTGTTGGAAAATACAGTTCCTAAACTTTGTATCAAGTATGCGTCAATTATCCGATTAAACATAAGGTGTATTAAATATAATGTGAAAGGATATTTAAGTATTTAACACTGTTGTATTGAACATATAGTGCAATATGTAGGTTCTACATCAGCTTTATGTTATACTCCATGTAGTGAACTTATATAGTGAATAGGAAGCTCTTTGGCATTTGGTCTAACTGTGTGTTCGGGTCTTAAATTTTCATGTGGATGTTGGGTAGTGTAAGAAATATCTAGCTAAATATCAACAACAAGAAACTGGTGCACAAAAAAAAAACAATTCTCCAACTTTAAAATTTACAGAAAAAATGATGATTTGCTTATGGAAGCAATGCTAAACATATAATTGTGACTATTGCTTCTTTCCACATATCTATTTCACAATTTCCCCTTAAAATCTCTTGGAAAGACACAAATGACTAAGACTGAGCCTATGGCATGTGGTTTACAATCCCCTACCGCTTCACCATTATAACACACAAAAAGCTGCATGGGAAAAAACAGAGTGAAAACATAACCACAGAGTATAAAACACAGTGTGAAGACTGCTGGAGTTCAGTCAAACATGTGTGCTGAAAAACAAAAGCCATGATAGAATTACAGACAAACTCAAGGAGGAGCATGGATGTCTCCTCGCTGTAGACATGTTTCACCAAAACATGCTTCATCTAGGACCAAATTAGAAACTTGACAAGAATCCTTGCATCTTAGCCATGACGGAGAGCTTTTAATCTGACCAAATGTTTACATTTCCGATGATTCATTTGGCAGAGAGTTTTAGTCAAAATGAAATACAAATGAGGCACAAACGAATCTAAACAGCTAGCTCAGTGTTTGAGGGTTGGGGTTAACAGCAGCTCTCTGGAAGGCCTCACTACTTTCCAGTCACTAATACAGAATCCTAACCACGGAGCCACAACGGCTCTTTACTTAACAATCAAGTGCTCCTGCTCATTACAAACCATTCACATGCATTCACAGTATGATCAAATGTATATGGACTGTGGCCCACTGCAGGCTTAGCTCTATCCATGTGGTTCAAACAAATACATTATAACTTAATGTTTCTGATTCCTGATTCTGATTCTGATCTCTCATTCCTTTTCTTGGCTGACAGGAACAGACCCGCTGTGCTATTCTGCTGCTGTAGTCCATCCCCCTCAAACTTCAATGTGCTGTGCACTCTGAGATGCTTTTCTGCTCACCATGGTTATGAAGAGTGTTTATTTGAGTTACCTAATAGCCTTCCTGTCAGCTCAAACCAGTCTGGCTATTTTCCTCTGACCTCACACATCAACAGGTCTTTTCCACTCACAGAACTGCTGCTCAATAGATGTTTTTTGTTTTTTGCACCATTCTGTGTAAACGGGAAAATCCCAGCAGGTCAGCAGTTTCTGAAATACTCAAACCAGACAATCTGGCACCAAGAACCATGTCACTGTCACATTGCCCCCCATTCTGTTTTATGTAAACATTAACTGAAGCTCTTGACTTGTTCAGTCTGTATAGATTTACGGTATACAGTCTACTGCTGCCACAAGATTGGCCGATTGGATAACTGTATGAATGAGCAAGTGTACTGTTATTTCTAAAAAAGTGAATGCATGTATTAATTATATGTGTGCGGTCTCAAGACTACCATTCCACCAGTGAGCCCTTAACCATCATCTGCTTAGCTGGGTGATTTCATGATTGTGGTGCCATTTGTGTCCCACTGATATTACATTTACAAATATGTATGTAAAGTAAACATAAAGACATTTTAAACATAGGTAATATATCCTTCCCAATAATTTATGGGCATGTTTCAGATATATGACTAAAAACATTAATAAGACCTCTCTACAGTGCTTAGAAAACATTCCTGCCTGCCATTAAAACTACATTTCACCTTGCACTATAGTCGGTAAAATAATTCAAAATATTATTTTTGCATTAACGTGCGAATCCGATGTGTGGTTCTTTTAAGAAAATCTTTAGATTGCCTTTAATGTCTCCATGCCCTTAGCTTGGATGCTAGTAGCCATATTTTGATTTGCTAATTAATTTCAAGCATCTTACACATTTAAGAGCAGAATATAGCTACGAAAAAAAACTTGGAAAAAAAAAATTGTTGCCTGAGATTGGTTAACACGTTTTTGAATGGTTTGAACAATTAAATCCAGATTTTCTTACAATCTGTGTTGAAAAATAATTCTTAATAAAAGTTTTTAAGAGGTAGGGCTAAATGGCACCCCATGGGAGAACCCGGCTATGTTTGTATTCTGTCTCAATTGTAAGTCACTTTGGATAAATATGTCTACTAAACGAATAGATGTAAATGTGAACGTAAATGTAAATGTAAATGTAAATTTTGTCTGTTAAAGGGGCAAGCCCACACACACACACACACACACACACACACACACACACACACACACACAGACACGCCTGTCCAAATGCAATAGCACAGAAAGCACAATGAGTCATGACATTGGAAATAAGTGAAGTCACAAAACACACAAATAATACAAAAAAATACACACTCACACACACTCGAACACCTGCTCTGCTACAGGGTCAGGGTGTCTAGCTTCCAGCACATCAAAAGAACTCTTTCTTTCATACTCACTCAGCTGCAACAGGCTGGGTGCATGTGCACGTGTGTGTGTGTGTGTGTGTGTGTGTGTGTGTGTGTGTGTGTGTGTGTCCATTTGTGTGTGTGATTCAAATCAAAGGGTCTATTTTGGTTTAGATGGTCCTTGCTGAGAGACAGAGGGAAGTGGAAAACAGACAAACACAGGAACAGGACAAAGGTAAAGGCTGACTGGAAAACCACTGATGTACATAAAATGTCTGGTGCAGACTGAGTATGGGACGTTCCATGCATGTGCTGTCTGAAAGACATGGATGGTTGGTACGATTAAGAGGCAGAATCCATGAATAGAAGGGTGGATGGATAGCTGGATGGATGGATAGATAGGGGTACAGATAGATGGAATGAACTGTAAGTGTGAGACAGAATCCATGTATGAAAGCTTAGATGGATGGATGGATGGATGGAATCAATGGAACTATGAGTAAGAGAGAGTATCCATAGATGAAAGGATGAATGGATGTATGGATGGAAAGCTGAATTGTTGGAACTGTAAGAGTAAGAGACAGAATGCAGAGATGGAAGGGTAAATGGATGGTTGGTTGGATGGATGAAGGTACATCTAAGAGTAAGCGACAGTATCCATAGATGAAATAGTGGATGGATGGATGGATGAATGGATGGAACTGTTAGAGTAACAGACAGAATCCATAAATGGATGGATGGAAAGATGCATGGATGGATGGATGGAGGGCACTGTAAAAGTAAGTAATGCAGAGGTGGAAGGGTGGATGGATGGATGAGTGGATGGGACTGCAAGAGTGAGAGACTGAATTCATAGTTAATCTATAGATAATACAGAAAATGCTATTGCATGCAGGAATGGGGAGATGGGCGCACTGCAAAAAAAAAAAAGACATCTTAGAAAGTGAAAATATTTTAAAATTTAATCAGATTTATGTAGTATTTCCTACTGTAATATTACCATAAACCAAATATAAGAATATTAAACCTATTTCTAGACTTTTTTTTTAAAACTAATTTCAACTAGTCTTGTTTTATTGGCAGATAATTCTGATCATTTTAAGCATTTATTTCTAGAAAGAAGCAAAATTATCTGCCAATAGAATAAAAAATGTAAAGCTTTAACTGAGTACAAATGTTGCAAGATAGGTTTAATAATCTTATATTTGGTTTACTGAAATCTTATAATATCAAATTCTAGATAAATTTGCCTATATTCAAGACATAGGTAAGACGTCAGTTTTTGCGGTATGGATGACAGTATGGCTGGATGGAGAGATAGATGGATAGATAGATAGATGAAACACTAAGAAGTGATTTGTACTTCTGCGTCTGTATATCTGCAAACATGTACGGCCAATATTCATGTACATTCATGCTGGCGTCTTCCAGAATGGACAGAAAAAGAGAAACAAATCGCAAGTAAACAAAAATGTAATGGAAACTTGAGACAA
Organism: Pangasius djambal; assembly: GCA_022985145.1. NCBI lineage: Eukaryota > Metazoa > Chordata > Actinopteri > Siluriformes > Pangasiidae > Pangasius > Pangasius djambal. Next base: position 21,009,995 of record CM040982.1, read on the forward strand.
AGGAGGAACGGAATAAAATACTGGACTTGTCACAACATTACACTGGAATCTGACTCATGTTACCTTTATTCAACCCACCTTTGGATCTTTGCCCAATGTTTTCCATAAGAAATACACCCACTTCCCTGCATTTAAACGTATTAAAGATGGGTCATATGTGCTTATAATGTCGTGCCTCTTCTGTTAACAGATGCTCAAACTGCTAGTGCTGCTTCTACATTAGTATTCTTTCTTGTTACGATCCCAAGCTTTCCAAACGCTACCGGTTTGCTTGAGGCACAACACCAGTTTCACCAGATTTTGGAGGTGTGAACATCAGCTACTCTGCCAGTCGTCTTGAGCTGTTCTAACCCATAATGGATGGAGAAGAATAAACGGACAGATGGATTCCAAAACAAATTGAAAGGGAAAAAAATTACGTGTGTATTATAGAAATTGTGTTCTAAAGTTTACAAAATGTTTGAAGTCTATAGTCTGTCTTGTATATGACAGCTTTACTAATTACGTGACGGGAGAGAGGTAGAAAGAGTGTGGGGAAGTCGTGTGTGTGTGTGTGTGTTATTGTATTAGCAGGTTTTAAGAGTGGTGTGTGAGCAGAGGTTGAGCTGTAACTCAATCTGACTGCACTAACACATCTCCAAGTCACCCTTCCAAATCACATTACAAACGTCACTAAAACCATTAGCGCAGCCACAGAACTAGCCACAAGGCCTGCACAAACACACACACACACACACACACACACACACACACACACACACACACACACACACATATATTCATTCATCCAAAAATCTACCAGATGTGCATCCTGGTCACGTCCTACTTACTACAAACTACAATTCTCTTTTTCAAACACACACACACACACACACACACACACACACACACACACCTTAACTCCAGACTCAGCACAGAATCCAAGCACGCAATTACTGCCAGCCCGCATCCTGGCATAGAAACAAAAAGCCAGTATTTTTTTTTTTTTTGGGACTCCTAAAACAGGACACCCTGCAGCCAAACAGGTCCTGTCTCGTAAGACGCATATAAGCCCTGTGCGAAACAATAGCCTCTTCCAGTTTAACAAAATTTTTCCGACGCCGTGGAGCGACCTGCTGCATTTCTTTCCTGACTTTGAAGCTCGCACTAAGAGGTGACTCCGTACGGGAATGAGACATGGTGCTGGAATTCCGCCTAATTAAGGAATATTTTTCTCCCTTCTCTGAAAGCAGGGTGCCTGCAGATGCTTTCAAGACCAGAGTGTTCTGCTGGCAAGAACCTGAGATGGGGACATAAAGGTGTGTGCGTGTGTGTGTGTGCATGTGTATGTGAGAGAGAGAGAGAGAGAGAAAGACGGGAGGAGATGGGGGTCAAAGAGATATAGTGAGATCCCTTTAAAATCTGATAAGCACTGACTGGCTCTTGAAGAAGCTCAGATAACATTAGATACAAAACAAAGCTTTCACAGATCTCCAGAAATCCTTAAACCCCTCCCATATACACATACCACCTCGGTTGAGGTGCTTTCTAAAAACCAACACACACACACACACACACACACACACACACACACACACACACACACACAAATGTAACTCCTCAGCAACTATCAAACACTTTAATCTGTTCAGGATGGAAAAGCCTGGTAACTGCACTTAATGCCCTTATGAAAACTCTTTTTTTTCCTCCCAGTTTTTCTGCCTATTTGGTCACCTGCCAAATGTAACCCACCAGCCAGCTCTCTCAACATACAACAACTAACAATAGGGACACGTGAAGACACCCAACCACATCTTTTCAATCATCTGCTTGTGCAGCATCGCAGGGAAGTGAACCGTACTCAGAGGAAAGAGCTGTCTACCCTCTTCCGCATACATGAGCTCACATGAGCACCTACGATTGGCTAGAGAATGTATGCCATCAATCCCACCCAGAAAGCAGGTAAAGTTTGCTCCCCCGGCTCCCCTCCATCATAAAAGGCATGAAGAAATATGTATGGCTATTAAATAAACAGTGTTCTTTTAGATTATGGTAAGATATTTTGAGTGGTTTAAGTTATATTAAAAATGACATTGCTTTAGAATCCAAAGACATGTTCCGGCTTCATGATACGTTCAATGCTGTTGAATGAAATATGTCATCTCACCTTGCGTAGCCGGCCATTGCTGGTGCCCAGGAAGACCACCGTGTAGTTGTGAATGTTGTCCACTGCGACCGAGCTGATCCCGGATGCCTCGTACAACGGCTCGGCTCTGATCGGCTTCCTCAGGGCCAGCGGATGCTGCAGGTGGGCTGCACCGCAATTCAGCTGCTCCTGTTGAAGCTGAGAGAGAGCAAATAAACACTCATCAGTTCACTGTAAACACATATCACTCGGATCTGCAAGGTTGACCGCTCTACCGTTATAATCAGTCCAAGTGTAAAGCTAGAATGACCCTTCCGTTCATCTATTTAGATAGCGCATAATTTAGACTAGCCTTGGATCACGGATGAAGTGACACAGTAGAAGTGTTGTGCTAAGAGGAGCACTTATTTCGACTCGCATGAGCGGAGTGCTTGAGAGGGTGCTGGAAATTTACAGCTGGTTGAAGTGTGTAAAACATGGACTAGAGAGAACGGGGGACTTGGGGAGGTGGGTGGGTGTTTCCCACGATTCTTAAGAAACAAGTTGCTCTTGAAGGATATGCTACATGCACAGAAAAGGGAAATCAAATTCTTCTGGTCACACTTGACTTGAACATTACAAAAGCTGATGCTGGTTCCATGATATGGCTGTTCATGAGTTGTATCCGTTCACACACTGCAGAGACATGAAAGGACAGTGCAGAGGTGTTTATTTTATTTATGGGAAAACATATTTATGTCAAGTATTATTAAGTATTACTATGTTAAGTATTATGTATGTTTTATACTTAATTCCTTGTAACTGATGATAACTGATAATGATGATGTGCATCGGCCTAATGACAGGACCTAAGGTTCTTCGCTCTTTTTTTCTTCCTCATCCCCTCATATGTTTGTGTGTGTATGTGTGCGTGTGTCGCCAATCGAGTCCCACACCGGCCGTCTCTGAGGTGAGCACAGTCTGGAAAAGTGAGTAATGAAATGTCACAGAGCTTGTGTCATTTGGTGGGGAACCCGAGGGAAAAATGCCTCTTTAATGGTTTAGATAACGAAGCGTGAGCCTAAATAACAGAAAAAGAGTCTTGCCAGACACATGACAGGGCACCATGTGTTTCTGGCTCATACCGTAAGAAAATATGGTATCATGCAGAGCCCATCTGTTCATCGGTTTTCAAAGGAATAGTTCAGTCAGAAATGTTAGTGTTGCTAACCATGGATGAAAGCTATTGGCTGCCAGGATCATCAAGTTAATTCCAGCCTGTTAAGGCAGAAAGCAGAACCTGTCAATTTTGTCAAAAGTATTAAAAATAACTGCTATCTGTCTAACACGTTTCTGTCTACTTATGTAGCTACTACTTCTTTATCTGTACATCTGGTAAACTATCAGACTGTAAGATAACGTGTTCTCCATGTCAGCTTATACAGGAAAGTTCCTCTAACGATAGACCTGCGATTAAAGAAAATTACTGCGTTCTGTTTGCGTCATCAATTTGGACTCGTGCAGAAAACAGCATTGCATAAACAGAAACATCCTTAAATCCTTAAACATCCTTAGTGAGCTTGAGGTAATAAGGGCATTTATTATTTGCTGACCATTAGCATGTTTTTTTTTTACATTTTGTCATAGTCACTGCCGTATTTGTAGCCATCCCGGGGGTTCTGTCATCCAATACTGTGCTGCTGTTGGTGGCTTTTAGTCAAGCGTCGCAGCATACTATGAGATTTTAATGAAAAAAATCTTACACTGCCAGAACTTTGTCTTTGGTCGCCAAATTGGCCACACTGAGCTCATCACATTACGTATTCTGAGGTCTCCGATCTCAACTCACAACCAAAACACTGTTTTACGAAGTTCAGTTTTTGTTTCTGATATCCAAATTGTTTTTGGGTGGATGCATGAGCTGTTCCTTTAAACCACCTTGAAGTCTAAATATATGGTTTATTTTATTACTTCTGATTTCTTTTTTTTTTTTTTGAACAACTACATATGTATAAGAATTTGCATAAGCAAAGTTGATATAAAAGGTTTTGAATAGTAGGTTAGAGTCAGGTTTATGTTACTAGGTTTCTTTAAACATGCATGAACACATACACCTGGGTGGTGTGCAACATCCAAAGCAGTTTTAGCCACTCAGAACATGTGATTTGGTTGGATTTCATATGGATGACGTTGTAAGCAAGGCAACAAGCATTAATCTTGTCCCCTGAAATCAGTGAAATACCATGTCCAAGAGGTGTCGGAGTTACTTTATTTATCACTTGTTTTTAAACTTGAATGTACATTTGATTACCGTATACAGAGGAACTGAAACTGGCATTATGAAACTCCAACCAGAAAAACCCATCTGTGAGGGATTTTTTTTCCACACATCACAAACATCCTTAAGGATTTGTCAAAGGGGATTTTGGAGAGACCACAAAACTCCCAACTAGGCCAAACTGGTTTCTCTTCCTCCTACCAAAGTGAATCCCTTCGGCAGTAACCGTACTATTTACCTTAAACGAACGACGGATTATTCTCGGGGAAAGTTGATGTTTATAAAGCTGCAACTGACAGACCAATTCTTTGACTTGTTTACTAGAGGTTCACATGTCAGAGGCTATGATTATGATTATTGTTTGTTATTACAAAAACACAGCTATTGAAATTAGCTGTAACGGAAATTTTGTACATAAGGAACAATTCACCACCGTATGTGTTCTATCAGTGATATAACAGTTCATTTAACATTAAAGGTGTTTGTCAAGAGGTCATTTTAAACTATAAGTGTTAATTAAACAATAGTACTCATTAACACAACTCATTAACAGCAAGTGTTCAGTCGACACACCATCACCCCCAAACTAAGACCCTCAACACCTAAAACGACTAGTAATATATTTTAAATAAATGCCCAACATTACGATGGAGGTTATTCCATTATATTTGCGGAATATTTTTTTAAAAAAATACACTAGACTAGACGTTTCTTGTGCTGAACCTGGGGAATAATGTACTTGTCTAGTACACTCTACGCCACTTGATATTCCGCCACAGAATTCAGAATTCTTCACATATATACTTGAATAAGATGAAAAATTACTCTCTCGTAAAACTACTCTTACATTTTTAAAAAGGTTATTCCCATTAAAATTACATTTAACTTGTTTTACACAAAAGGGACATGGGACTGGGGTGGTCTTGTTTAAAACTGAACATGTCTGCTATTTGTAGTTATACATTTCAGTAGGTCTTGATGGTAGTCCAATATTCAATACGTTACCCATCATATATATATATATATATATATATATATATATATATATATATATATATATATATATATATATATATATACTGTAAAATGTGTTGGAGGATGGGTTAGCCAGGAGAAAAAGAGTGTTTATGTACCACCATAAATGAGTTAGAGACTGGAAGGGTTAATTCAAACTCTAGGTGATATTTCAACTCACTTGTTAGTGTAAATTTAACACGTGGAATGTTGCTATGATATGATTTAATGAAGCATTTTGGATTCCTTGTTTTGAAACAATTGAACCTACAGGTATGCGTGTCCAGTAAATGCAATGCGAGTAATTATTGCAGTAATTACCAGTGGACAATCTGACGTATAAAATGCTTAAACACAGCAAGTGGTCAGTCAGCACACTCCGAGTTAATCCAGCTATGTAGCTGTTCATTCAGCACAGTGTGTGTGTGTGTGTGTGTGAATTAGAACCATAAGAGTCATTTTAATGTGCGAAAAATGACGTCAGCTCTGTAGGAGTTAACTCAACATGATAGGTGTTCATTAAACACTGCAGGAGTTCAGCGCTGAAAGTAATTTCACCTCTGCATATGGTTGCTTAAGGCCACGGGTCTCAAAGTGGGGTCTGTGATGTATATCCAGGGGGTCCTTGACTGTAGTGCCTTTTTTTTTTTTTTAATCTTTTCAAGGATATTGTGGTTATATTATGGTTATTATTTAGTTATCACAGTTGTAAGCCTAACGCTTGTGTCTAAAATTCAGGAACTAAAAAACAAGTATAATAATGTTAAGTTTGTTAAATAATGTTAATTTTTATTTTGAATGCAATTTGAATAAAACCAGGAAGTGCTGTGAATACATCAGGATTAGAAAATCTCTAAAGGCACAAATAGATTAATATGAATCAGCCACACAGTTGCACTGTTGCTCATAAAATGAAAATCATAAGAGGGAGGTCCTTGGAAATGATTTCTGGAAATGGGTAAAAAGTTTGAGAGCCTCTGGTTGAAGATAGATATAAGGAGTGAATTTATCACTAATGTAGAATGTAGCTGTAGAATTAATCACTGCGCATGTTGCCATGCAAGCACCCTGGAATAGATTCCTGTCTTTATGCGTCTCCGCAGGCCAGAGTTTGGCGTTATGTTGTCACCGCTGCTTGGATGAGGTTTATCTATGAGGACGGAGGATGAATCTGTTGCCTCGACCCCGGTGCTGTTCCCATAACCCGCGCGCTCTGGCGCAATAACAGCGCGCGCACTGAGCGAGTGCAGGATGTGGGAGCCTCCTCCACTCCCAAACAGTGGGAACAATTCACTTGGCGTAAAAACACTCATTGCCTACTTGCCAAGATCAACATGTATTAGTGAATTTAGATTTAGGTGACGCGCTGGTTTGAACGAAAACATATGTGTGGACATGGAAGGAAAAAAAAAAGCAACTCGTGAAAAACCTTAAAAAGTTCTTTGTAACAGATTGGGTCTAATTTTAACTAGTTTATTTCGAGACAACAAAAAAAAATCACAATTTTGGAGACCAGATCCAGCACCTGACCTTTTATTTTTAAGCAACTTATTTATATTTATATTCCCTTAAATCATATTTACAGCGACTGTCATAACTAGAACTCAGAACTCATATCCCCATAATAATCTTTATTATTATTATTATTATTATTATTATTATTATTATTATTAGTATTATTAAAAAGCACTCACCACTATGTTGCCCTTGGCCTCGCATTCTGCCCCCGAGCCCTGAATCACGCTGTCCAGCACTTGGACGTCTCCATTAGGGCCATTGGAACAGTTCCTGCGTCCCTGCCGAATAGTCTCCTCAATCTCCGCGACCCGGAACGCGCACAGCGCCGACTTCCGGTTCGACTTGGCGAACACACCGAACAGGTAAGGCTCGGCGTCAGGGTGACCCTGGACGTCGATGTCTGCGGGAAAAATCGACACGAGTCGGTTGTAGATGTTGCCGCTGGCTCCGCACTGGAGCCCCATCTGGATGTAAGATTCGGTGAGTTTGCGGCCCTCGGAGGCTTGGCGGCGCGGCGCGTCCGTGTCCAGGCAGATGCGCGCCAGGATGCTGTTGGGCTGGCTCTCCTTGAAGCCGCTGTTGGCGTCGTTGTTCATGGCGATGTACGAGTAGCTCTTTTGCGCAAAGACGCGCACGAAGCTGAGCTTGTGCTTGGGCTTGACCTCCTGCTTGATTTTGAACACGTTGTCCTCGGACGGGTTGATGTCGTAGGTGAAGAGGCGCGCCAGGTCCTTGGTGTTCAGCGAGCGGATCGCAATCTCGGGCGTGTTCTCGAAGCGCAGGTCCTCTTTGCTGTGGTTCTTCGGGAAGTATTCAGTGCCCAGGCCCGTATAAGTGGCGGCCACGAGCAGGCGTGGGGTGCCGCCCTGGCTTCGGAACACGAGTCCCACGGTACTTGCGTTCGGGTGGTTCGCCACGATGTTGAGCATGCTCGGGAACACGGTGGCGTTGGGCTTCGGGAACTCCACGGCGATCTGAGACACGTTGTCCATCCTGCGCAGCTCGCAGAAGCCCTGGTACACCGAGCCGCACGCCACCAGCACGCCTTGCTCGCGGTCCAGCGCCAGCAGTTTGTTGTGGTTGTCCGTGAGGGACTTGGTGTGTTCGCACGGCGCCTGGGGAAGCTGCGGCGCATGGCACAGCACGTTATCCTGCACCGGTCCCGTGCTGTTTGACACCTCGGCTGCCAGCGTGCCATTGAGCTGATAGATCGCGTTCACTGCGGCCAGGTAGACCCGGTGTGACACCGCGTCCACTACAAAGTTATTGGTCTCGCTCTGGGACGCGAACATCTGCTGGACATGGAGCGCGCAGACGCAGCGCGATGCCAGCAAAACTGCGAGCAAGAGCGCGCGAGGCGCGACCGAGAGGCTCTCCGTGGAAGGAGGCATTCTTCCTTCTGGCCGGCTTCTGCGGCTTCTGGACGGAGAGGAGCATTGAGTAAGGAGAAAAAGAAAAACGGCGCTTCAAGCTCTCGCTGCAACTATCCGGGAGGAAAAGCCGTTTCCTGCCGAGCGCCCAAACACGCAGTGACGCGATAAGGAGTCGCGCTTCCTTTAGAGAGAGAGAGAGAGAGAGAGAGAGAGAGAGAGAGAGAGAGAGGGGCGAGCGCAGCCGAGCTAATCCAGTCCCCCCCCCCCCCCCACACACACACACACGCACGCACCTAGATCTCTAGATCTGCTCATCTCACACCATTTCACCAAATCCATCGCATCTGAGATTCAGCCCAGAGCTCCTCCCGACGAATGAATTCTCACAGGAAGCAACTTTATCAGCTATTAAGAGTAATGATTTGCGAAAATTAACACAGCATACAAGACATCACGCGAACTTTGAACAGTAGGTCTACCTCTGAACTACAGGGTTCTGCTGCAGTGTTGAAAACAAAATCACACACTTCTAATGAGCCTGAAACTTTTATAAGTCTAATACAAGTAATCAAATATTATGAGAATTAGACAAATATGTACCATAATTATTTACTGGAGCCAGGAGAGCCTTTTATTTACCATTGAATCTTTCACCTACAGCACTAGTTAAAATTTAGATTTCGAACATTTTTGTGACCACACACACACACACACATGCACAAAGGGTACTGTACCTTTCTCTGTCACCTTGTTACCTTGTTTCACCTGGAAATGTTAATATAGTGTATCTTAAAAAAAAAAAAAAATTAAAGGTACATACAGCATACATTAGGTACCATAATAGTACCTTTTTTTTAGTGTATGTTTTAAATCTATATTGTAACCCAGTTTAACTGCATGGCTTGGGCTGTGTAGGTGAGAGATTCAGGAATAAAAGTCTGGCCCCAATAAACAAATTCAGGACATATTTGCCTAAGATTTGATTATAAGTCGTGTTATTAAACCTGAAGTTCAGTTCAAGCTGAATTTGTTTATACTTCTTTTAAATGATTGAGCTTCAGATTTGGAAAATAAGAAGTCAGTTTTACTGGCTTCATATGAAATGGATAAGATTTTTATTTATTTATTATTTTTTTTGCGTGAACAGCCATTTGAGATTACAGACAGTTCTAACCAAATAATCCCTATATCAACTATAAGCATGTTAATGGTAACTGAAATAATAATCACCGTCGAAAAGAATAATAAATCAGGACCTCAATTCAATTCAATTTCATTTGTGTAGTGCTTTTAACAATGGACATTGTCACAAAGTGGCTTTACAGAAATATATAAATTCAGGATATAAATTTTAAATATGTAAATTTATCCCTATTGAGCAAGCCAGAGGCGAAGGTGGCAAGGAAAAACTCCCTGAGACATCATGAGGAAGAAACCTTGAGAGGAACCCGACTCAAAAGGGAACCCATCCTCATCTGGGCGACACTGAATAGTGCAATTATAAATCATTCCTCTCTATAACTGTCAAAAAGTGCAACGGTGTAACCAGGAAATTCATTATAGTTTTAACATGAAGTCTATTCTGTTAAAGTTAGTAGTAGGAGTAGCATGTGTAGCTCGACAGAGAGAGAAAACATGCTCTTACGTCACTGACCCTGGGGAATCCCAGAATTTGTAGTCCTACCTGAAGCAAAAACAGGTAGCTCGGTCACTTTTGCACGCAAGGACACCTTTTTTTTTTTTTTTTCTGCAATTAGTCACATAGGGTCATGCTGGACTCACATACGCCACACTAACTACCGTTAAACTGCCACCAGATGGATACAAGCTGAACATGGGACCCCTTTCCGGTGCTTATTCATGTATAACACTATGTTTTTTGTGTTTTCTTTTAAAGAAAAGATTGTAGTATGATCTTTATGTTCATGAATATTTAAACAGGACACATGGTACCTCAAAGGACTGGAGAAATTCAACATGCATTTATGGTTCTGTTGTGAATAACTGAGTGTGACATATGACATCCATAAAATGTACACACTCAAACACACACACACTCTCTCTCTCTACTTCTCAGCAAATCGTGGCATAAATGTAATAAACAGTCATTCCAATTCACACCTGTCAAGCACATCTGGAAGCGGGGTGAAGCCCTGAGGCTGAAGGTGTGAGGTGTTTTATAAGACACTCTGTAGATATAAGATACAGTGATAAAAGGTTTGAGAGGTCAGTCAAAGCCTGCACTGGATTTATTATTTTCAGATTTTATAGGCTACGAGTCTCGTTTAAAATCGCTCATGGTTATTATTGCTACTCAGGAGCCGTGTGTAGGCCCAGACACTTCACGTTTCAAGTTTTTTTTTCCTTTTCTTTTTTTTTTAAAAAGGAAGTGAGCTGTACGTCATCACCTCGCGCTATTATTTGAGGTGATAAGCTCGCGCGCTTTGTTTTGGCAAACGGCCAAGCGCGAGGCAGGAAAACGCGTCGTGATGCTGAGGCGAACGGAAACACACACACACACACACACACACACACGTTTGTCTTAGCAGCCCTGTGACAGTTAAAAAAAAAAGTCAAACTGGACAGAAAGCATTGTGGGGTCTATATATAAATATAGACTAATAGCCATATACATATATATATATATATATATATATATATATATATATATATATATATATGCAAAAGTCTTAGGCACTCAATTATTTTTTAGTACAAACTTTGTCATATATATATATATATATATATATATATATATATATATATAATATATTTATTTCATGATGTCTACATTATCGAGTCAGTACAAAAATTTGATTTTAGATTTCCAAACATTAGTTTTCCAGCACAAAATTAAATATTACAGAAAAATGTTTCTATGTCAGTAAAGAAAGCAGCATATTAGGTAAGTCAAAGTCTCCAGAAGAACTTTGGCTGGTTCTGCAAGATGCTCAGTAAAAGTTACAACTCATTTCCCTGCTGCACAAACTGCACAAATTGTACCTGAGACTACTTTTTTTTTTTTTTTTTTTTTTAAAGCAAAGGGTCGTTACACCAAATATTGACTTTGTTTCATTTATTACTGTTTATTGCTCTTTATAGTATTTTTTAAATGTAGAAACATGTAATTTCATTGTTTCCGAAGGCATCTTTGCTCTACAGCATGTCTTTGCATGTGTCTAAGACTTTTGCACAGTAGTGTATAGCATTTATTTTTAGCCTTTATAGCGGCTACACTGATGCATTCTCAGAAAGAAGGCTGCTTAACTGTAACTTTTCCTGTTGCTGGGTTGGTACAGTCAAGCATACACCTTCTGCACCTTTAGTTGGTATCTTTTACCTGCGAAGGATCACATAGTGTACCTTGAAGTCTTTACTCTTAACCAATTTTATTTATGTGCCTTACATCAGTTCGAAGGTATGCTATATCCATGCTTCCAGATCCGCCTTAATCACAAGTAGGCTAAATGTACAGAAATATTTGTAAAAGTAGCCTAATAGTCAACCGTTTTGAGATTTGAGGGATATTTGGCTGAGCGTTATTTGAAAAGCAGCTTTTAATGACAGTGGGTGAGGTTTTGCTTGGTTTTAGAGGCTACAGTGAAAGAAGTCAAAGTATTTCACAGTTTCTCTCTCTTTCTCGCTCAGTTAAATTTAGTTCAGCTCTATTCAACTTGTACTGAAAGGGCAATTTTTATTAAAAAATATTGGCAATAAAAAATTACCAACACATCACTAGTTCATAATAAGCAGCAAGTAACGGAAGCTTGTGGTCATTTGGAGGCTATTTTTTTTTTTACTTAGCCTACTGCTTATCATATGAATGTTATCTTGGAAAGTCAAGTGATTTGGTTGTTTGAATAACACTGATATCTTCTGCTGCTCAGATTAGGCCCCATTGTATGGTGAGTCGATTTGAAGCATTGCGCTGAAGTCTAAACTACGCAAACAGTGCAGTATAATCGAGTTTACATGAACCACAGACTCGTTTCACAGTGTTCACTGGGTGCAATCTAATTTTGCGTGAGGACCACACGAAGAACAACCAGGAAAAACTTGTAGTCTATGGCAAGACCCAGAAAGTGGAGAAATGAAACAGCGGCAGTAAGCAACCACAATTTTGTGCAAGATTTCCTCTGCAAATGAGCCGGGAAAAGTGGCAAGGGGAAGTGCCCCCTGACCTCCAATTTCCTTCGACACCTCGACACTGAATCTGGGAAAACAGGCTTAAAATACATGTTATGCTATGTAGGGCTATGTTGTGAAATCCCTTGTGTTGTACTTAGGTTTCAAAATGTCACGAATCACCCACCAACATCCACCAGTTTGGAAAGCTAGGAAAAACAGACTGAGTGGTCGCTTTCTCCACAATGTGTAACATCCTCCCTTAAGAATGTTACTATAAATGGAGGCATTTCTCATGTTGCAATCCTAAACCTCTCACACGCTGGAAACAATGCCATATAACCCCAAGAGTGATGCTGTTGCTCAGTGTTTCCCAATCATGCAAGGCTTATTTTGGTAGATTCTTGCTGTGTCACACATTGCTTAGCATTAACCCATTGAGCACCATGTCCATAGATGTCCATTACTGGGCTAGCCTGGGCTAGAAACTGATACTGGCATTGGTTCATTTTGAGTTCACCTTGACCTTACCCACACATTTATATTTTTCTTCTAGTCCATACACAACAATCATCTTCAGCTATAGCCAAAAATAGCCAGGGAGTCCACGATTTTTTTTATTATTATGATTACTGTGTTACAGTGGTGGAAATGTGGTGGAAATCACAATCTATCATGACCAATGTTGTTTCAGTGTAAAGCTGAGGAATAAAAAGTTCTGGTTCCAATAAATAGCTATAATATTATTGCATACATGTAAATAGTAAGCCTAATATGTATAGTTGGATTATGTTCATAAAATAAATATGTACTGATGGGGTATTTGTAATTTATTCTAAAATAAAATGGGTCCCTGGCTACAAAACATTTAAGAAACCTTGCTCTAACCTACGTAACATTTCTCAGTAAGAAACCAGATGGGACCGAGGCCACATAGAGGGGTGTTCACCAAATTCCTTTCTTTCGGTTGACTTTACAAAAGCTGGGCCCATACACCCACAACCTGTTTCCTTCCAGATAAGCACTCATTATACACTGTGACACATGTAATGACAAATTTATAGGGAGATTACTTTTCTATCCATAATAATGTCAGGTATGTCAGTAGTCATAAATATATTGGACTGTTAGCACCCTTTACGTCAGTGATAGATCATCTGGATTTTCAAAATGTATTCATTTCTAAATAGCACCTTCAGCATCTAAACCAGACCGAATTCTAACCTTGTCAATCAAATATTTAACACTACACGTGAGAAAAATCACAAAGAATGAAGTAAAACTCACCAAGTGATCTGCCAACCATTCTTCTTCAGGGCAAAAATAGCCCAACTGAACCGGAAATCACCAAATCTAGCAACAATCCAGCACGAGTTCACTTCATTTATCGCCCTGCTGACTGCGGTTGGTGCTTCCATTACTCTTTACACATCTTTTCATTCATTAGATCATCAATGCTTCCCATAAATACATGTAAATATGTTTCCCATAGGTTATCTAAAAAGTCATCTTGAAATAAAAAGAACTAAGAAGAGACAGGAGCAACTGCCCAATCAAAACTCTTCTAGTGGAATAAACTCTTACTCTTACATTTGATTGAATCTGTGTTTTCGTTTGTATTGTGGCATGGGTTGGAACTCTTACCTTAGCCCGCCTTATAAAGGTGGCTGGGAAAATTGTTGGAGAGGAACAGACCTGTCCTACTGACGTTTTACATGCATGTTCTGAGGAAGTCCCAAGCCATTCTTTGTACTTTGGATCATCCCTTATGCACTGAGTTTCATACGGTGCCCTCAGGCCGTCGCTTTAGAGTACCAAGAGGTAGGACTAAAAGAATTAAAGACTCCTTTGTGGCTGTGGCCATTGGGTTATCGAATTCTGCTTGCTCTGATGACAGATAATTTATTCGTATAAAGTTGGTGATCTTATCTTATGTAACTTGCAACTTCGTATTTGTATTGTATGTATTGTTATGTCTATGTATTTGTACTGTATTTGTTTTTATTAACACTCAAATTTTGTAGTGATGGGGTTATGGCATGGCACTTTGCTACAAAAATAGTCTTAGAGGGACAATAAAGTTGAAGTTGAAGTACTGAAGTATCTCTAAAATAAATTATTTAGTCATAAATAATAAATAATAATAAAAAAACAGAGAGCTGCTTCAGGGCCATTAAGAAAATGGAATAGTTAAAGAGCACCATCTGCTGGATAGACTGAAAAAAGAGACTATTGGATTAAAAAAAAAAAAAAGACTGACAGTGGTTACTGAAGGCAGGTGGATGAATGAATGAAAGAAAGAATGAATGAATTGTTCACTATATTTCTTGTTTGCAATTCCCACGATCCTCATTACAAGACCTCCAGTCTGGCTCCTCATCCTAGCTCACAGTACTAATGATACTGACCTGTTCGCTATCACACTATTCCCTTTAAATAACCTGGACTCTCAGTGTTACTTTGCAAAGTCTGCTCCAGCATTGCTCCTGTGATGGGCCAAGGCCTGGTTTGATTACTGTTTTGATCATAAATGTAGCCTGCTTCATGCTTACTGAATTACTCTTGTCCACATTTACATTTACATTTATGGCATTTGGCAGACGCCATTATCCAGAGTGACTTACAGAAGTGCTTTGAAGTCTCTATCAATAAATATATTCTGATACTGGCTCACTAGGTCACTGACTAAGATGGGGAGGTAGTATAGTAACAAGCGCTCAGACAATACAAAGTTTATTTTTAAGTGCTTATTTAAGCACTTTAGGAAGAGGTAAGTCTTTAGACGTTGTTTGAAGACTGTCAGTGACTCAGCTGTTTGGACATCTAGGGGAAGTTCATTCCACCACCTAGGTGCCAGAACAGAGAATAGTCTTGATGCATGCGGTTCCTTGTACCCTGAGAGATAGTGGGACCAGTCGATCAGTGCTAGAGGATCGGAGGGAGCGTGGTGCAGTGCGGGATGTGATAAGTGCTTTGAGGTAGGTGGGTGCTGGTCTGTTTTTGGCTTTGTACGCAAGCATCAGTGTTTTAAATCTGATACGGTCAGCTACAGGAAGCCAGTGGAGGGAACGTAGCAATGGGGTGGTGTGGGAGAGCTTAGGAAGGTTGAAAACCAGTTGTGCAGCTGCATTCTGGATCAGTTGCAGAGGTCGAATGGTGCTCAGAAGCAGACCTGCCAGGAGCGAGTTTCAGTAGTCCAGTCTTGAAATGACAAGGGACTGAACAAGCACCTGTGTGACCTGTGTGGAAAGAAATGGACGAATTCTTCTGAAGTTATAAAGGAGAAATCGACATGAGCATGTCAGATTAGCAGTGTGAGAGGAAAAGGACAGTTAGTTGTCCATGGTTACCCCAAGGTTGCGTGCAGTAACCGAAGGTGAGATCAGAGAGTTGTCCAGGGAGATCGCAAGATCCTGACATGGGGATGCATCACCTGGGATGAAGAGCAGTTCAGTTTTCCTGGGATTAAGTTTCAGCTGATGAGCTTTCATCTATGATCTGAGCAGAAAAATGAGTGTCTGAGGGAGGGAAGGAGAGGATGAGTTGAGTGTCATCTGCATAGCAGTGGTATGAAAACCCATGTGAGGATATGAGCTCACCAAGAGATCGGGTATAGAGCAAGAACAGAAGAGGACCAAGTACTGAGCCTTGTGGGACACCAGTGGAGAATCTGCAGGGAGCAGATGTGGATCCCCTCCATGTCACCTGATATGACCAACCTTCCAGGTAGGAAGCAAACCACTGCCATGCTGCACCACGAATTCCTAGACTCATGAGGGTGGTCTTGTGGTTCACTGTGTCAAACGCTGCTGAAAGGTCTAGTTTGTATAGTTAATGCCTCTTTGCTGATTGCCTGACTATTTCCCTGCCTCACGATCCTGAGTATTATTTACAGAGAAGATTCTGTGCCAACGCGAGAAAGTAATCACACTGATGAAATAACATGAAATACAATACACAAATAGTATTGTTTTTCATTAGTGGCATGTGGACGGCGTGCCAAACTGAAAAGCAAAACCTTCAATACATTGCTCTTATAACCACTTCGTCTATTTAATGAAAAACAGATCAGCAGAAGACTAAAAAAAAAAATTAAAGGCTGAATTTGTGCCAGAAGTGAATGTGATCCAGCTCTAAAAGAAATCCTTGCTGCTGTGGTGCATTTCTCTGCGAGATCCTGTTTAAGATAGAGAAGTAATTACAACAGTGAAAGAACATTAAATAAAATACACAAACCTCCTTTAAAAAAAAAAAGAAATTACCGATTGCTGCTGTTTTCCACTAAAAAGATCAACCAACTTAAGTATAATGCACTAAAGGTTTTGCTTTTCAGTGTGTAACGTTTTCCGCATGTCATTAATGAAAGTAATACTGTTTGTGTATCGTTTTTCACATTTTTTCCTCCACCATTGTGATTGCTTTTCACCCTGGGATTGAAAATCTTGAAATTGCTTCATTGGTTTTTAATAAAACTCAGTCTCTAAATGTTTAAATGTAATATGCATTAGAAAGAAATAAGATGGAGTGTTGGACCACAAGTACAAGGGAGTGGCTAAAAAGAATGGATTTAGAGTTTTAGCATTTTGAGTCTTACTCTGACAACATAATGTCTTTTTTTTGCCAATTTTGTCAGACTTTTCATACTACTCCAGGTCTGAAAATGAGTGCCTCATTAATTCCATACTTTCCAGAACTGTGCAAGAACCCTGTTACAAATATTATCCTGTGACTGCTGGTTGCTCAAATCTCTCTTGGATAAATGGGCCGACAAAATTGCTTTGAGTGACATATGGCATCACAACAGGAATCAGCTCGGAATTATCACACACTGATGCACACACATCTTTGTCTAGGCAGGAATGCTTTTTATTACAGGCATACAGACATCAGAAGGCACTGAAGTTGCTTAGCATGCACACCCACCTACCCACATACACACACACGCATACACACACACACACACACCTCCGGCTGTTTCACACATTTTCAGGGTCAAGGTTAAACAGTCTTACAGTGTGGAGACCTAGAGCCTGTCCACCTGGGTCACCAACAAGGGAGTCAAAGATTTATTTACTAATTAATCTGATTTATTATTCAAGTATCTAAACCAATTATCCATGGCTTAATTGGATACCTCACATGTTACATTTAGACTGAATACTACAAAAGATATTTAAGTACAGTAACAATGTTAATAGCTTGGCTATGCTCACATGGAAAAAAAGGATTTCTTTGCCAGAATAAAAAAAAAAAAACCCTCCACTCATACATCCCACAGGGATTCATTAAAACACTCAATTTAAACAGTTGTGCCTTTAAATATAGCTGTATTATTATAGAATGTTCCTCATATTAATTCTGTTGCTGCTCAGTTTTGTGAGACGTTACAGATGACAGTCCCATGTCCTGTCCTCACCTAGAAATGCTTAAATAGCATTTTTAGGAAAATGGCAGCCTTGGCAATATTACGGATTTTAGATTACTTGACTCTTATTATTAGACAAATAAATTAGCTCAAACAGAACGAAGGTCAAACACCAATCTAAAACTGATGTGACCCAATACTGGGTGTAGTCACCTTCCCCAGATTTTTAGAAAAGGTGTACAGGCTTGAGTTTTCACCATTGCAATACACTAACAAAAAACGTTTTGTCTGCTGATAGCTTATTGGATAGAATGTGCAATATTCAGCAGAAACATTAAATATCATTTAAGTAAAATTCACTGAGGATCTGAAGACTTTCTGCAACTTCTTTGATATCATAACGGTAAACAGGCTCCAGTCACAACAGTAGTGCCCCATTAAACAACTCACTCATTCACTGAACATGAATTCATTTTTTTTTTTTATCATTCATATAGTATAAAGTTCCTGA
>CM040982.1:21033282-21066510 GCA_022985145.1 Pangasius djambal
CGGAGCCGGCGCCGGTAGTGTTCCAGCTTGCGCTGCAGCTGTGCGATAGTTGCCGCCGACTTCTGGTTTTTCTTCTCGAAGACCTGGAAGTAGAAAGAAGAAAAGTGAATAAGGATATTACAATCATTTCCCTGCTGTCAAGAGATTTAACTTGGGCAGTTAAACAGTCGATGCATTAGGAATAGTAACAAGAAGAGAAAAAGTGATGCAAAATGAAAATGACTTTTTTTTTTTTTTGGGCTCCATGTACAAAATATGTAAGATCACTTAGCACACAAGACTTGAACAATAGCTAGGAATCCTATAGCAGAATGCAAAGTGAAACAATTATTGGCATACAGGATTCGGGCACATTAAAAAGAGCACACGCCTGTGGTGAGACTTGCTCTTGTTGCAACATGCTAAATCTGGGTAGTGTGTAATTTGGTTGATTTTATGTGACTTTCATAGTTAATGGAGGGGGAATCTGACCCCTCTAGTGACAAAAATGACCCTGCAATCATTGAACCCAATAGCTAGTTTCTGGGAGGAAAAAAAAAAAAAAAAAAAACTCTTTTATAAACCGAGTGAATTGGTTTTGTTTTCTTTTCAGACAACCGAGATGATCGTACCTGTTTAATCCGGCAACTCTGCTGCTTGTCACTGGTGTTGTTGGCGAGCTTGAGGTACTCGGCTACATTTTCATCACGCGCTGCCTGCTCGATGCGCAGCTGCTCCGTCAGCCTCAGGATCTTTTGCTGGAGCTGTGCTATGGCCTGCCGTGCTCGCTGGGGGTCGAGTGTCGAATCCTCTGACCCCGCCTGTGAGCCGTCCACATTGCAGAGTGCTGCCTGAGCCAGACTGCCCTCCAGCCTCTCGATCTGAAACACAGACAGAGAATGGGAGGTTAGAGAAATAAGATTAAAGGATGAAAGAGGAACGAAGGAAGACAGGGAGAAAGAATCGAAAAAAAATTATCTAACTTCTATTTTTTTTTTTTTGCTGACATAGTAAAGCAGGCAACCACTTCCGTAGGCGTGAGGTCAGTGCCTCACTGTCGACATTGTGACTTTCACCAAAGATGCCCTCAGATCATATAAGGAAGATTTCCTCAACCAGACAGTATTAGCTTACAAGCTGTATAAATTCATGATGTATAATCAGATGCTTATCATTCCACTGACCTTTTTTTTTTTTTTTTTTTAAATGCTGAATGTTCTGTGCAAAGACACTTTTGTATAAAGATTCTGTAATAGTCTTCTCTTTTCATTTTCACCACAGGCTTGAGTGTTGTGTTAAAATGGTTGATTAATACGGTGATACCATGATATTTTTTAGATTAGGTTATCATACCGGGACAATTTCAAATCATTAGAACCCTAGGGTCAATACATAGGCTAATTTAAATACATATCGATCTCAGCTGGCTTCCCTCATTATAAATATCCAGTTGCATTTCCTAATAAGCCTTGCTAAAGCTTCCTAAAATCATATTTACTGTGCAGCCTGTCAATGGATCTCAGCAGTTATTAGCACAGAAACCACCTTTCAAACACTCGTCTTCTGAATAAGTGTGATAAGCCGGGCAGCAGTCTTTACCATCCACTTGTATGTGTCTGTATGTATGCATGTATATATTTAAGTAAGTAACCAACTAACTAATTAGATAAGTAAGTACGTAAATAAGTAAGTAAGTAGGTAGGTAAGTAAGCAAGTAGGTAGGTAAGTACATAGGTAGATAAATAAATAAGTAAATAGGTAGATAAATAAATAAGTAAGTAGGTAAGTAGGTAGATAACTAAATAAGTAGGTAGGTAAGTAAGAAATTAACTAGGTTGGTAGGTAAGTAAATAGGTAAGCAAGTAAATAAGTAGGTAAGTAAGTAAGTAGATAAGTAAGTATGTCAAAATGTAAGCAGAGCTTGTCAGAATTGTAGCACAGCCTACCATGCTATACAGTACGCGGTTAGGGACAGCACAGCCTGGAGTACAGCTTACTACGCTAACACGCTAATAGTAAAAGGCGCATACTAGCGTGTTACACAGTACCGTGGAAACATTTAATGGCATAATATTTCCACACAGTGTACTATTTGTGTCGGAAGTCATATTCCCCTTTTTAAAGAGTGTGTGGGTAGTGTGTAAAATGGCTTCAAGTCTTTACCTGTAAAACTGAACGAAACCGTGGGAGTACATCTTACACATTTAAAGTTTCTGTGTTCGCCTCAGGTTGAGAGAGAGAGAGTGTGTGTGTGTGTGTGTGTGTGTGTCAGGCTCGCGCAACGTAGAACGTGACTAATGCGTGACAGTGGACTGAACATACAGAACAACTCATCTCAACATCCTGGACTGACTTCTTTATCTTTATAACCAATGGTTTAATTACCTTTCTGTTTAATAGCTGTGGCTTTAGGGTGTATTAACCCTACAGCAGGCGTTATGCGAGAATTATGCCGTGTCGATCAAGCTATAAAGTGTCAATAAAACCCGCTTTTCTGCTTACCTCGCCGTTCTTTAGGCGGAGTAGCTGTTCCCAGTGCATGGTGCGCGCCCTTTCGTTACAGCTGCTCTGGTCTTAAATGTCCACTTCATTTATAATCCTCTCAGAGCGCTGTGTGTGTGTCTTCACAGCGTTCCTGCTTTGTTTCTCCTGAAACTCCCCGAACTTGTTTTGAAAGTTAAGCGGCACCTGAAACCGCGCGCGCCCTGCCCCGCCCTCTGTTTAAGCATGACATCATCGTCCGCTCGCGCAACTCCGCCTGAAGCGGCTGCAAGGAGGCGCGCGACTGTCAGTCATTCGTTATCGCACGTGGCGTGATCATGCCAGGTTTAAAAAAACGGACTTTATACCTACACACCCCCTGCACGTTCATTGGCCATTTTATTAGCCACACCAACCGTAGTTTAGTTTGTATGTATACATGATACATGCATCACTGATCTGTTCTTATGCACCATTTGTTCATTCTCTCCAGTGAAAAGGATTACAGTAGTATCACTGCTGTCCAGGACCCATGCCACACCTGAACACTAAATCATAAAGACTTCCATGTATTCATCCCAGGACTCTTATGCAGCCCTGTCCAGGGTGTCCCCCACCTTGTGCTCCGAGTCCCACAGGATAGGCTCCAGGCTCCCCAGATGACCCACTGTAGAATAAGTGGTACAGAGAATAGATGGATGGATGGATGGATGGATGTACTCTTATTCATAGCATGCTCATATTGCTCATCCTGAACATACTTTCAACATAACACTTTGACTTTACAGTATACAGATGTAGAAGAGTAAGCTCATTATCAGGTATCAAAGTTTCTCTCAAAGTTTCTTCCTCATGAGGTTTCAGGGAGTTTCCCTTGCCAGTGTCATTAGAAATCCAAATCTACATCTCTGAAGCTGCTTTGTGACAATATCTATATATCTATTTGTGACATATAAAATGCTACACAAATAAAATTAAACTGAGAGATTATTTCGGTGGCGGACTATTACGAGCACACAGCGACAGTGACATGGTAGTGATATGGTAGTGTGTGTGGTGGAGGTAGTATGTGTGTGTTAGATGCAGTCAGCATGTTGGGAATTTTAAACCCTGTGTACACTTACTGTGCATTGTAGTAGTCAACCCTACCTAGTTAGTTCCCTTTGTATATGTACAGTTAGAGATGACAGCACATCTTTTTTCAGTTATATTAGTCATCCTCTAGCTGTTCATCAGTGGTGAGTTTATTACCATGGCACAGCAGTTGGCTTGAGATCAACACCAACACCACACCATGTACTACCATGTTAGTGTCCCTATTAAGCACGGTTTTCAAACATAATTTACATATGATTTTGGTTTTCTGTTTCTTTTCTAAGCTCATTTGTTTGTCCCAGAAATCTAGCATCAAAGTCATTACAAATTGAAATTGCCCCATAGCCATTTGTTTATATGATAAAATCAATTCATGTAAAAACGCATGTAAATCCGATTATCTCAAAACGAGTTAACATTATGTAAACACTGCTGATCTGGGCTATATCCAAAATTGCAGACTACCATACTAAATATAACAGCTTGTAATAATCTGATAGGAAATAATGTTTTGGCACACTCCTGCACAGCATGCAGATTTTGTTGTAGCCCCTGTACTGTTCTAAGAAACAGTGACATACTTCCTTGACACCTTATTAATGGGATAAAATGAGTTTGGGACATAGCTGGAAAGTTATTAAGACTTAACTTCATAGGCAGGTAAATAGGTTTCAGTGGCTGGCCGTTTTAACGGCTGCCTCTCAGGTCAAACATGTTCCACCAGTTTTGGCAAGACCACAAACACTGAGGTGGAATTTCAATGGCCAGCATTCCACAGATTTTTAATTTGGTTAGACAGATGAAGCAATATCACCTAGAACTGCTGGAATACAGTAACAAATATACAAAAAACCCTAAAAAGGTGGTTTTCCTGCTTGTGCATTTAGACGCTGTCTCGACTCACTGGAACCCTGTGGCTGCTTGAACTAATACAGATGGGTGACAAATGAAAGAAAAAGAAGCTTGACTGCTTCCAGACAGGTGTACTGCATGATATAATTAAGCAGTTAACATAAAACTATGATTAACATGCAACCATGCTCAGTTCACCTCAGTTTTGCACCATGTGCAAGATCGAAGTCACTCTGAATGACGGTTTATTATTGGGGCATGGATGGCATAAAGCCATAAAGACTGTTTAACTGGCTGTGTTTTAATAGAAATGGCCGAAATTGTACACTATAGTCGGCACTTATCATACCTTCTACCGTACAACATTGAGTTTAGTGCGGGAACATGCATATTGTGGTGCAGACGTAGCTAGAGGTGGGAAAATATTTTTATTAAGTATGTATCAGCTAAATTAAAAATTCAGATGCCATTTTAGTAAACAGAAAGTAAATGTGTACAAAAATAAAATAAATTAATTAAATAATAATAATTATTGTGTTTACTCCCATGGTTTATGCATTTCTGAGACTTAAAACAGTAATAGTCAATTTTTTTAATTTTGTACTTGTAAAAATAACCTCAAAGTTATGTAGAACATGATTTAAAAAATAATGTTTTACGCCATGGCCTTAGCAGAAGTGTATTAAGTGGCTGAGAAAACCTGTTTGGAAAACTGTATGGGCCTCTTGTCAGTCACTCTACTCTGTGGGTGACACCATATATCCTGGGGCAAAGCTTTGTGAACATGGGCGGGAGGGAATGGGGTGAGCTCGAGGAGTGAAAAAAAAAAAAAAAAAATCATTCAAATGTCGAAACCACCTACATAACCATTAGATACCTAATCTTACCTAATGAATAATTTTACCTAAAACACCTTGAAATGACACAAAACAGACTACACACTGCAGTTGGGTGTATCTGTAATTAGGACTGGTTTAGCAGGCGTATCTGTTTAAATACTGTACCGGTAAATTGCCCTGTTTTTTGTTCTTGTTTTGCAGAGCAGATGTTTTAGAAATGAGGTAAAAGTAGCTGAGCTCAAGTCCAAACTAAATGAGCATAGGCCTTTCGGCATGCACTTGATGAATTCACTTAACGACTCAGAAGTGGCCACTTGCAGCACAAAAAGGAGTGGGTGTAGCGGCGAGCAGATTTTTTCGGTTTCAATTGCCCTTGCGAGAGAATGAATGAAATGTTGCACATTCTAGGGTCCATATTATGCGACCTCAGCTTAATTAATGTGTTTGAAAAACACTATTAACTCACCGACCACTTTATTAGAAATACCTGGACACCTGCATATTCATGCAATTATCCAATCAGCCAATCATGTGGCAGCAGCACAATGCATAAAAATGTGCACATACAGGTCAAGAGCTTCAGTTAATGTTCAGTTCAAATATGAGAATGGAAAAAAATAGGATCTCAGCAATGTTGACTGTGGTATGGTTGTTGGTTTCACACAAGCTGGTCTGAGTATTTCAGAAACTGCTGATCTCCTGGAATTCTACACACAACAGCAATCTTTAGAGCAGTGGTGTCAAACCCAAATTCTACACAGGTCACATCAGCATTTTTCAGCAAATGAAAGCAGAATAATACAGTTTCTGGGAAAGAGAATGGCTAACAGAAACTATTAAACCGAATAACAGTTATTATATTGAGAAGCAATGCAAGGAAAACTGGATAGCCGAAGACTGGAAAAACATTGCCTAGTATTTTATCTATTTTTTAAAATCTATTTTTAATTATCCAGTTTTGTTCAGATTCTGTGCACTGTAGTCTTAGATTGCTGTTCTTGACCTACAGCAGGGGAACCCAAAGTGGTTTTCTGTAGTTGTCACCCATCCAGCTCATGGTTTGATGTGTTGTGTGTTCTGAGATGCTTTTCTGCTCACCACGGTTGTAAAGAGTGTCTATTTGAGTTATTGTCAGTTCAAACCAGTCTGGTCATTCTCCTGTGACCTCTCATCAACAAGGCTTTTCCACCCGCAGAACTACCACTTACTCAGACTGTTTTTGTTTTTTTGCTCCATGCTGTGTGAAATCTACAGAATGTTGTGTGTGAAAAACTCAAGAGATCAGCAGTTCCTGAAATACACTCAAAAACTGGGTGTTCCTAGTGACCAAACCCCGGAGTGTATATTAGCTAGTAGCATTTGCTCTACAAGCACAAACCTGCTTACATTCTACTTTCTCAATTGACAACCTAATCAACATCATCAGCCAATGAAATTTTTATATCTTCATCTCACCCTACAGAAAACAACTTAAAAAACATTAACACAATCTTCACATTAACACAATCACAAAGAAGGAAAACATGCATTTTAGATTTATAAACAGTGTCTTCTTTTCGTCATGGCTTTGAAAAGGAAACGTGTTAGGTTTTCTGGTGAAATTCTCAGTTTTCTCGTAATTATTATGTTGACATGAACCCTTAACCAGGCAATGAACTTTAGATCATAAACTACTGGAACTGGCCTTATGATAGGAGTAGGGATTCTCCCAAGAGGAAATAGTTAGGCCATGACAACAAGGGCAAGTTAAAAACAGCAGTGAAATGAGGCCATAGTTGAAGCTTCAGTGCAGTTGGTAAAAAGTATGTTGGTGCAAACCAAAATGCAGTCAATAAAATACAGAAAATGATCATAAACATTAGTTTGGGTTGGCGTTCTAGCATCATACCGCTGGACATTAATGGAATTATCTAGGAAAGTACCGAAGTGACCTAGGGCTTCTTTTCCAGCGCCAGCACAGCGTACATACCAACCACATTATTCACATATCGCTGAAGCTTTGAATCACACCTGACATGCGGGTGAGTAACAGCACACAGCTATGGACTGAGGTACATTTAACACAGCAATGAACTCTTTAACGTCACACCATGAAAAAAGGTTACACAAATTACTTTGTGTATAACACCAGACCAAGTCCAAAGCTGTACACACAATCACCCATGTATCTTATTTCATCTGTGGTATGAATTTAGCTGAGGAATGTATTATACAATGCTATTTATGAACACCCGCTCCTCTGATGAGAATGATCCTGTCACTCAGTGGGTAACACACATGAACCAGCAGCTAATCCACTCGCAGACCGCGTGTCACTTATTTTTGACTCACTGACCAAGCTTAGGATAAAATCAGAGGACAATTCGGTTCATCAGCTGACAACTTTGAACTACAAATCTTGATAAGGAGGCTGTCTGGTGCAGAATGATACCAAGCAATAAAACTGTGAGGTGCTTTCCACTGAAACGGAAAATAGGATATACAAACATGACGGATCACAGAAATAGATATGGAAACAATAGAGAATTAACCTTGAGCAGATAAGGAACCAAAAAGTGACTTGTTTTTTGGTGAATCAGACTGAAATCGAGCTGGCATCATTAGGAAGGAGTAAAGTAAGACAAGAAAACCTTGTAAGAAAGTTGCAATTGATTAACTGTTATTAATTTACAGCAAGCAACAGTTTAACTGCTACAATGACTGGAGTATTTAGAATGAATGGAAAATGCCAGAGAAGTGTAAAATTGGGTACATTTGACAATCCTCAAAATCTCGGGTCAACTGGAAGACCCAGCAAAATATTTCTGCAGATCAGAATGGAAAAACCTATGAAAAAAAAGACCCTAGTCTCCAGTTTTTTAAACATAAACCATCATGGCTTCTGTAACAGTTTTTTTTTGTATGAGATGCATTTATGTATGTGATTTACCTGAAGACGGCTCATCAAACAAGCCAAGGGAAGAGTTTTGGCTTTTCAACTGTCATAGATTTATTTATTTTTTTTTTATTTCATTTATTCTCTCTGGTATGATTGATGGCATAGCTTGTTAAAAAAATGTAAAGACAGAGAAATATGTCAAAACAGCACTAGTCCAAAGTAGTAATGTGAAGTGCTACCTCAAAAAAAAAAAAAAAAAAAGGAAAAAAAAAAGAAAAGAAAACATAACCACTTCAAATATAGCCCTGACCTAATCATTAAAGCATTTAATGATTCAGGCTGAGCATTAAAAGGCGACTGTTGTCACCATCCAGTCATGTTAGCTGCTTATCTGGTCCTTTGCCAACAAAGAATTTTACGTACCTGGATCTTTACAAATTTTACTTGAATACTCTGGTTCTACAGGTTAGTGTAGGCCGACTCTGTGAGTACTGTGGTTGCCTAGGGCAATTCGGCTAAGTGTATTGGAACAGGAAAACATGCATGCAATACAAGCAAATAAGCAATTAGATGCGTTTAAAACTAATCCTAGAATTACATGAAACTCAGTGGTGTACATATTATATTTCCCCATCCACATCTATAACTTCTATTGAAATTTATTCCTGAATTAACCTGCAGTCACCTCTTGGATTGACACATATCCCTTCACCATTAACACCCCCCCACCCACCCATTGCATGCACATACACATATGCAAACACATTTGACCTTGGCAAAGAAGGTAACACACTCACCCATACCCACACGCAAACACAGCTTCCACCGCAGGACAAATCGTGTTTACATCCCAAACAGTAAGGCCGAGCATGAGACAGTGGCTCAGCTGAAAAGCAAGCTCAAATAATGCTGCTGACTGAAAGCGCACACATTGAAATTGAAAAAGAAAAAGAAAAAAGCTTTGATAAATGAATGGAGTGAACGTAATGAGTGAATATACCACATCATTATGTGTCCAGTTTAGAAATACATGAGATGACAGGGTGATGCAAGTTAGCAGGGGAAAGTGTGTG
Organism: Pangasius djambal; assembly: GCA_022985145.1. NCBI lineage: Eukaryota > Metazoa > Chordata > Actinopteri > Siluriformes > Pangasiidae > Pangasius > Pangasius djambal. Next base: position 21,042,480 of record CM040982.1, read on the forward strand.
TAAAATTGTGTCTGACCAAATTTCATTCTATTCGTTATCCCACACTTGGAAGTGATATAAACTGGATTGTTTCTGTCTAAATAAACAAGACATAGTACACATAGTGTGACAACAGCCACTTTATTAGTAACTTGACCTTGTCTCACTGAGAAAAAAAAAAAAATCAATGTGTGTGTGTACACAAGTTTGAAAAAGTCATTCTGCATTCTGAGTTTATGCTACATTAGATCATAAATAAGGGATGACTAAATGCTCATTCAGGGTGAGGTTAGGCCACTATATTGGTCCATGTTTTCAAGGCAAGAAACAAAGTTACTCCATGGCAGGAGTCATTTTGTGTTATGCACTCCAACCACAGTTCAGCTGGCAAAAACACACCAAATAAGGGAACTAGCTAGTGCTAATATGTGCTCATCTCAACTAGCATAACCTGCAGTCAGTTCTGATTTATTACTAGCATCATCCTTTTATGAATGCAGGAAATCTTGCACAGCAATATCTCATTTAATGCTACTTTGCTTACTTTATAAGGGAGAAAAAAATCTAAAAGAATGTTCTTCTGAATTTCACTGGATCCAGCCGGGTCTTGACTAAAGACTATATTACATCAATAGTATAATCATTTTTACTTTAAACAAATACATGGTCGAATAATAAGTTTCATAAGCTGCCCATAATTATCCAAACAGCATCTATTTACATCTGAAAGGAATCTGACTGTAAAGCAATAAAAGTACTTCAGGACTGTTACTGTCACCCTGTGGTTGCATGCTGTTATGTCAGAATGATCTATTCTTCGGACACTGAGTGTGGTAACAAGATGAAAGGTTGAAAATATTTTACTAATTATACTCACATTATCTAAGACAAGGTTCATCTTGGAGTAATTTATGAAGTCTTTTTATGATTGCAGATTAGAGGTGTAACACAATGCCACTATCTGTAACTGTATCAGTGTATGTTCAGTATACCAATTATTCATATCTATATCTATATCCACAGTATATCTGTATCTGTTTAGCACTCCAAATATTCATATCCGTATCTGCATTCGGACTGAAACATGAAGTGTACGTGGCCTAAACCCTGTAACTGACCCTGACCAGGCAGTTACTAAGGATGAATAAATGAATGAATGAATGCTCTATGGGGGAAAAAAAACAAATAGTGCATTTACTATGCGTATCTGTATTTGTATTTGTTTAGAACTTAGTATCTGTTCAATCTATCAATGTTTGGATTACACACTTCATACCAATGCTCAGTCAAGTCAAACAATCACAATTTGTACCAAATCTCAGCTTTGACAAAAAAATGTTTTAGAATTTAATTGGTCAACGGGATATTGATTAATTTTCTCTAACAGCAGTTCTGATAGCAGAGCTGGCTGTAATTCAAAGATTCATTCTAATGTTATCGTTTCTACAGTAACAGCTCTTTTATAGGGAGTTGTATGGAGGATAATTTAATCTAATCTATGGATAATAAATGGATTTATAAAGGTGTTGTTATCAAAGAAAATGCATAATCAATGATTAAGTTTTCTGTAAGCAGGCTTTTCATGTAACATTTAGAGAGGGAGTCAGCACTTTGTAATGGTCAGTAAGTTTTCTGACATGGGTCTTCAGGACAGGGGACTTTATGCTTTTCAGTTTCTCAATAGCATGACAAGCTTTTTTTTTTTTGTTTTTTGCCTCTTCAGAAAGAGAGAGCGAGAGAGCGAAAGTCACCCATGTGAAATAAAAAAATCGTAATAGTTGGCTGTAAACAATAAAGCGCTTTGGGACATGCTGTTATAGGACAATAATCCACTTAAGGGTACAACTGTAAAAATTATTACACCGCTGTTGCGCATTTACTTCTAAACAACAGTAACAAATGCAAGAACATGTACAGATAACAGATACCATGTGTTCAGTTCAGATTACTGCAAAGGTTAATAATTCATGTACATCAGCCATGCACTTCTTAATGCAAACTTCTTCATTTTTTCAGAGTTTACTGATTTCAGCTTGATTGTAAAGCTTATATTAATGTCATAATGACAAGCTCTATAATTCAACATCCTCTGACATTCACATACCACCAAATACCATGAATTATTCTACTTATTAGAAATTATTATAAGAAATTCTCTTGCTAAATAAGCTTTTCTGTGTGTGTGTGTGTGTGTGTGTGTGTGTGTGTGTGTGTGTGTGTGTGTGTGTTTTGCTTGAGAATCTGTGTTAAAGTATCTACGGAAGCCTCATAAATGTAAAATTATGCACATATTAGAAGAGTGTTCTCGAAAGCCAGCAGACCACAGACTGTGTCAATATTAATGCACCACTAGATGAGACAAAAAAAAAGAGGAAACAGTCAAGCCAAAGTGCTGGTGCCAAACTCTCCCTCTCTCTCTCTCTCTCTCTCTTTCTCTCTGCCCCGGTTAAAGACCCTCATGCTCAAAGTCCCGCTCAGAATTTCAGAAATCCTCTTTCTTGTTTCTTTTTCTTGTCACCAACAATGGACCTTTTCACTGTCAATGGACAATTATATAACCTAATCCTGAATGAGGCCATGCATGTAACTAACACACACACACACACACACACACACACACACACACACACACACACACACACACAAGGAGCTAAGTTTGACTGCAAAAAGCTTGTTTGACAGCTCTTTCAGTAATGACGTTAGTGTGAACAAAAATGACACTAATGTTGGCATAAAATTGGGCAAGTGAAAAGAAATTGTGCACTGCCGGCCTAACAAAGTCTTTCATCAAAGATTACGTCAAAACAAAGTCTGAATTTGTTAAAGGCTTGCCACATTCAACCACACATATAAATATATATCATACACCTCAAAAATGTATAGAGATATAATGTGAAGACACACAAGAAGATCTAGAAATAGATACAATTCTTGATGCACACAAAAGAACTCACTGTATTTGTTGGAGAGGTAGATGGAGAGGAGTCTGGTGTTATCAGGTTGAGAATAATTTCCATTGGAGAAATCATTGAGACAGGTCTAGAGTGTTGTTCAGAAGTGCCAACTGGTTCGTTCTAAATCTAAGGTTCAAAGCTACTACTACTTGGTCACTATACTATAGAGCAGAAGCACAACTGCCGGAAAGAGTTCCAGGGAACTTGAATAGCAGCCTGAAGTTCAGGACCCACTCCCTTGGGTTTAAATCCTTAAAATCACAAAAGCAGCTGAATCCATTTAGGAAAGACCTGCAGTAAGATGAAAAGATTAGCACAAAGTGGTCCAAGTTCAAAGCCAGAGATATAAAAGAATAAAATAGCTTGACATTTCCACAGCTTCCCGGTAAGAAAGAAAGAACGGAACAGAAACTGAGAGCACGAGAAAGGGCACAACTTTTTTTTTCACCCCTGGTGTGATTGCTTAAACAGCAAGACCATGGTTTTGGCCAGCAGAAGCGGCATCCATTCGCCTCGCAGAGCTTAGAAAGCACAGCCAATGTGTGTGTGTCCTGCAAACCTAAACCAATCAGCGAACACAGTGGCCTCTGTAAACCAATCAACACCCACAATCCGGGGGATCCGAGCTAGTGACTGGCTATTATCCAAAGTGCAATCAATGGGGTAATGAGGTATGCAGCAAAGAACCCAAAGACACATTGGTCATACCTTACAACAGTGAAAACACAACAAGTAGCTAGAAAGAAATTAAACATATGTATAAGACAGCACACTCAATCTCATTAAACCATGGCAAGATGATAGTGGGGGGCAAGTACCAGAAGCTTCTCAATGGAAAGGAATGAAAAGGGGAGGAAATAGAGTGTGGCGAGGGAATGTGGTGGGAGACAGGGGACACAGAGAGAGAGAGAGAGAGAGAGAGAGAGAGAGAGTGCTGAGTTGAAAAATGGATTACATAAGACTAGCCTCCATTCATTTGAATTAAACTAGCAAACTAGCAGCTCTGACTGTAGGACCGGGTGTAATTCACATCACAGGTTTGTATTAAGGCGCTCGTTCTAGCATGCTATTGTTTCTATAGTAAAACATTCAGAAGGACTTTTATGGCAGATGATCTACACAAGTTAAGGCTAATAATGAACCGATTTTTTAAAAACGTGTTGTTATTAAACAAAGAAATGTGTTGATATGTTGCAGTTTTCTGTAAGTAGTCCGTACGGAGTTAATGGTCCGTAAGTTTTTTTTTTGTAACAGTTTTAGGTACAGCACCTCACTTGAATGGCTAGCCTACTTTTTAAAAAACATACGAAAGAAAATTGAAGAAAAGTGTACTTCTATATTGCTTGGATAAATGACTCAAGGCAGGCTTGGTTTTATCAGACTACCATGATTACATGGCATCACGCAAATGTCAGTGGTACAGAATCTATGACATGGTGTAATAATTGGTGATATGAATTGAATTTTAGATGCAGATACCATCATATATTGAAAAAAATAATATAGTAAAAAGAAAGATTGTGTGAACGCACCACCACTGGGTCAGGCACGCTCAAGCCAGGATGTATGTACGAGTGCTGACTGATGTTAGTCATATGAGAACAATGCTGATGATGTAATTGGGACAAGTCATAATGCTGACATCAGTGTTGTCACTTGACAGACCTCCACACACAGACACAAACACGCTTTGCCCTTGAAACATATATTACTCCACCATACTAAGACTAAAAGCTCCCCTATTGAGCAAAAACATAGCATTACTCATTCTGAGGCTGTGTGTACATTCAATGCATTTCTTGTTACATTGACACTGGAATGAACACACACTATTTTTCATAAATCAAATATAATGTAGCATGTTTTTAGACGTTTTTATACACACTTTGTATTTTCTTATTCTACTGGCAGATCATTTTTCTATAAATAAATGCTTAAAAATAGAAGAAGTGCTACACCTACACCTAAATCTGACTCAAACCTTAACCTCAGTAACCAAAAAGAGAAGTTTGGACTCTTTAAGATAAGAAAAGCTGTGGTTTTTTCCTCATGGTGACCAGCCAAATGTCCCTCGAAACTTTCAAATAATTACTATCCTTGTTGGTACATTTGGGCCCCACCAAGATAGAAAAACATGCTCATACACAAACACACACACTTCCACTGAAACAAAGCCAAAGCTGGGCTTTTGTACTCTCCAACAATCAATGGACTCATTAAGACTTACATAAAGTTATACTCAGTGGACTAAATCATCCTAAATGGGACTGAATGGAATTTTAGCTCGCTCATTCCACCAACATTAGCACTTATATCTTCTGCACTGTGCAATTAGAACTGTTGTTTATCCTTATACTCTACATGCTTATCCACTTAATCTTTCCCGGTGTTTATATTTATAACCTATATGCTCATACACCCTCAAATGCTTCTACTATGACGAGTTAGACTCGTTCATTTGCAAATTAAAAAAACAACTTATAAATGTGTTAGTAAGGTGCTGGGCCACCACGAGTCACCAGAACAGCTTCAATGTGTCTTGACATAGTCTCTGGAATTGTACTGGAGTGAGGAACACCATTCTTTCAAAAGATATTCACTCAGTTGGTGTTTTGATGATGGTGTTAGAGAGCACTGTCTAACACATCAGTCCAAAATCACCTATAGATGTTCAACTGGGTTGAGTTCTGGTAACAGTAGGGTCATAGCATATGCTTTACACCATGTTCATCCTCATCTAAGCATTCACTGAGCCCTCATGCCCTGTGGATGGAGGCGGAGTCATCCGGGAATAGACCACTCATATCAGTAGACAAATGTTTCATTAGGATGAAGGTGATCAGACAAAATAATGTACTGATTTGTAGTGACACTTCCCTCTAACTGGACAAATGGGCTCAAATCATGCTCTCCATAGCATAACAGAGACAAGTGCCCAGCTAGCTCAGTTGGTAGAGCATGGGACTCTTGCTATCAGGATCATGGGTTTAAGCCCCATGTTGGGCACCAACCCCAGCCACTAGGGGTGCACTAAAACCTGTGCCAAATCAGTAGGCCACCTCTAAAGGCAGCAGCCAAAAGAACAATAACAGAGTCCCCTTTTTTGATTTCCCTTTAATTCATTCACCTGTCTGGCTTTTCACTTTATGTAGGTGCTCAAGAAATGAGGATACTAATTGAATATGATTTAAGTTTATAGAGCTTCAAGCAGGAAAATGACACAACAAAATCAGGCCTTGACAGGCTTGTCAGCTGGGCTAAATTATATTTTTAAAATGTCAATCAGTTTATTCAGTGTAGCTCACTGACCTGTTGCTGCAGATACCCAGATAAGCTTCTTTTCAAGTCTGTTTTGTCCACTGGCTACTTACATGTGTTTAGGTCTTAGATAAGAAGTATGGACACTTGTCCACATCTAGTTAAAATTTTCTAAAAGAATCTGTAGTTGTAAGAGGGGAATTTCTTCATGCTCTATATTTTATGCTGTTTTTCTTTCCTTACAGATATAGAGGAAAGGAAAGTGAAAGGGCAGTGTAACCATGATAATGAGGAAGATGTTTGGAGAGGCGCCGAGGAAGAAAAGAGCACGGAAAGGAAGAAAAACAAGCAAAGACAAAGCAACAGTAAAATTTTAAATAATGCTTGCTTGGAAATTATGAGATGAATGGTTATGATAGTGGCATGAAAGTGGTTATGAAGTCAACATTGTCAACATTCTTTGATATATCTAAGCACGCTACTGATCACAACTACGTGCGCATGGAGGATGACGCTAAATGACACTCCAGCAGTAGGGAAAGTATTTTTGTGATGACCTCATAGGTGTGTTAAGGGAATTTTTTAAAGAGTGTCAAAAAATCTTGTTCTTGTCATAAAGGCCAGAAAACAGCTACATTCCATCACATGGATGAAAATAAAAGACACACTGTTTCACTGGTGCCAAAAAGTGCCTTGCTAAACACACATGTTGTAATGTGTGATTCAATACAAGCCAGAAACTGATGTTAAACTGGGTTAAAAGCATTTGTGTGATCAGTACAAATCTTGTGGAAAGACTGGAATTTCTGGCAAACAATGCACGTTTAATGTGTGAAGCAAAACGTTCAGCCCCCCAGACCATAGATTCGTTGATTTAAGAGTCATGACATTACTTTGCATTACTTAACACCAAAGCGGAAAGGCGGCAATGCCACAATGCAATGTTCTAAAGGAAATGCGTCTGAATGTGTCTGAGGGCATGTACGTGTGTGTATGTGTGTGTCTGTGTGTGTCTGTGTGTTTGTGTACATACCGCATTCTATTCACAAGAACAGAAAACAGGAAAAGACAAACTGTAATAGACAGGAAAGGACTGAAACCATTATCGCAGCCTTCATAGCTCTGGCCAAAATATGTCCGGCTGGCAGCCATGCCAAGTAACACTTGCCCTTTAGTTGCATTGCTGTGTTCAGTTGCTTAATGCTTGCACAGCAGTAACTCAACCAAGATTTGGAAACATCCCTTTTTGGGGAAAAGGGAGTGAGACAGAGAGAACTCCTCTAGATTGTGCACTGCAATAAACAGATGTTTCCTTCTTTACCACAAACCCTTTCAAATTTCTCACAGATCCTTCATTTGGCAAGGTCAAGCAAAACAGAGATGACTCTGTGGAGATGATCCAAATCTCCCACTAGATGGAGACAGAAGATATACAATTGACACAAGGCGCATAAGCGGGAGTGTCAGAGAGAGAGAGAGAGAGAGAGAGAGAGAGAGACATTTATCTGGGTCACTGGGACAAAACTGAACTGTCTATGGCCCTAATCTATTATTCATAGCTCACATGTGCAGAGTGAGATTAGGCTTAGACTCCGTGTTGCGTGTGGGTTTGTGTGTGACAGAAAGACAGAGGAGATTGGGTGGAAGAGGCGTGCTGGTGTTTCCTGCTATCTCCTTTCTTTTGCTCACTCGGGGTGGTAGAATTTTTGGGCTATGAGGATCCTAGTCAGCCTTGACCCTTCATGCCACACACACACACACACACACACACACACACACACACATGCATACATGCCTAGGTTAAAAATAGAGGGTGAAGAGGGACATATTTTTATGTCATGTTAAGTTACTTCTACAATAAGTAATAAGAAATTTACATTTTAATACAAATATATATATAAATAAGGAATAAAACATGACGGGGTGTGTGGGTAGAGGAAAATAATCAATGGTAGTGTTAAAGTCAGGCTGTTACCACCCTGTCGTAGTGTTTTCCTCCCAACTTGTTTTATTCCACTTATACCACTGCAATTTGCTAACAATTAATGTTTTCATTTTACAAACCATACTTCATATATTTTGTCCATTTATAGTTACATTTAACGTTGAGGAATGTCTGCGAAACAAGTTAGTTTGTGTTATCACTTATGTTATAGCAGCTACGAAAGACTTGTTGTCACCGACCTCTCTTATTTTCTCTGTGTTGAACATAGTAAAGTGTAAAAAAGTAATTTGTCACATAACTGAGAAAATGAAAAGACGCAAAGACAAAAAAAGTTATAGTAAAGTTATAAAGTAAAGCTGTGAGTCTCTTTGACAATCCTGTAATAGTAATTTACAGGTCACTGTTGTGTCAGGAGGGTCTGAAATGGCGGGAAATGTGTATGCAAATGTCATACACCAGCTCAGACACGTCGAACATCATCACACACCAGCTGAAAGAAGGTCAGCTACACGGTGACAGGCAGGCTTTACTGTATATGTTCTCTAATTTGGTGGGAAGCTAGTGAATGACTGTCAGCCAGTTGTCTTGTCAGGGCATTTATATTGTTAGTTAAAGTGTTTTAGGTAGTGCACTTAAGTTAATCCATGTGGCGGAGAAGAATACAACATGCCGCATGTTCAAAATAATGCTCTTCCACAAGTAGCTCGGATTTCCAAAAACGTACACGGCAATGTTTATATGTATTTCTTTGTTAAATAACAAGGAATTATTTATTTATTATTTATTAATTATCTGAGTGTCCACCATGCAAGTCGCTGTGAATAACGTCTTCATATATACTTGTGTGTACTCTGACACTACGTTAGGGCCATGCTGTTATAGGAAATTCAACACCTTCTGACCAAACAGATTTGAGAATTCAATAGCGCTGTGTGGTATAATAAATAACAAGACATCCTGTACTGTAATGTTAATATCGTAAAATAAGTCAGAATGCGAGGACTCACGATAAGATCCTCTCAACATCTAGTTCAAAAAGATATTGAAGTAATATAACCTAAATCCTATGCCTACCTATAATCTATAACAGAGACTGCAAGTATATACAGTCTATAATGTGTCTATAATGTGACAAACTATCCTTGCTCAATTAGGTGTCTCAATTAGGATGTATTTCTACCTTGCTCCAATGCTCCTGGATTACTCTGGATACACCAGAACGCTAATTAGGATAAAGTAGTTATTACTGGTGAACGAATGAATTTGTGAGTGCAATAAGATGTATTATTTACAGTAGATTTCCACCTCATAACACTGAGACGCACACAAAAGATACTTTAGCAAGAGTTTCCCCTGGTGGAGAATCATGCTTCTGCTAAACATAGAATAATAATAAAAAAAAAACTGTATGGAGTTCATCACAAGAAATTTGCATCAAACATCAGTGTTAATATCTGCATAGGCATTAATATCTGTGAACAAAACAAAGGCTGCAAATCAAATGCACTTCCCACTGCTAGACGGTGAGTGTAGAAGGTTCACTGAATTTCTGGAATATCATTACAAACAGAAGTAAATTCATAAATTGTAAAACTAAACAGCCAGATTTAAAACGCACCCATGCTGGCAGCTTATTGGGTCAGCTCAACTGAGAGTAAACATGCTTATTCACTGGATTTGATGAAAGCAAACAGAAGACACACACACACACACACGTGCATGCATTTGCATTCAAACACTAACTGGCCTGGATATGGGTGTCGACCTAAATGGATAATTAAGTCATGAATATTCACTAGACATGCTGATTAAACAGTCTGAGGGGTGATCAAACAGATCACACACCGTTTCACACACACATACATAGACACACACACATCCACACACCCACAAACACCCTCAGAAAACTGAAATTCAGGCAAGTATAAGCATACACACATAACAAGACAAACTGAATTCACATATCAAACACACCAACATGAAAAATGCCGTAATGCACGTACCCAAAGGTCAAGGTTCATACTGTATATTGTCATACATCAGTTTTTTTTTTTTTTGCTACGCTGACACAAAGACATGTGCCCTTCTAGTAACTGCCTAAGCTTTTTCCATGGTTTGCAACATTACAATATTGTAACAAAAAAAATGTCATCACTTCTAGTGCAATATGGCATGTAGCATTAGCTTACCTATAGATTCTCTATGGCAGGTTAGATAACTGAAAAATAGTTCCAATAATCTGAAGTGCTGTTCACAACTATATCAAGCCCATTAAATATCACAATCTGAATTCTCAAAGCTTAACATTTATTGTTGAGTCTCAAGTGTCAGTGCTTTGTAATGGTCAGTACATTTTCCACCATGTGAAAGTCTTCAGGACAGAGAAGTTTTTACTTCCTCAGTAACATAACAAGCGGCGTTTTTTTTTTTTTGACTTGTAAACTTCAAGAGCGAAAAGAGAAGAGAGGGAACGACTGTTAACAGTTGCCATATCTCAAGTGATACGAGAAAATTGCCGTGGTTTAAGATGAATAAACCGACTATTTTGATTATTTTCCTATAACCGAACGCCCTGTCACATCTATAACGTAGTTATGAGTATATTTGTGCATGCAGTGCATTGTAGTAATAAGTGTAGAGGTATACATTTCAGCATAGTACTAAAGTTTCCAGGCCGCTTTGGACAATTATCCTATCAGCCGTGAAAGCAAAGTGCTTCATGTATATGAAATAGCTGGCCTTAGCGATAATCTTTACATGCCTAGGTGCACATTATGAACCCATTACACTGGCTCTGCCCATCCGAACACTAACAGAGTGTGGGAAAAGTGACAGAAACATTTGAGCAATGTTCTGAGGTCAGCGCAAGAGCTGTGACATCTCTGGCACAGGAAACAGGAAACAGCAGGCAGCTTTGTAACTGAGATCAAGAAGACCACAGCACGCACACACACACACATACACATACACACACACCACACATGCTGAGAACAAAGTGCTTCAATATCAGCGTTAAGACTTGCACTTGAGCGTCAAGACTTGATACCTTTCTCGTGTGTGCAGAAAAGCATTAGCGTATAACACGAGGTAAAAGTAATGCATCCTCTGTAAAGCCCTAGCTCAGCACACACACACACACACACACACACACAAGATTCAAAGACACAGCTCCTGTGTCCAGTCAAGCATCTTTTCTGATCACACAGTACTCTGTTGCCATAGAAACCATGCATCATGCATCAATGAGGCAAGGTGGAGACAGGAGACAAAGAAAGGGAGCGAGATAAGAACTGACAGACAAGAAGAAAAGACAGAGAGAGGGAGAGAAAGTAAAGTCAAAGAAAGAGTTGGTGGACAAAGAATGAAAAATTTAAGTATAGAAGAAGAGAAGACAAGAGAGAGAGAGAGAGAGAGAGAGAGAGAGAGAGAGAGAGATTGTGAAACCCAGACAGACCATACAGACTGGAAAGCCTAAATATAAATTAAAACTGATTTAATACCTATTTAATAAATATTTAGACAGAGAGATGGCTGTGATCATTTATACCTAGAATAAAAATGTCTTACCCAGTACAAAAGCAAGCAGCCTAGTTACACACACTGGAGCTTACATGATGTAAGATGTAAGATAGATGATGTTCAGAGACGGCCGTTCGTGATGTGATATATAGGAGGGCTAAAATATCTAATATCCATCAACAGCTTGAAAATGAAACTATTAGATCTGGGCAATGCATTATACCAAGAGATCTCATCAGCAGCATAAGAAGACAGCTGCCTTTGTGATTCCTAGTTTCAAGTCAGCAATGCCCTAATGTGCTCATTCCCTGTTTCAAACCCTTTCATTCACAACAAAAAACTTATCAATCTGTCGTCTGTTCTTTAGTGTAATTTGTACTTTGATTGGACAATATGTGTATCAACTTTTAGTTTGTCCTTCATAGACATTTTGGGGAAAAAATGACAACAGTGTAAATGATAGACAATAGAGAGGTTGATAGAGTAAATAATCCACCTCGTTTGCATTCATTACGCCCAAAGATCTAATTCAAACGCTGCTGTTTATGTGTTACGGATGTGGCTGAAAACATATCAGCCCAAGCAGAGATTAAATCTAGGCCAAGTTTCACTCTGTGTCACCACCTGATACAACTGGTCACTGATAGGCTGCATGAATCTACAGTCTGGGCTAGAAAGAAATCAGCCTGTCATTCAATGTCATTCTGTGACATTGGATGGTGCTGTTGGAGATGCAATCCCAAAGCGCACTCATATTATGTCATCCCTTTCTTACAGCAGGGTAACGTAGCAACTTTTACAACAGCACTGTTGGATTCTCAATTCTGACTGATTAGAAGGTGTTGAGTAGGAGGGGTCAATATTTTTACGACTTTTCTATAATACACAATATGTATCACACCATACAGGTTTGCTAACAAACAGCCAGGAAGACAGCAGTGTTGCATTTAAGTGTGAGCCTTTTAAAACATATGTAAAGATATGTAAAAATGATAACATTTTACAATTTTAAGGAGCTAGAATAAAAACAGTAAGTAATTGTGATATAATTTATCATGACATTGATACTGTATCATCATATTGATGAACCAGAACCAGTGTTGAGTGATGCTTATACAATTTAAGCCTAACAATAAACAATTGTTTAAGTTTTATCTGACAAAGGAAAATGTATAATTGTTGACAAGTTGTTTTGGTGAGGACTGTAATGGAACTGTTATGGAAGGAGACTCCAGTGTCAGCGCTTGGTAATTTTGTGTTCATGCCGGCAGAGACGCCGCCCAGAAGTCGTTCATTTTCAATGGCAATCTACAGTGAGAGAAGGCGGAGCCACTATGGGCACAGAAAAGTGTGCGGGGTGATTGACACAAAATGTTGAGTAAAGGATAATTTTATACATTTATTTAAGTTATAATTGTTAGAAGTGATGCTAAGAAGCGACTGCCAATCGAACGGCAAGAGAACAGTTCGTAGCTAATTCGCAGAGGGCGCAGGAGTGACAGATAACAAGGCCAGCAAGCTAAAGACAAAACCCAACTCAAGCTAGTAGTCACAAAGCAGAACAGATTGTAGGACAGGTTACCTGTAGCTCTGACCATAGTCACATACTATCACACGGATAACTCCGAGGTGCACATGAGGTCTGATGTGTAGGAGGTAAGAAGAGGAAAGAGAACAATGACCGTACGACAGCTGTATTTATATTAAATACCATAAGTCATGAGAATACTGAAGGGCTGAAGGGCTCGGCATGTCTGCGCACACACGCAAGAAGGTATCCAGGTGTTTCTCACCACCCATGGCAGTAAGGAGGGGTGAAATACCCCACAAGAATACTTCAAGAATGACATCAGAGTGGTGAGCAGGACCGTTAGAGAGAGCAAGACAAAGAGAGGGAAAGCGTGAGAACTGAGTGAAGTGTTTCATACTAGGTTTAACATGAAGGCTTTCCTATGAGTATGATTAAGGCAAAGCATCACATTTTTAAGGGATCTGTTAAATGAAAATGGAATATCATAATAAGGAAGATGAAACGCATGAGGGTTACAAAGTTTTATCACTACACTTTCATCAGCAATTTCTCTCCTGCCCGTCTTCCTCTCTGATCTTAGTAAAGGGCCTTAAAATTGATTACTGGTTTTTACTTCTCCTACAAAAGTGTTTATGGTGGGATTCTAGTTCAATGCCTGGCTTTTGTTTTCCCAAAATCAGATTCAGCACCAGCTTAAGCTGGTCTTATCATGATGACTGGTTACCTGAAGCGTTTGGATCCATTCATATTACAAGCTTCTTTGCCCAATTCTGTTTTTTTTTTTTTTTCTCAGATCAGATCTACCTTGACGGTTCACATTCATAACCACAGGTGACCCCTATTTGGTCGATTTCTTGGGCAATTGTTTCACTACACTACTCGGTTGCAGTAGGTTCCTTCCAGTTTTGCTTGAATCAGTTCCCCAAATATCAAGTAAATAATCAATTTCCCCCATCGTTACACTGAATATAATCACTGCTGTTACTGAAACTGGATCTTGATAACAACAGTGATACACGATATATGGCCAAAAGTATGTGGACACCTGACTATCACAATCAAATGTGGGTCTTTCCCAAACTGTTGACCCAAAGTTATACAATTGTAAAGGATGTCTTTGTATGCTATAGTGTTACAATTTCCCTCCACTGGAACTAAGAGGCCCAAACATGTTCCAGCATGACAATGCCCCTGTGCACAAAGTGAGCTCCATGAAGTCATGGTTTGCCAAATTTGCAGTAGAGGAACTCGAGCGCTCTGCACAGAGCCCTGACCTCAACCCCACTGAACACCTTTGGGATGAACTGGAACGCCAACTGCACACCAGGCCATCTCAGCCTACATCAGTGCCTGACCTCACTAATGCTCTTGTAGCTGAATGAGCAAATCCCCTCAGCCACGCTCCAAAATCCAGTGGAAAGTCTTCCCAGACGAATAGAGGTTATTATAAAAGTAAAGGCGGGACTAAATCTGGAATGGGATTTTCAGCTTTAGTGAAATTCTGGTTTGCCTGTATTCCATTGTTTAAACTAGACATCTTTAGAACTGCGCGGATTCACCAGAGCACACAGCCACCATCATATCTCCATAGTGCTTGCCGCATGTCGCTCAACTTTACCCTGATTTACTCAAGTGTTAAGCTTAGTTGAATATTATGCATTGACACAATGCCAAAAAAATTCAACTGATCCTGGTCAGAGCTTCTGAAGAAGCAGAAACACAGCCCACTCTATATGATTGGTCCCTTTGGTATAATAGTATATTGTAAAGGGTGCTGTAATGCAACTGATGCTAGAATAAGGACAGCAGAATTTAAACAAATTTTACTGAAACCTACAGTGCATTTTATGAACATGGCTACTGAGTCAGGGGACTGGGTGGGTAGCAAAGAAGTGTCCAATTTTTAGCTTAAAGTTTAGAGATGTTGAATGTACATTAATCAATTTATTGAGCAGTCCTATTTAATTATTAACTTATCTCCACAGTGCCTTTCTTTTTCTGAACAAAGCACCAGTGTTCAATTTTCTCTGCTATCAGTTAAACAGATTGTGAATTATTAACATACAAGTTAATAAGTAATTTTAATATGCTTAAAAATATATATATAAATGAACAGAAACTGTATAGCTAATTGTCTAAGATTATGGTATTAGTATTATGTTATTATGCTCTCAAATGCTTTCAATTTTTTTCCCAGTGTCCATGGGAGTTCCACTATTAAGTGCTACTACTATAACCTCAATTTTACAAATACAGCTCAGATTTATATAGAATTTCAGAGCATACTGTATATAGGCATAGACATGTGCTGCTATGATATTTTTAACATCATACCTGGCCTGCAATACGTTCACACTAGTTACATATAAAAATTATGCATACCTGTTTACATCTCGTATTTGGCATTCAGTCTCATCACTTACAGTGCACTATGCACTTGACATTAGCTTATTTTCAATCACACAATGTCTAACATACAAAAACAGGCCTTTTACCTCTTTTTACCAGAGGCCAAAATGGAATTTCCACCTGGTTTAGTGGTGCACATGTTCAGCATTGAATTTATTTGTGATGTCACACTCTACAATAACAACTGTTTAAATCCTCGTATGAAAGTAGACACTCAGGCCTTTAAGATTTTGCAGTTTTTCATAAGTATTTCTTTTTTTACCTAGACTACTAAGTTTAAAGGTTATAATTTTATTGTGGCAGTATACGGTGTTCTACTATCAAAAAAGCTTTAGTTTTGCTGTCCGTTTTTATCTCTCTACCAATGTTATATACTTTCCCATCACCCTGATCACCAGCAGCTAAACACAGAACCATTATACTCTACACACAGAAACCCAACGGTGTCCTGACTAATCTTATAACAGACTTGTGGTGATAAAATAATTCATTTGTTTATATTGATTGAAAATGTCCGATAAGAAAGGGTTAAAGATGGTTAGTCTTTATAGTAAAAACAGACCGACTAGCTATCTCTTGCTAGCAACACATACTGTCTGCAAAGTGGCATTTGGTTAGCTAGCTACATTTAATCAGGATTGCTTAACACAAACAGTAAGGAAAATGAAATATGCGACATGCTAACATGTGTAAGCATATTCCTCAGTTATAGCAACATTTTACTCCACCAAGTCTTTTAAACGATCTTGTAGCATCAAGGACGAGGATATTTTGACGTGTCCACAAATTTGGTCACATTGTTTATAGAACTGTTGTATAAAATATGCCAATATTCAGTATAACCACACCCGTGCTCATGTGATAGTGCTTAATTATCAGCACCCATCTGTACTGGTAAGTGATGTCATCTAACTTAAAAACAGGAACTTACATGTAAATACATAGAAATTCATGAAATCTGATTTGTACAGGACCATACAGTAAATAGCTTTATGTAAATGCTTGAGTTGTAGGTAAACTGGGTGATCAAGGTGCTAGCAAGTTCTGTTTCAAGAGTTTTGTTCCTGGATACTGATAAGTCACTTAGTTTGTTTAAATCATATTTTTTTTTTGGCTGCTGTGGTTTATCCAACTGGATCATGTATTTTTTTCCCCCATTTCTATTTGAAAGCTACTAACTAACTACACTCTGAGCTCAGGGGAATCGAGTCCATAGCCTGTAAAATACAGGAGAATTACTGAATAATCAGTAACGTGGCAGAATTGTTTGACAGTAAATTGTTCCTTAAATAAACAAATTGTGAATACCACCACCTCTTCTACTAAAGCATGTGTGTGGTGCACGTTTTAACTGAAGAGTACAGCTCATGTGGGGATTTTATTTAACATTTTAACTCATCTCCCCTGAAATTAATTCCTGGCTACGCCACTGTGTACTCTTCACTTCTATCAATAATTCAGTCCATCAGTAATTATAATCAAGCACTGCTGTAATTAAGGTTCTGAGTTGGTGATCCTTAGACTATGCTCTCTCTCAACTGTAAGTCACTCTGAATAAAAGCGTCTGACAAATGAATACATATACATGCTTTTATATACCACACAACTACCCCATACGGTCAGGGGAGAATAGTTGGTTGATGAAGTTCACAGTACTTAAACAGTGTTTACACAAGAGTTTTTATTGCCCTACCGACAAATATCTCACACACACACAAAGAGAAACACAAATATGGCCAGGCAGTGAGCAGCAGTCCACAGATTATCCACAGCAATCAAATACTTTCTCAGATTAGTACATAAAAGCCCACTGTTACTGTTCCTCTATCTCTCTCTCTCTCTCTCTCTCTCTCTCTGAGGTTCACAGTGACATAATCTGTCATTTAAAATAGTAATGATTAACCCTTATGTTGCTATTTATGAATGAGTGTGTGCACGCACACACACACCCACACACCCACACACACCCCTAAAACAACACACAGTGACTATTAACCCAAATGTTTTGTTGACACAAAGTTAGCATTATGTATAATATTTAGCAGTGTAGACTAATTAGAGATTTTCATGGCTAAACTTTACACTGCAAAATTCGAAACAATTTGCAATTTAGTAAAGACGATGGTTTAGCCAGCCGAAAACATTTTGTATTTTTTTTTTCTAAGGTCTATAAATATTCTGATTTTGCTATATTCTGATTTTGCTATGCTCGGCTATTTTGGATTTTATTCAAAATATGTTATTTATTGGATTTTGTATCTTATTTTTTGGAGCGTGAATTTTTTTTGTTGGGAGTTTTTGCCATCACCACCCAGTTGGTGAAGATAGATAGATCTGAGTTCTCATTATTTATATTTGTTTTAAAGCTGTTGAGATTTAGTTTCATAACGTGCATGTGACCTGTAAAATGAGGGTAATAATAAGGATAATAACTAAATATGAACTAAATATTAACTACAGTAGTGATAACAATAGTAGCTGAGTTACATACACTGCCCTCATGCCACTGGAAATAATAGTAAAACTGCAGACTATCTGACTATACGTCGTGGAAATCACAGATGCAAAAGACAAATTTTTCACTTTTGATTCTTCATACACTCTTCACAAAAGCACATATATGCACGAGTGACACATTCTCTCTCTCTCTCTCTCTCTCTCTCTCTCTCTCTCTCTCTCTCTCACACACACACACACACACACACACACACACACACACACACACACACACACACAGGAAGCTGAAAAGGTCCTACCTTTGAGTACTGTCTACGGAGGCTGAAGCGCTGCACCATGCTGTCCGAGCACAGAGTGGTCTCGTAATATACACACACAAATACACACACACACACACTCTCTTCCCCTCTCTTAGCTGACCTCGTAGTCTGATCCAGATGTGCGCACCTCTGCTACTACATATTGCTGAGTCTACAGAAGACTATTGAGCAAGGGAGAGAGAGAGAGAGAGAGAGAGAGAAAGAGATGCACTCTGCTATCCTGCTCACTGCTCGTGTCTACTTTGAATTCTCCCACCCTCTTTTAAACACACACACACACATACACACACACACACAAAGCTGTCTCATGCTTCCTGACTGTAAGTTGAGCGATGTTGCTAGGGGGTGAGACGGATGGAGAGGGGGAGGAATTGCAAGTGTGTTTCTTCCCCAGAGAGAGAGCGAGACAGGCAGAGAGAAGAGGGGAGGGGACTTTTTTAGGGAATAATAGAGTGAAATGGGTGCGGTTTCCTCTATAAATGATAAATGATAAGTCATAGAGGCATGGACACACACGCACAGACAGACACACACACACACACACACACACACACACACACACACACACACACACACAGACATTACATAGGGAGAAAAGGCCATGTGTGTGTTCTGGAAATGTTTACACGCCTCTAGGTTTCTGTGGCAACTGATTAAATGACCTCATTGACCTTCAGCTGCATCAGGGCTGTCCATGGAACTGTCTCTCTCTCACACACACACACACACACACAAGTTCAAAAATACAGACCCCCAAAAGTCAGGATTTACCACCTTATCATGCATATTATTCTTTATTTAAACACCATGAGCCATGATTGTGTGTGTGTGTTTGGGTGGGTTGGTGGGTGTGTGTCTATATAGTGCTCCCTAGTCATTAAATTGATTTAAAAGCTCCCTCTAGTGGCTGTACGATATCATAACTCTAAAATGTACCCTCTTACTTTGCTCCCTCTGCCAACTCAGAATAGTTAAACAAGCTTTTCAAACACATAAAAAAAATCACATTTAAAGACAACATGAAACAGAAACCATGGCATATTTTTCTTCTGTAACATGACATGCTTGAATTTTTAAATATGAGAGCATTAAAGATATTAAAGTAGGGGTCTTCAAAGCAGGCGTGGTTGCAGTTTGTAATTTCAACCAATCAGGAGCTACACCTGTTTCCACCTGTTGATCTTGGCCTTTAATCAACTGTTAGGTTTCTCCAATTTGACTGACTGACTCTTTGCAGATAATACTGAAGTTCCCTGTATTACACTGCGCTGCAACTGGGGAAAGGGGAATATTACCCTAAGCATAAGCAGTAATACTTTTTGTGCAACCAGAACCTTAACATTATTATTTTAATGCCATGTTTTAATTTATAATTTACCTTCTCTGCCTCCTCAGTTAATTGGCAACTTGGTCCTGGGGGCATGTGCATGTGGGCATGAATACGAGGTATGTCATCCTGTAAAACAGCATCATGGGTTGCATGACAGCAGCTCAGAGACCTTCTTCTCAGAGGTAATCTTGCCATGTTCCTGCCCACTCTGGATCAGCTCCTCAGGCTGGTGGCAGCCCTTATGTATGTAGGGCTTTGCCATGTTCACAAATCACAACTGCAGAGGGGACAGGACCAATGCGCAGGCGGAAATCAGAAATGAGGTCAGGGGTCAGGAATATGGAATGGTCACATTTAAGGTCATCACCAAAAGGAACAAAGCAATCTGCAGAGGATTGGTCACAAGGCCAGGCCCCAGCACTCCTATCCCAACAGCATTATGAGTGATTTTAGACAGAGATTGCTGAAGTTGAGGTGACATCCTGAACCCTGAGCCTGAATCTCTTGACACTGGATCAACAGAAAACAAGCTTCTCTTTGTTAGACAGAAACTTCAACATTACTACAAGCATCAATCATAACAGCAAGGAAATGCACTCCTTATGCAGCTTAGCAATTAGGAACCGTATTGGCTCTCCTAAGTTCATGCATCATGCATGTCAGTCTGAAAGCCATGCTTGTCTATCACAGAGGAAACACAAGTCAGTACAGCCAGTACAAGCTGGAGATTACCAGAAATTTTTGCATTTAGACAGAAGAAGATATTAAGTTGTACAAGCAAAGATTTGCTACAATGACTAACAATCGTTCATGTGAAAACTTCTATGGTAATATTACCAAATCCTACAGTTTATACAAGACCTCTTGGACATCACATGCTAAATATGGCTTGGTATTCAATCAATCAATATGGAGATAAAGACCTACACTGAACAAAGCTGTCACCCAATGTGTTGGTTGTAACTCTGATATAATCAAAGTGACCTAGCAGATTGGTCAATAAAATGGGTGACTGGGCAATGAAGTGGCGAGCCACTTCACTAAACAAAGTGAAGACTGATCAATAACCTAGGAGACTGATCAACAAACTAGGAGACTGATCAATAAAGTGGGAGACTGGTCAATAAACTAGGAGACTAATCAGTAAAGTGGGAGACTGGTCAATAAACTAGGAGACTAATCAATAAATTGGGAGACTGATCAATAACCTAGGAGACTGATCAATAAAGTGGGAGACTGATCAATAACCTAGGAGACTGATCAATAAAGTGGGAGACTGGTCAATAAACTAGGAGACTAATCAATAAAGTGGGAGACTGATCAATAAACTAGGAGACTGATCAATAAAGTGGGAGACTGATCAATAAACTAGGAGACTAATCAATAAAGTGGGAGACGGGTCAATAAACTAGGAGACTGATCAATAAAGATGGAGACTGATCAATAAAGATGGAGACTGATCAATAAAGTGGGAGACTGATCAATAAACTAGGAGACTGATCAATAAAGAGGGAGACTGGTCAATAAACTAGGAGACTAATCAATAAACTAGGAGACTGATCAATAAACTAGGAGACTGATCAATAAAGTGGGAGACTGATCAATAAACTAGGAGACTAATCAATAAAGTGGGA
Organism: Pangasius djambal; assembly: GCA_022985145.1. Classification (NCBI taxonomy): domain Eukaryota; kingdom Metazoa; phylum Chordata; class Actinopteri; order Siluriformes; family Pangasiidae; genus Pangasius; species Pangasius djambal. The sequence continues at coordinate 21,063,816 of CM040982.1, forward strand.
GACTGGTCAATAAACTAGGAGACTAATCAATAAAGTGGGAGACTGGTCAATAAACTAGGAGACTAATCAATAAAGTGGGAGACTGGTCAATAACGTGGAGATTTAGGTTTGAAGATTATATAGAGTGTCAATTTAATTTAAAAAAAGCCTTATATTAAGAAAGATCAGATGGTGATCTCTCCAGAAGAAAAATAAAATAATAACTTCAATACTATCACAACACTGAAAATCAGCGCAAGTCTATGGGGCACAATTACATTCTGGAAGTTAGCTAATCTATCAGCTCCTGCTTAGACATCTAACTTTACTGGTTAGTAAATAAAATGCCAAAAACTGAAAGTAGATCAGTACTATTATTTTTGTTACACATAAATCCTGGCTACAGAGTATTTTAAGAAATTTTAAGTAAAACAATAGGAAGTCTTCTATAGTTCTAAACATGCATTGTGAATGGATAGGAAAATCTCTCCTGAATTAAAAACTGCAGTGTTTTTCATTTTCTTTCAGACTTCAGTGTTGAGCAACTGTTAGGTAGTTAGTGCTTTCATAATCACACAAACTCCAAACCAATCATGCATCAGTTATAAAATCAAAGTTGAAAAAAAGTAAAATACATCTCACTACAGACAGAATAAATGTGAGGGACAGACACTTACCATCAGATCAGTACCGCTGAGCCAGCTAAAGAGGCGCAGAATGAGAGAATTCAATTAAAAACAAAGCAACAAAAAAAGATGATAAAGTGAAACTAACTAGTTTCGTAATTGCTTAAATCATCTGATGGTGTACAGTTATGACAATATACACTGATTAGAAAATCTTACATAATTATACATTTAATATTATTATTAAATTTAATATTATTATTATTCTAGCACTTTCTCCAACTATTTTAACACATACTGTACAAACTGTTAAGAGTGTTGTCACTTAATGTAATAAATCAGTTTCTGTAATAGACCATGATATTAAGTTGAACGGTTGTTATAGAATGAATGTTTCATACTGTACCACTAGTAGAACAAATGTATTCCTTACTGCAGATATTTTATTTCTTTGGCAAAATAAAATTCTGCATTCAAATCTAACACAAGAAACAAAGCAATTTTACTGAAACTAAAAGGGAGGAGAAGCTTGTGGCACATTATCCAACACGTAACATTTAAGACAAAACAATTATTAGAAATGGTTATGATTCCTAATCAGGAAAATCAGATAACAAGCCCTTGCTTCACCAAACCGTATACTGTAGAGACTGTATTTCCAAAAATGTCAATGCTGTCAACTGCCGAAGGCCTTGATAGATTCAACTGCCCTATGCTCAGGCTTGTACACTGATTCTATAATAAGCGATATTGTGTATTTTGCAGCGATGTCATACTGAGACTAAAGTAACCAAAAGCCTCAAGGCTAGTCTTGACATGAAGCTTAACAGACATAACACTAAGCCACTGAAGAGTTGTGCAGGTGACAGACATGACACGTCACCTCACTGTGCCTAAACGAACAAAAACACCATTTTCTTAAAGGAGGCCTTCTCACTTAGCCAGATAACTTAAGCTAAGTGATTTCACTGTTGCTCTAAAACACCTAATTTACATCAGGAAGGACTCAATGAGCGGCACAATCTTTTTCATAAAGCAAGTGAAAGGAAAGGAATAAGGATTTGCTGCATACTGTCAGTTAAATCACACTTGTCCTAATTAAGCTACTCGCTACAAGATGCCAATTAAGATCTATACCAGAAACTGAACATTTACTAAATAAACTAAAGCTTGGGATAAATACATGAGTAGGGAGTTAGAGGAGCTAGAGACATGAGACAGAGCAGGAAGGCACACAATATCTTAGAATGTTGCATAAAGATATCCTGGAGTCAGTGGTGTTACGATATGGATATACCTCTAGCCTGCATTGCCTTAAGCAAATTCTCAAAGAGAATAGACTTAAGAGAATTAACTGAAGGCCATGTATTAAGTATAACATATTAAGTTGTGGGATCAAGTTTGATGATTCATGGCTAGGAGTTATATATAATAATTAGTGGCCACAAGATACTGGAATCAAATTATTAACTTGTGGCCTCAATACATTATCTTGTGGTCATGCCCTATTAAGAAATAACTATCGTGTTACCTCATCAGCTCCGTAAAGATGCGTCCTTCAAGACACTTTATATTTAATTACAAGTCTTCAGATCTCAGATCAAGTCCAACAGGCACTGTCATCATTTTTCTCACCTAAATAACAGAGATTGAGACTACCAAACATTTACAAGAGGAGTATGGCCGACAGTCACGGCTCCTCGGGTATGATAAACACTCATAACAGAGGGCAAATTACACTTCTGCTGTGAAAAGCACAGTGCCAGTTCTCTAGGAGATAAAACACTGTAGTACTGAACACAGGCAGAACAGAATGAATTGTTTAAACTGACAGACAAACAGATCGAGAGGCAATAACAGGATCATGCTGATATAATGTTATAGCCCCGAGTACTGGTTGAGCCTGCGTATCCTCTCAGTGACTGGGTTCAACTCTCTGCAAGCTTATGAGTCAAATTATACGTCATTGACAACATGCAGGTGTGTTGAGGACATGCATTAAGACAAATTGTGTCCTGTGTTCGCCTGCATGATCTGGTTCCGTTGCATCAGCTACAGGCGTTTGCGTCAACAGCGTGTATAACGTCACT
>CM040982.1:21074539-21123176 GCA_022985145.1 Pangasius djambal
CAACTGAGATTAGCACAGAAATTTAAACTCTAAATATTAAAAGACTTTTTAAAAAGGTACGTTTTTAGACCCCTTTTAAAACTATCAGTCATTTGTGGAGCCCTCAGATGTTCAGGGAGGGCATTCCACAGGCGAGGAGCAGCGGCGCAAAAGGCTCGATCTCCAATGGTGCGGGTCTTAGTCCTAGGGGGGAGGAGACTGTATAAACCAAGTGATATTTTCATTCAGATCTATGATAATTGATCTATGGAAATTGTGATTGACAGCACACTTTCAATGACCATGATGCTCCTGTATTAGTGGTGTAAGGAAAAAAAAGCAGAAGAGCCAATATTCTTCAGGTGACTGAGAATTTCAATGCAGGACATGATCAGACTATCAGCAAGAACAACGTTACAATAACTATATAAAGAAGGATATTATATTAGGGTTGCATTACAAAGATAAATGCACATTTGAGAGGTTAGTGGTACAAAAACATACAATCATAGCTGACAATCATATCCGGTCGGTAGCGGCCCCATGGTGGTCCCTTTCCACCAAGGACAGGGTAGAGGAGCACTGAGAAACTGTGCAGAGCAACAGATGAGCTACAGTCTGAAACTGTATACCCTGAAAACCGATATTGTGGTGGCCCTGATTTAAAAAAAAAAGCCAATAATTATAGGTACAGATTAAGTGATGTTGCCTATAAAAAAATGACCAGGGTCCATTGAGTGTATTTCATAAGAGGTAAACCAGATATACAATTAGTGTTGTCATTATACTGTCCAGAAGATGGCAGTATGATCTTAATTTCCATTTAGAGTGCGCTTTAGCTCTTAACAGATGTGTTCTAGTGTTTTTAACACAACCTAGTTGACTTCCTCTTGTCATTTCCCCTCGTAGGAAACCCTATGACCATCTTATCCAATACTCCAGTATTTATTTTGAAATATGATTTATAATGTTCAAACTGGGTTTTTATGTAGCCAGCTACATCACCTACACAAGACACACAAGAGCAAGCTAAATTATTAGCGTTCTAGCTACTTAGCATTCCTGTTGGGTGGGGAAAAAAACAGCCTGGGCCAATAAACTGGCAATTAACCTCATCTGGATGAGCTGTTCTGTTTCACACCTGTTTCAACTGCCTGGGGCGGTGATACCTTCTTGTGCATGTGCACACACATGCCATGACCTTCAGCTAAATATAGAAATGACTGTAAGACATGGTAATCTATAACTAATATTTTGTTAAAGCAAATGCTTGTAATACAAAACACAGTCCTTTTGGGTAAGAGTCCATCAAGAGTCTTAGCACATTTTGATTTGGCAATTTTATTCCACTCTTCCTTGCAAAAATGCTCCAGATCTAGATCAGATTGCAAGGGGATCTCCTGTGCACAGCCCTCTTCAAGTCATTCCAAAGGTTTTCGATAGGATTTAGATCTTGGCACTGACTGGGCCATTCTAAAACATTGATCTTCTTCTTCTGAAGCCGTTCCTTTGTTGACTTGGATTTGTGCTTTGGGTCATTATTATGCTGGAAGGTGAAATTTTAATTCCTCTTCAGCTGTCTAACAGAGGCCTGCAGGTTTTGTGCCAAAATAGATCACAATGTGACAGCCATTCGTGGCCGGGAGTCCAAGAGAGCAAAATCGGCCATGCTCTATCCCTGTCTATCAGAGTGACATTAACCTATTACAGGTGTTTAGGCTCATGTATGCAGAATCAGGCAGACATTGCCAAATAGCCACTCTTTTCAAATAGCCACTCTTTACAACCATGGTGAGCAGAAAAGCATCTCAGAAAGCACAACATGCCAAACCTTGAGTAAGAACATTAGAAGACCACACTGGGTTCCACTCCTATCAGCCAAGAACAGGAATCTGAGGCTTCACTGGCTGAAGGTTCACCTAAACCTGACAGCTAAAGATTGGAAAAGGATCTTCTGATTTTTGACCTCTATCTGCACTGGAACTATTACATCATCTATCTGGAGAACAAGTGATTAAACCATCTGTTCTGATATCTAGTGTGCAAATTTCAAACATGTGATATGAGCGAGTTGGTAATGAATAAATCAGTATTCACCATTAATCCCCCTTTTTTTTCAACTTTTCAAATTCTTATTTCCACTCTTCTACCAACTCTGTATGCACTCAGCATCTCATGTCTTCCTTTAGCCATAATATTTTTCATTTTTACTATGGCCTCTCATTGCATTTTAGTACACTGTTTGCCTCCACTTTCTTTATTCTCACTTTTATTTTTGTGAAAAGGTGTAATCTCCATCTCTACAAGGACAACGCCTTTCCATCTCCACATAGTCTTCCATCTCTATTCCCTTTTTTCAGTGGTAAATGTGCTCAAATGTGTTTTGTGTGATCTCTCAGATCGTGCTCGAAGATAAACAAGTACGTCATTCAGATGTGCTGGGCCCGAAAAAAGCTGCAAAAGACACTCACGAAAACCGCCAGGAAAGGACAGAAATGGAGACATTAACAACTGCTTAGCAGCTCAAAAAAAGAAACACACATTGCAGCGAGAAATCGAATGAGTTGATGACAAACAGCCCCCTCATCTCATCCATTCCCTGACACACACATCTACGCACTGGCACACTTGGAAGCCATATCCATACTCACACACCAACAGGCTGTTTTTCTCTCCCACACTGAAGAAAGATAATGGAAAGCATTAGTGTGAGTGGACGGTTCTCAATCTCCCTCCATGCTCAGCTCACACACACACACACACAAACACCTGACACGCACACACTCCCCATGGCTCACGCCAATTACACTTGCCTGTCTGGCCACAGCGCGCTAATGGAGAACAGGCATACACACAGGATGCTGTGACCAGGCCATCCACTCAGGAAAGCCTGAGGACTCTGAGAGTTCTCACACACACACACACATTCACACACAAATTAAACACGTATTCAATGACTCACTTCAAAATCTCGCGGATGCTACTTGAGAAAAGATGAAGTAGCACTGTGTACAATAGCTTAATTAAAATAGAGCTAGGGATACATAAAACCACACTGAGAGTGTCCCATACCAATAATAGAGTATCAAACTCATGAATGCATGTACACACACCGAAACATAGGTACACAAAAATAAAACCTGTCTGCAAGTACATTCATAAAACCTTTGACCTGCTGTAATACACAAGCATCTTTGGTTTAAGACCTCAAAAGATGCATTTGCTCACCCTTCGAGGAGCGAGGGAGAAGGAGAGAGAAGACAGATAACCAGCAGGATAAGTAGGAAGGTAAAAGGACAGGCAGGGAAGACTGCCTCTGCCATCTCCCAGGGTGCCGTCAATATGGAAGCAGCAATTAAAGCTGAGTAACTCTTCTCTGAAGAGAACACACACACACACTGCTGGGTTTTTTTAGCGTCACAGTTTTTTTTGTCTGGCGTAGGGTTATTGTTTTGTCTTGATGGCTTATTAACACAGGAGAGGCTAATAATTAGGCATAATAATAAGCCTACTGATAACACATGCATGCATTCACACTCTCTCTCACACACACACACACACACGTGCACACACACCACAGTTTATTGAAAATCCACTGGGAGAATAGAAAAGACCCTCGTTCCAAAGCACGATACTTTATGCCTTGTAATATGTATTGTCCAGCATTAATACAATTGCACATATTACACATTCTTTGAAAGTTCTTTCTGGCTAATTTTCATGTCTTTACATAGCTATAAATAAGTATTTCACTAGATTTTTCTAAAAACCATTCAGACAGAGACTTCCAATGCATGGTAAAGCAAGTCTGTGTAAGTTTGTAGATAGGTGTTCCTCAGGGAGTTTTTCCTTGCCCCGTCACCTCTGGCTTGTTCAGGGATCTAGATTTACATCCAAATTTCTGTAAAGTGACAACTTCTTTTGGTAAAAGTGCTATACAAGCTCCCGAGTGGTGGAAGAGAAAAGGGATGGCATACTCGTTCCCCCGTCAATCAGAGAGACACTAGCCGGTTGTGGGCGTCTGTGAGATCATGTATGTGGAAGAAGGTAGACAGCATTTATTCTTCAGCATGTGTTACACTGCCCTGTGATGCAGCATGAGCAGCAGTTTGAAAAGATGCGGTTGGATGGCTTCACATGTCTTTCAGGAAGCAGGTGTTAGCCTTCACCCTACATAGCCTTGATAGCTGTCATATGGGAATTAGCAGGTAACCAGTTTGGGGAGAAAATTGGGAGGGGGGGTAATTGCCATAGAATTAAATTGAATTGTATTCAAAACACCTCTTAAAATGTTTGTCTGAATCCAAGTGTGGGTTTAACTCACTATATAAAAACACACATTGTTGGGTCCCTGTTCCTCACAACAGTATTACAATATGACCAGAGTAAATCAGAGGATCACAGATAAGTCAGTCATGTAGAAATCCAGAACTTTCCAAAGGGTTTGCAAATATTTTCTCACACTGCTCCAGACAGCTCCCTGTTATTTGCTCAATTTTGTTTGCTCTCTAGATCAGTATTCAGCATGTGCTAAGTGCAGTCATAGGCTGAAAAGATCAGGACCTCCTCATGCTGGGCTGTGATGACACTGTCACGGTGGTCAGCATGCTAATTAGGCTATTTGTTGTGCAAAGCAGCTAGGGTGATGGAATCTCCCAGAATCAACGCTGACGCCGTAGACAGATGCATCCTAATTAAATATCGCAAAGGAAACAGGCTGTCACTGAGGCATCGCTGAAAGCTTTCTGATGCAAATCCTGTGAGGTTCTGCACATATATATATATATATATATATATATATATATATATATATATATATATATATGTGTGTGTGCAAGCAGTAGGAACTTGCAGTACATCTAAACAGGTAATTGGTAAATTAACAGTACTAAGAAGGCACACCCTGCTTTCAGCTATATATAATATTATATTATGCATATTATATATCTATATTATGCATACTGAGAGTATATGGTAGGGGTCGATGATACATTGCCAGTATGACAATAGATCTGAAATTGTTATATCAATAAGGCTTTTCTAGCTAATCTAGATGTAAATAACATACCAAGCCACAATCAATCATTCATTCATCTTCAGTAACTGCTTTATCCGTTTCAGGGTCCCAAATCCAGAGTCTATCCCGGGAATGCTGGGAACATGGTGGGAATTCACCCTAGATGGGATGCCAATCCATCTCAGGACACCATTCCACCCATGATATCTGGGTGGGAGGGGTGGCATACTCTCTCTCTCTCTCTCTCTTTCTCTCTTTCCTGTCAGTCATTAAGACACTAGCCAATCGTCGGATTCTGTGAGCTCATGTATACTGAAAAAAAGCTCAATGAATTTACTGAATTCAAATGTGACCACATTCCATTTTTTCAGTGAATGTGGAAGAGGGCAGATAGCACATTCCTCTGAGTGCATTATGCTGTCCTGTGATACAGCATAAGTAGCTGTTTGAAAAGATGTTGTTGGAAGAAGGGTGGGGGTGGGAGGTGGAGTTGGAAGAATCCGGGAGCTATGAGGCGGCAAGTCCAAACCAAATAATTTAACACTATACACTGTCACTCCAGTTTTATGTGCCATTTAATGGCATTCTCATTGAAATGATACATTTTGTTTTTTGGTGAAATTTATCTCCACTAAGGCAAAGTTCATAATGTCAGAAATGCTATTTCTGTCTAACCATTTTCGGAGTATTTTGGGGTAAAAGAATTTTCTCTCCTATTCTGAATTCTATTCGCCCTAACAGATTTCAGCCAATACATTCATTTCACTGTATTTAACTGGATAATATGTTGGTAGTCTTGAATTAAAATTACTTCTGTAATGTAAAAGGTTTTCAATCCAGCTAATTCCTCGTATTGTTGATGAAGCGGGAAGTAATTTCCCCATAGGGAGACATATGAATTCCTCCTAATGAACTACTACATTTCAAACAAAATATTTTTTGAGAATTTGGCTGTTTTAGAGTCTACATAAGAACTTTATTGTTATAGGTTATGTATATATAACAATATATTCTTATAGGTTTTTAAACAATTTTAAACAACATATTGTTATAGGTTTTTAAATATAAAAATTCTACATTCAAAAATTATTCCAGCAACATTTTGAAATAAACAGGCTGTACACAAAACAACATGAACACACACACACACACACACACACACACACACACACACACACACACACACACACACACACACACACACATATATATATATATATATATATATATATATATATATATATATATATATATATATATATATACACTCATTGAGTATGGCCTCCCTTGGTCTTCAATACAACTTCAATCTTTCTTTAAATGCTCTTTTAAGTCGAGAACTAAGTGTGGTAAAATATTGACCCTTCTTTAAGAAAAAGAAAAGCTCCTTTCCTGACGAATGGAAGAAATGGAAATCGATTTTACACTCCACTGCAGAAACTGCCCTAAAGGCACAGTGATGCTTAGATATGGTGATTGAAAAGCCCATTGAAAACATTTGTCTTTAGCCTGGTGTTTATGAAACCAGTCTTGAATATGTTTACCAGTGAGCATGGGTGCATAATCATCCTAAACACTTTTTAGACCTTCCTGTGAAATGGTTTCATATTCTTTGAGCATTATACAAGCATGAAGTAGAATAATAAAACCTAATGACTCCCCCAGGATGGTCCACTGCTTGACAGTGGGTATTTTGGTTTGGAGATATACTTTGGAAATCTACTCTAAAGACTAATATATATGTAGATTTTGGGAAAAGGGTGAAAGTTAAGCATTTTTATGCACCTTTTTATGTATTGCATAACACTCCAGCTAACAATTTTGAGCAGAATGTTTTCTTTATGTTACATTTGTAGGAACTTTTGGTTCCTAGAATCTCACATATTTTCTTAGTGTTTTTTTTTTTTTTTAGAAACTTTGCTGCAACATATTCAATCTCTTACCAGAAAGCTACATGGAATAATCATATGTGGAGAACGCACCAAACATGGAGAGGAGGAATTCATGACCGCTGCAGCGGTTTTGATGTTGTCTGTGAAACAGCAGTAATGAAGTTCAAATTCTCCTGTGATTTTTGCAAGTACTATTTACACCATGGATTGCTTTGTGTAATCACAGAAAATGTCCATCGGACCTCATTTCAGCATTCATTAGAATGGTTTAGCTATGAATAAATTCTTTCTAAGAACAGAACATATCACGTGTTGTGGGTTCATCACCACAGTTACATGGGTGGAGAAAATCTGTAGTCTGGCATGAGCAGTTTTTTGTTTAGGTTCAACAATGAGAAAAAGAAGGTAGGTCCTACTGACCTACATGAAATAAAAATTTTCATCTGGTATATAGGCTATATTTAAACCTGATGTGCTTCACTGTGACACACCTCAATGCCGTAACCGTAGTGCAGGCTTCCAGCTACACACATTAGCCAAGGCGTGATCTGGGCAGATTAATTGGTGACAAACGGATGACAGATGATCTTTTCAGAATCAGGAGCACACAGGTATGTGGAAATACTGATGAACCAAGCAAATTAAAGTGCAGAGCAAAGCAACACACTGTCACTTTGTGGTTAACCAAGACGTTCTCTAATAATATTTTTACTTTTTTTTTTTATCCAATAAGGGAATGCATTTCATAGCCGAAATGTTGGCTAATGACTTGTTGATTTTTTATTGAGGTTTATTAGGGAAGGCTAATGACATGGCTATGCAGCTACTCCATATTAATGCACCTAACTAGCCAACTGGCTCACCATGTGTTATTATGTAGTTCTTCTTCTTGTTTTGGCTGCTCCCTTTAGCGGTCACCACAGCAGATCATTGGTCCCCAATGTAACCCTCCCATTTTATCCGGGCTTGGGACCGGCACTGAGAGTACACTCGCAGCGGTTGGGTTGGTTCCTTAGATGCTAGCCCACCAGGAACGCCATATGTTATTACATTATATTATCTGATACTTCTTAGCCTTGTTAATTAGTTTTCCCGGCAACGAAAATGTGAAACTTGAAAGCCCACTGCGTCCACTTCCACTTGCCCAGTGATCTAGCCTCTGAGGTTCTTAGATTCATTACTGCTACACACCGTGCTCAAATGAGAGAACGGTGTATTGAAAATTCAGTGTTACTAATAAGAGACTCCATTTTACCACAGCTTTTTACCTTGTTAAGGTGCTCCTTTAATCCCAGCAATGCCAACGGGAATTATACATCCACGGTAATGCAGCCAGAGTTAATCTTTTCTGCATATCTTTTTAATATTATCACTGTCAGAATCAGTTCTCACTTGTAGAGCTCCCAACTAGGAGACACAGTTTTTAAAATGCCCTAAATCATAAATTAAAGAGAACTCAGCAGATGCAATCTACCTTAATGTTTTTGTACAAAATTGGGCCTACCTTTTAGGTTACTATAAATTTTGGTTTAATCAACATTTATATCTACTGTAGTGTAATATCTCACTAGTATTGCTCTGGCACCCTCTGGTCCTGTTTTACATTCTCTCTCAGTGTGCACTCATATCCATTGATTTCTACCATTCGATATTTGTGTTAGCGTGATCCAGAGACAAGAATACTAACTTATGTGTGTGTGTGTGTGTATGTGTGTTTGTGTGTGTGGGTATGTACGTGTATGACAAACAGAAGGATAAGTGAGTTTCTACTAAGGATTTGCCCAGCAGATGACACACACATCACACTTAATTATCCCAGCTGGTGCAAGAGAGGCTAAAGCTTGTTAGACTATTGATTTTCTTATAGTCCTTAAACATTCAGTCCAAAGCCCACACTTTAGACAATAAAAGCCCAAAGAGCCACGTGAACGTATTACAAGGATCTATAATCTCTGTAAGCCATTAGAAAAATTTGAATTACGTGGATGAATGTAAATGTCATGTCAATTAGGAGTTTCCCCGCACCATAATTAAAATATCGTTTAACTGAATGTAAAACAGAGCAATACCCCTGAGGGATACCCCTCTCAATAATATGGATTAAACTGGAGGTATATGGATTAAACTGGAGATATCCGTTGCAGAATAAAAATATACACAATTGCTTATGTGACCACACATGATGTTTAAAGTTATAGATCCTGCTTATAGGTTATAGATTTTCCGTTATATAACTACACTGCAAAAAAAGATTTTATCAAGTGTATACAGTATATCTTTAATATGGTCAAATGTATCTAGTATTTCTTCTTATAAGGTTACAATAAACCAAATATAAGATTATTAAACCTATTTCTAGACTTTTTTTTTTTCAATTTCAAGCTTGAAATAGTCTTGTTTTATTGCCAGATAATTTTGCTAACTTTAAGCATTTATTTCTAGAGAGAAGCAAAATGATCTGCTAATAGAATAAGAAATTTGAAAACTTGGAATTAGTAAAAAATCTAGAAATAGGTTTAATAATCTTATATTTGGTTTATAGCAATCCTATGACAGGAAATACTAGATAAATTTGACTATATTCAAGAATATTTGTAATATACTGAACGAGGATCAAATAAATATTTCTGATATATCATGGCTTTCCAAAGTCCTTCATTCAAGGCATTTGGAAAACACTAATTCATTATCAGTTATATGGTGTTGTGTGAAAGAATGATGTTAACAGACTAACAGTAAAATGTTAATTATTAATTAGACGGTTATAAAATTGAATACATTTGGGCCTGCTTATTTTAAATACATAAAATAGAATCTTCCATGAATTTAAATTGAATAAAATCATTTATTTGAAGGGAGATCACATTCATATTTTTAAGATTCAATCTAATACGTGTATCTACGTGGTGCTGCAGAGATGTTTTGCATCATTGTTATGTCTGCCAGCATCCAGCCCACCTCCCCCCACACACACCCACATACATCAAACACACACACACACACATGATTGTGTCTCTGTAACTTTAAGCCTTGACCCTGTTTTTTTTCTTCTTCTTTTTTTGTGTGTATGTTCATGTGTGCGTGTGTGCGTGTGTGTGAACATATGAACATACTCTGTTGCACAAATTCAACGTGATTTTGGGTGAAGCCTGCTTCTGCGTGGGCCAAAACCCACCATCTCTGATCCCATCAAAACGGTTTCCTCACGCTCAGTGAAATGTAAATACTCACTGATCTGAACAAGCCACTATAATCTGGTTGACATACACATGCCAGTCAAAAGTTTGGACACACCTGCTCATAGAGGTTTTTTTTTTTTAGGATTTTTAATTATTTTTAGAATAATAATAAAATTAATACTATAAAATACCATATATGGAATTATGCAGTGACCAAGAGAAGTGTTAAAGAAATCAAAAATATTTTACCTACTAGTTCCTCACCGTATTTCTGATACTCAGGTGCATGTACGTTGCATTCATTTGTATTTTTTATGAGTACTGTATCATGCTTAATTTTTAGCTTACAGCCTATAAGTCTAGAAATAAATATAAAATGCTCTAGAAATATATAAAAATGCTCACTGTAGTACATTTCACTCGAAGTACAAGTAGGTTTTTCAGCAGGCTATTCTCTGGTTAAGATGTGCACCCTAGAACTTTAGAACACTCCTAGAAAAAAATTCAATTTTTATAAAAGATAAAAAAAAATGTGATCAACATATGGAGAAATACATTTTGGGTGATTAAAAAATTCTTAAACTGCAGCACCTAGCTAATAGCTACCCAGTTATTGCTGATACACACTGAGTCATTCATTTTAGCCGCAAAATGAATCTGAAATGATGATAATCAAGCGAAGGAGAAATATGAGAGCTTTTTGTAAAGTTTATTGTTTTAAAGCCAAAAAACTGTTTTTAACATCAAAATTCTGAGGAATCAGTTTAATTTTAAGAAAGAATTACTCGTTTTAAGTAAAGACTGCATGTTAAAACTACATTTGATTCAGAAATATATGTATAAATGTATACATTTATTTATATCTGTCTTAGAAACATATTTCAGCTTTAAGCTTTTATCAAAATGTCTTTAAGACAATGGAAAAAAAAATATATTCAATATACTGTGATAATAAAACTGTGATCATTGTTCCAGTGACTTGCTGCCTATTTTGCTCTGTGCACGTGTGTGTGTGTGTGTGTGTGTGTGAGAGAGAGAGAGAGAAAGAGAGAGAGAGAGATCTCTTTTAACATCAAAGTCTATCTGAAATCATTTTTTCTCTTATTACACTATATCTATATCTAGAATGATATTTTGCTACACAGGATTGGAAAGTCGATCAAGAGAAGAAGAAAGACAGGCAACGAGAAGAGTAATAGGTATAAGAAAAGAGAGAAAATGCAAAAGAATTTCAGAGATGGGGAGATATATGTTGTCAAGCACAATATCCTGAAAGCACAGGAGAAGCAGTAGAAGACAGGTGAATCCACCATCTGTTGACGACAGAGAGAGATAGCTAAACTTTGCACTAACTAAATAACAAGGCTATGTATGGTTAACATTCCTCACAGAAACCTCATTCGTGTTCAGTACAGTCATCTCTGGTATGCATCATCTGCAGCAGATTGAATCACTGCGTGATGGCTCGCATCTTTCAACCAGTTAGAGACTAGTCCAGGCTGTTCAGACAGTTTGATCTAAGGTCTGATTCATCCAACACTCCTAAATGTCAGGCTTCCCTCACTCGCTCAAACTCAATTTCTAAAGAGCATGACATCACACCCATGCAGGCACAGAAATATTAGTTGCATATGAACTTTGGCTAAGGCTGAGTAAGTAACAGTGGATTCAGTTGAGAGCGCAGATTATCAGATGGATGGACTATCTATTCACTCACAACACACTAGGTCCATAAAAGATGTGGATCAAAGGAGCTTGGGTACAAAACTTTTTTGCCTGTGCTTTTGATGAGAAAGAAATTTGTGTGTGTGTGTGTGTGTGTGTGTGGGTGTGTGCAAGGATAGGAATATTTAACATTTTTGACCATGTGGGGACCTTAAGCTGGTCCCCATGGGGAAAAGGGCTTTTAAAAATAAATCTGCAGCTTTTATTTAAAAATCTCAAACATTACAAGCATAAGCAGAAAAGCATGTACGATCTTCATCATCACTGAACCATAAGGAGCATGTACTACAACAGCAGAAGACCACATCAGGTTCCAGTCCTGTCAGTCAAGTCGAGTACACACTAAAAAGGTACAGGCTCACCAAACTAGGCAGTTAAACTGAACCTAACACAAATAATCAGTTGTTACAATCATGGTGAGCAGAAAGGCATCTCAAAATGCAGAAAATGACAAACCTTGAGGCAGAAGACCACTTGGGGTTCCACTCCTGCCAGCCCAGAACAGTAACCTGAGGCTACTGAAACTGGACAGTTGAAGATTGGAAAAAGACATGGCGATGTTTTTCCAATCTTCACTTGTCATTTTCTGCATTTTGAGATGCCTTTCTGCTCACCATGGTTGTAAAGACTGATTATTTGTGTTACACAAGGAAATTATTTGGTCCCCACAAGCAAAACTGCTTTTCCCCCCTTTTGGTTACTAAGGTTAGGGTTAGATTTAGGTGTAGCATAGCATTAATAACTACATTATTAATTATATAAATGGAGGATCCTCACAAGTATAGTAAGATACACGTGTGTGTGTGTGTGTGTGTGTGTGTGTGTAACTGTGCCTTTAATACATGCAGTCCATTAAAGGAAACCATCTTAATGTGTCCTTTGCTAAATACCCAACATACCAACTCTGGCATTCTACTGTATGGCTGCCATTCATACCCAAGCAGATGTGCAACCATCTGTCTATCTTTTGTGTTGCCGTCTCTATCTGTTCCCTACTGACATCGCTGCAAATCCCTAGTGAGGGGGCGCGTTCTCTGTGAGGTGCCTTGAAGAAAGGCCTCAGATCAATCTCGGCCTACGCTGCCACGAGTTGTCTTCAAGGCACAATCACCCCAATTAAGTTAAATCAGGTCCATTCATGGAAGGCATGGAGGTTGTTAAAACAGACTACTGCCTCCACTTCAGTAGGATTTTATGTGTATGCGTGCTGAACAAAGAGAGAGAAAGAGACAGAAAAAGAAAGAGAGAAAGAAAGAGAGAGACTACTGAGGCTACTCAACACTGCAAATGATATGGACTTTATAGACAGAAATCATATTGTGCATGTAAGACATCCAGTTTAGTTGTCATGAATGTTGGCATTATTTAACATTTTTATTCTGTTTGCTCTCTTTCGAAAGTGTTAACTCCTTTACCCCAAATGGTTCTTTGGCTTGTCCTCTGGAGGAACTCTTCAAGGTTCTAGGTAGAACTGAGTGGTTGTTTGGATAATTAAATGTTATTTTCTTCCTACAAGTATTCTACCCTATAACATTTTCTGATAGGACAAAACAAAGATAGGACCTGAAGGACCTGAGAGACAACCGAAGAACTTTTAAGGGTTCTAGATTTAAGCTTTTATACAATGTGAAGAGTGCACTTCACACTGTATAACAACCTTGGAGTTTGTACTTGCTATTTTACTGCCAGCCACACTACACTAGGTTTAGGAAAACGTGAATGTTGCTTGGAAAATAACAAAACAAAAATGGAAATGAATTCACTTTCATTTGCTTTTTATTTTATTTCAGATAGTTCCAGAGGCAGTAATTCTACTTTTCATTAAATTGTAGCATATTACATTATTACCCATTATATAATAATAACCCTGACAGGAATGAACAAAACTGGTTTCAAAATTCAAATTTCACGTTTCCCTTAAGTGCAAGTTCGTTCTGAGAGTGCACTCATAAATGTATTCTCTGATTCTCTTTAAGTGATTCTCCCCTCCAAATGCTACCCATAATTCTCTCTTCCAGCACATGGTACCTGTGAGGAAGCAGTTAACCAGTCGGGGGTGGCTGAAGCAGGTGTGTTAAGCTGCTGCTTATTTGCAGGATGTGGGACGGAGCACGATCAGCTGGTTATGGCGGTGGTCGATATGACGTACAACCAGAGCCAAGGCCTGCGGAGAGGAGAAGAGCCAGATCACATTTACTCTGGCACACACATGCTAACACCACGCAAAACACACACACACACACACACACACACACATGCGTTCAAATGCTCCAGAGTAAGCTGGTACACATATACTTACTTCCAAATGTACACACCTGGGCAAAAAAATGGGCAAAATATTAATTAATGGTCTTAACAACAAATCATTGGTCAGGAAATGATCAAGAATTAAACAAATGAACTCCTGAGACATCCTGCGCCACCATTTTCTCCTTTCATTTTGCTGCAGTGAACTGGTTGGGGAAAAGCTAGAAACAGGGAAATTCACTTATAGTCATCTTGTACGCAAAGGTAAAATCATGATAATGATTAAAATATTCGATGTAAAATTCAAACTAACACATGTCTGGGTGTACAAAATTTTCCAAATAATATCTTCTGGAATTTCTTTTTTCTTAAAAGATTAGTCAATGCTTGGTTATATGCCACATCTGATGAAGCCCATCAAGAGCCTGATAAAAAGCTCATAAATGGAACCAGGATTGATTGAGCAGGGAGAGATCTACAGTATTTGCGTACTTCTTGCTAATTTCCTCACCAATAATTTGACCATCAAAATCTTAATATTTTGCCATTTTGGGCTTGGCCCATTTTTTTTTTTGCCACAGAGTGTATACAGGAGCACATATAGAGTGAGACCAGTCATCACAGCGAAAAAAATCCCAAACTGAGTAAATCAACAGAAGACAGTGGCCCTGGCTTTGGCAATCTGTCTCCAGTTACTTCATGGGAAAACTACTCAGATCTGAAGAAAAATGACTCAGTAGGGTAATTTCCATCAACCATAAATGCTCACAAAATATCTACTCGATCAGTTCCCCAGACATCTGTCACTTCTATAGCAATAATAGCAACAGTGCCTGGTCATCTGTTTAGAAGTATGTTGCAAGGAAAATTGTCAAAAATTAAACATTTTAGATGTCTTTCTCTCACACAATGCATCATTGCTATGATTATTTTCTTTGCTTTTTATTCAAAAAGAATGATTGAAAACACTAACAAAGGTAACTGCTGTAAAACAATGACAATGATTATTCCTTGTTTTAATCTTTGTCCGGATTACGCAGACAGTCACCTGCTACAAAGGCAGCAGCTGTGAACCGATTTTATGCCACGACAGTCTGAATGTGGTTTATAACTCAATGCAACCTGACCGGCCCATAAGGAAATTCTTAAAACATCCAGACACTACGGCACACGTCTTTGTTTCCATGCTTTTGGCTAGACCTATGGTTTAGTGGATAATGTGAGTAACACTGATAAATTCAAAAACAACAATAAAGGCTGATGGCCAAAGGACTACTCATTCAGTTGTATAGAGTTTGAGCAGAAAAGGATGATAGGATACTCTAACTGCAATATTCACACTGATAATACATAACAGCTTGCTTTTCTTATAATGTATTTCATAAGAATTTACTTTTCTTATAACTTAATTCACAGGAAACCCAACTGTATCACTCTTATTAATTGGAATTGTGTGAAATCAGATTGGTTTTAGATTTTAAGTGAAGGCAGAAAATGTGTTAACACATTCATCCTTACTCAGAGTTTACATTGTTAAAATCACATACATTTCACACGTGATCCATAAATGAATCGTGTGTAAACATCACGTGAAAATGAATGAACTGTCAAGTCAAGTCAAGTGGCTTTATTGTCATTTCAACCATATACAGCTAGTTAGTACACAGTGAAACTAAACAACATTCCTCCAGGACCATGGCGCTACATAAAACAACTCAGAACTACAAGAGACTACACATTACTACATAAAGTGCACGTGCAAACATGTGCAAACAGCACAAGACAGTACAATAACTACTAAAACAGGACAATAGGCACAATAGGCACAGTAAGAGACAGTGCAGTGCCGACTAGTACACAGTTCTAGTAAGAAAGTGAATCAGTAGTGCAAGAGAGTAAAAATATAATAAGTTTCTGTAAATGTAAACAAAGCATGCTATAACATAGTATTCAGTAGATAAGTTTATACTATATATGGACAGGTAGAGAGTATAAGTAGTGACAAAAAATTATATACAATATTTTATAAATTGTGTAAATATCATATGTAAAAATAAATGAATAATGCATAAAAGTCACGCGTGAAAAGAAAAACACATGCACACATAGAAAGCCCATTACATGTGAAAAATGTGTGAAAAATTACACGTGAAGCATCTAAAAACCATGTTATTATTCACACATGAAGGTCATGTGATTTTTCTGCAAGGGAGTACAGCATTTTGAATTGAAAATAAAACACTATGACTATGATATTGGAGTATGTCAGCTTTAACTTAAGGACATTTACGTTTATATTTGTTGAAACGGACAGAAATCATAGCCCTTGTCCTCAGGCTCTGTATTTTAAAGGATCACAAATGATCATCCTCTGTAAGGCATTTGTATTGTTTAGTTCCTGGCTGCAAATCCCGCAAGACCCCTGTGTTTCTGATAAAATATTCACACGCAAATCTTTGCTAAAGACATAAAGATTCATGCAGGTAGGCTAGCTTTAGTATATGACATAGACATAGCCCATACACGCAGAATGCAGCGAAATGTATTATACCACAGTGCTGCTGAATTCTTGATTTTGATTGGTTCGAAGGTGTTGTTTAATTGTGTAAAACAGCAGCTCTTACAATAGTGTCGACTGTAATTCAAATCACAGGTTTTTATTATTGCGCTCATTCTAATACCTTATCGTTTCTATAGTAACAAATCATTCACAGGTATTCACATGAGGATGGTTCACATAATCTAAAAGTAATGATAAATATATAAACAAACATGATATTTAACAAAAAAAAAAGCATATAATCAATGATATGGTGAAGTTTTAACAGTGAAGGAGATGTATATTTGTTTATTTATGGAAGGAGTCTCTAATGTCAGCACTTTGAAATGGTAACAATACATTTTTCACCACGATTTCGCCATAACATGACAGTGTGTTTTTAGTCTTCTTAAGAGAAAAAAAGAGAGGCTGGTAAGGGACTTAACTAATCTAAACCAGAGCTAACTTCCACATCAATCACGGACATTCCACAACATCAAATCTAACTAGAAATGATTAAAAAGCATGATGTATCATTCATTAAAATAATTTAAAAACTATAATCATTGGGAAGTTGCTGTGGTATAAGAGGAATCAAACACTTCAAGGTGTACTGTTTATTTATTTAGCCTTTTATGTACATTCTGTCAAATTGAATTTATATTGTGAATGGGATGGAATAAAACTTAATATTGCGTGATTGTTATAATTGCACTATAAGGATACAGATCCTTTACTGCCAAATGCCATAAATGTAAACTAAAGCTAAAAATCTCTTTTCCTTTTTCTTTCTGGTGTATGTGCATGCCAAAATTATTTTCTGGTAAGAACAATGCATGTGCCTGTCATGCTGTGAAATCTTCCCTGCCATCATCCCCCGTTCCTTGTATTTATTTCTTTCTGTAATATTATAATCAAAGCTCAGCTTCATCTTCTGTAACCTCTTCATACAAACTGTCAGGGCAGCCATATTGCAAAGAGCAGAGTTGACAGCCTATTGTTTTAGTGTGAGCTGTGAATCTTTGATAGATGTTTGTAGAATGTTCTAAAGGTCAGACACAAAAAAGGTTAATAGACAGTTGAGGCTTTTGTGTGTTTATTCGATAATGAAAACCTTTCAAACGAGGGACTGCCCCACATCTTTTCAGTCATTATTAAAATGCCAATAAGACTTAAAGCAGCAGTATGTATGTTTGCAGAAAATTGACAGGAATCTGAAAAAAAAAAATAAAAATCACTGCACTCTTCCATGGCTGCTTTTAGACTCTTGCCCTATAATTAAGGTTTATATTTTCATCTCCAGCAACTGCTTTATCCTAGTCAGGGTCATGGTAGATCCAGTACCTATCCCCAGGAACAGTGGGTGTGTGGCAGGGACAGACCCAGGGCACCATGCACGTACATTCACACCTAGATACAGATTAGGATAGGGGAAGTGGTAGCTCAGTGGTTAAGATGTTGCACTCCTAATCGGAAGGTTGAGAGTTCAAATCCCAGCACTGCCAAGCTGCCACTGCTGGGCAAGGCCCTTAACCCTCAACTGCTCAGTTGTATAAATGAGATAATTGTAAGTCGCTCTGGATAAGGGCATTTGCCAAATGTCATAAAGTGTAAATGTTGGATACCCACTTGGGCAAAGGTAGAACATGGAAAACTCTGTAGAGACAGTAACCTGAGCTCAAAAATGAACCAGGAACCCCATATGTACACTGTTTTCACATGAGGGGCATGGTGGCTTAGTGGTTAGCACTGTTGCCTCACACCTCCAGGGTGCGAACTGGGGTGTCTGCATTTTCTCCCCGTGCTTCAGGGGTTTCCTCTGGGTACTCCGGTTTCCTCTCCCAGTCCAAAGACATGCTTTGTAGGCTGACTGGCATTTCTAAATTGTCCATAGTGTGTGAATGTGTGTGTGTGTGTGTGTGTGTGTGTGATTGTGCCCTGTGATGGGTTGACACCTCATCCAGGGTGTCCCCCGCCTTGTGCCCCGTCATAGGCTCCAGGCTCCCCTGTAGGATAAGTGGTACAGAGGATGGACGGATGGATGGACGGAGAATTTCTCACATGTAGGTCATGTGGTTTTATATTTTTCACGTGATCACATATTATTCACCTGGTGTCACATGTGTTTACTCAAAATCAAATGAGCAATTTCAAGGCCTAACATGGTGAAATGCACATTCACATGTTTTTCACACATCATCACATCACTCCTATAATCGCATGTAAAAAACATACAGTATGATCACATGTATGTATGTGAAAAGATAATAATAATAATAATAATAATAATAATAATAATAATAATCACAGTACACAAAGGATACAAGAGGACTCTACTGTTTGTAATGTTGACAACCTGAACCCAATAGACAGTTGAACAAAGTTATAAGCAAAGGTACTAATACCTTCAGAGGGAACAAGAGGTCCACATTACATAATGTCCAATTAGCTCTCAAATCCTTTACATCAGTGCTTGTTTCATCAGTGTATTTCTGTGGTAAATCATTTCAGTAAAAAAAAAAAAGTTTGGGAATTTATGTGCAGTAAACCTGCGGGTTGTCTATTTCATGATTTGACAACACAGCCCAACACCGGCACATACATTTTTAATGAAAATGATGTATAATCCTGCCAGTGTTGTTTTATTGCTTGTGAATATATGCAAAATGTCTTAGTCTGTGTTGAACGGCAAAAGATGCCTTCATATATCATCTGCTTGCCTGTAATCTTTCTGGCAGCCTCTTGCAAATGCCAGCATGCTGAAGTAAAAAACGCTA
This sequence comes from Pangasius djambal, assembly GCA_022985145.1. Taxonomy (NCBI): domain Eukaryota; kingdom Metazoa; phylum Chordata; class Actinopteri; order Siluriformes; family Pangasiidae; genus Pangasius; species Pangasius djambal. The sequence goes on from CM040982.1 coordinate 21,093,895, forward strand.
ATCTTTGCATTATTTATTTGCAAAATGCCATCTGTGCTAAACTCTTGCTGCACACACTTCATCTCCCAGGACATTATCTCTCAATAACTCACGCAATCTGTTTTGTCTCTGTAGTTTAAGTCTGTGATTACAGCACAGCCTCACCACACACTGCACTGCTTCTACAGCTCATACACGCAGCGTGAACATCTTTTCTTTTTACACTCACATAACACTAGGCACAAATATACTTCTCTCTTCATTTCTCTTCTTTTCATTTCTCTTTTATCGCTTTATGTTTCTCTTGCGCTTTCTTTTTTCTCTCTCCAACCCCCCCCCCCCCCCCCCCCCCCCCCCCCCCCCCCCCCCCCCCCCCCCCCCCCCCCCCCCATCCCCCGCCCACCATTACTGCCACGGTCTGTGGCAATTGTGGCAAGATTGATCTTATCTTTCTGTATCAACGCTACAGCTCAGCCTTCACCGATGCCACAAATTAACTTCATTCCCATGAGTGACCAACCAGAGAGCCTGGTAATTTAGGGTTTGACAAACTGAAATAGCTTTAAAGAGACTTTAATTTTTCATTCTCATTTTTCACTGAGCAGAACTCAACACAAGCTCTTGTTTTGTGAAACGGCAAGTACTTTGAGTATAAATAAAAATCTGAGACCTGGCTAACATCTCACTTTCAGGTTAATGTCTTGCTCGGGGCCACACCGGCAGGAGCATGCGTGGCACAAAGACATCAAACAACCAAGAAAGCAGGGCTTCATGATGCCATGACCTAGTTGTTGTCATGTAAATATCCCATTTTTAGTTATATAGCTTTTATAAGAGGTGTTATGCCAAACTGGGCTCATAGAAAATTCAAACATGTGAGAATGATTTTACTGAACTCCATAGAAATGAAGTCGTAAGAGGAACGGAATGCGCTAAACCCTTCCCTTCACCCTATCCGCAACCATTCAGAACTTGTGTAAATTCACGGACATTTGCAATCGTGAGCCACGTTGGGTTTTCACTGTGTAAATACTTGTGGAAAATCTATGCCACACCATACTGTGTGTTGTAATTTAAAACTACTAGCACTAATAAAATAGCACTAATGAGTGATTAGTGAAAATATAGCAATTCTATCATACACCAGAGAAAAAAGCTCAGGTAATGTTGGGCCAGTGTCAGTCATTTTGTTGGGGCCACCAGGGCTGACAGACTTACAGCTACCTTTAATTCCACCTTACCAAAATTGGCAGTGTTGTAAAGAAAAGTGTGCCTTTGGCAACATTGGCCTTACATTGGCAGTGTGGCCCATCATTGTTCCAACACTGGCAGGGTTGATATGAAAAGTGTGCCTTTGGCAACATTGGCCCAAATTTGCCCCAACATAGTCAGTGTTGTGATTTTTGAAAAAAAAGTGCCATTGGCCCAACACTGACAGCCCCAGGGACATAATTTTGATGTGTGTGTTTGTCGGTGTGTAATTATGGCATTATGGGCACTTACTGGACATCTGTGAGTGATATAACTTAATAGTAGGCTCCAATTATATCCAAATTAGTTCATATACTCACACTGGTAGAACAGTGAACATACCAATATTTTCTTTACTATAATTTTGTCCCTGATGTTTCCATTTCATGGATGCATTTCAGCATTAGAGAAAGGTACTATTGAGAGACTGCAGATGTCTAATGTGGCAATGAAAGTATGTAATTGTGAGGTTTTGTTATAAAGGTCATGGTTTGAACAGGGTCAGAAGAGAAATGATATCCTTTTTGACTCAACTTACCATGCCCTTTGCCTCAAGTCAAAACCTAGCTTAATTGGCTTCTATTCTCTATATGTGAAAACTCATTGGTTGTAATACTGGACTGTCCCATGAGCCGGAAAAAATAATCAGATAAACTTAACAAAGATTCTGAAGGCAATAGAGTTGATCAATAAACTAAGATAAAGTGAGGTCTGTTTTTAATCATGTTTGGATGCTTGGGTTCAGAGCAGTGCAGATGTGACTTCCCTTGGGAAATGGAGATATCTTTTACAAATCTGTCATTTCCTCCAGTTCATATCTTCAGAACTGACCCAGAATCAATGCCCACTTAATTATATGGCAGTGCTAAACCAGAGGTAGGATGATTAATCCAGAATTATATTCCACTGCCCAAGCAGTCTCTCATAGATATCACACACCTTGGTCTTTACAGTTAGATATAAATGTATTCATTTCAAAGGTGCAGTTATATAATGTTTAATCTCCTAGTAAAAAAACAGCTTTTTGTAGTGTCTTCTTATTAGGCTAATATTAGTTAGCAAGACACCCCACTAGGCACTGAAAATAATTTGTAAAGCAATCTGTCATCCCATACAAAAAGAAATTAAAACATGATAAATTAATGCATTTGTGTTTTGGAAACTTCTAAAACATATTGGGCATTTTTAAAAAATGACAACAACACTAAAACCACATAGGGTTAAAACTCTTGGGTGGCAAAGAATAAATTCATCCTGGACTGGGAAGGTTTTCAATAATCAGAATACTAAAGATTCAGGCTGTAATGCAAACAAATATTTGTTCGAAACAGAAGGCAGCTGCACTGAGCTGTATCATGTCAATGTCTTATAAAGCAGTTCTTTGATGATTTATGATGGCACCTGCCAGGCTTACACTGTATGATGAGAGAAATCTTGTCTTCTGACTACTCTCAATGTGTTGTTGCAAATCACATCACAAAGGTACTCATACTGTATGATACCTAATGACGCAGGTGCACACTGCGTGACCATTACTAATGACGCCTCTAGTCATCTTAGTCTAAAAATGTTGACAAGCAGACTGTGCCCATATTGTTTTATGTGCTGAAACCTAAAAAGGAAAGAAAAAGAATATAGACACAGAACATTGCTAGATTCAAACCATTGGACTGAAACTTGTTTCGCGCAGTATGGTTACTGAGACCCACTCCACTATGCTGAGATGAGCTTCAACTGCAGTGTTACCACATTTCAGCCCACCTATAGACCATGGTGATGACGTCTACCACCAGTGGCTTTGCTTAGACAAGGGAGCCTCTCATGCCTTTCCTCCATGACAGAAGAAAAGCGCAAGGGGAAGATCCCACCCCAGGCTCTTGGGAGGACAGAGGATCTCCATCCTTTCAAAAAGGTCATAATAAATTTATGAGCCTCCAGAGAGATGTTGTAATGGCTGCCACATACACATTTAGAGTAGATGGGGACTATTGTCTGGAAGTCCCTGAAGAAAAGTTTGTATTTTTGCATATGATCCATTCCATTTATGGAACAGCTTCCACTTACGAATAAAAAACATGTGTACTACGCCCTCTTGCATTCAGGAGGGTTTCCTAGACTTCTAGGTCACAGTCCTCAGTTTGGATTCATTGTGTGAGGTCAAACCCATAGACACAGGTGACCTGGCTGAAGGTGCTGGATCTTTCCATCAATTTGGGACAGCAGATCTGCTTGGGCGGAAGCCACTAGGTTGTTTTGATCACTAGCAAAAAGGAGCTGTCTTGCCAGCCATCTCAATGTCAGAAGTAGGACCCTGTATCCTATTAGCTGAATTCTGTGCAAAGTGGGAAGAAAAAGCATAAAGGAGATGGTGAGGCCAATGTTTCCTGTCCCGGTGGGCTGTCCAACTCCACCAGGGAGAACCTTAATCAGTACTATGTTAACTTGGAATCAGCAATGACATCTACCTGTGCCTTGCCAAACCTGTCAAATGAAAAACATTGAGTTCAGCTGTTGGCTGATAGACCACTTCTGAAAAGCTCATAGTTCCAGCAAGCCCAAGAGGACTACAGCTGCAGCTGGCTTCAACAATCCTAGAAACCTCAACAGGAGTTGGTACAGACACAGACTGAATCAGATTGGCAAGCATAATAACGTCTGCCACATATTGAAGTGAAATGGCAGCTAGCATTCTCAGTGAATCAAGCTGGTGGCCAGTTTCAGTGTTAAGGACCTCTTTACTGAGTTCACCAAGCAAAGTGTGAGAGGAAGGTGGATGTGTGATGAATGGCTTGCTCCTGGGTGGGAGAATGTAAAAGCCAGTTGTCCAAGTACAGCAGTATTCTAATGCCTTTGGCCATCAGAGAAAACAAGGCCACTTGCATTATCTCGAAAACACCCATGGTGCTAGAACTATTTTCTTTTTTACAAGCTGGCTGATGCACATGATTTTGAGATAAAGTATGTAGGACAGTGAATGAAGTATGTACACTGCTTTTAATATTGTCCAGAAGAAGGTGGCTCAGAACGCAGAATTCTATGCAGACTTTCAATTCAGACATGACGTGACACCTTCCTGCCTCTGAGTACAACCTTATTAGGCAGCATTTATTACACCCTATGAGTTTCTGCTAGATGTGTCTGAACAGGACTATTGGCATATTAGAGAAATCACAGATTACGCAGAAAATCATTCCAGGCTGCAGTGTGAAGAAAATGCTATAGAGCAGACGTTTGATTGCTTAGGCTTAAGATATATGGCTGCCACTTACACACTTTCCATCTGTCAAGGCAGAATGGGACCCCATTCAACTCAGGCTGAGGCTCTTATAAGTCTAGACACACTGAAAAAAAAAAATACATATAGAATTTACCCCAAAAAGTTGAGGCAGCAATTTGCAGCCACTTTTTTTAAGGTAAATTGTAGCCCATGTTTATGGAGTAAGCTTTAATCTATTTTAGTCAGTAATATCTGCAATGCACATGTGGTAAAGCCTACTTTATATTTTTTTAGTTCATCAATACATTTTACTCCTTTACTAGTTGCAAAGGTACTTTTAACATTTAAGCAATATAAATTCCAAATCTTCAGTATTATACCTAATTATTTTTCAGTTTTCTTTTTGGCATATTTTATAGACCATGAATTAAATTCTAATTCTATTAATGCTATTTTAATCTCTTGTTGGTGTCAGTGTTGCAGAAATCCAACTGTGGAGGAAATAAAAACTCTTAGAGTCACAAGTATTCACAAATTATTAGTGATAATAATATAACATCGGTGTAGAAATTACATTTACCAGGTTGGAAAATGTTTCATAATGTTTCCTTAAGGTCACTGTGTTGCTGTTGAATCAGAACTTAAAACATTCTGAAACTGAACACTTGTTCTGAAATCAGATACATCTTATTCTTATTAAGCTCACAAAGGTTTAATTCACTCAAAATGGCAGGTGGCAGAAATGGACTAACTTACCCAATACATACAAAGTATTTATAATTAATCTAACTACATATACTGTATATTTGCAACCATCTATCTATCCATTTTCTGTACCGCTGATCCAAACAGAGTCGTGGGGAGCATGGAGCCCATCACAGGGGACTCGGGGCACCCTGGACGGGGATGCCAGCCCATTGCAAGGCACAATTGCACACACTCACACACCCATTCACACACTACGGACAATTTAGAGATGCCAATCAGCCTACAACGCATGTCTTTGGAATGGGAGAGGAAACCGGAGTACCCGAAGGAAACCCCCGCAGCACTGGGAGAACACGCAAACTCCATGCACACAGGGGGGAGGTGGAAATAAACCCCCAACCCTTGTGTTTGCGAGGCAAACATGCTAACCACTAACCACTGTGCCCCCCATTATTTCCAACCAATAAACACTTATCAATGCTAGCGCTAACTTTATTAATATACATATCAAACATACTGGGTCAGGTTTTACATAAGCATGTCTGCTTTATTGCTAATATTACTAGTTACATCATTAGGCTAAGGAGCAGTAGCTTACTAGCTAGATATGACTAAGTTAGCCACAAAAATTAATGTTAGGTCACTATTTTACAATGGCTCATAAGCTATATACATATTATTTAGAAGTACAACAGTGCTGTAGTAATGTGCCAGGAGAGGTTTCTAGGTTAATTTCTCTAAGCTAGCTGCTAAGCAAACTCACTAAAGGATGGCATTAACCAGCATAATTAGAATTGACCAGCAAATATGTTTTAACTTATCCACAATTGAGCTAGCATTACTTGGCTTTTGTAGATGAACTGAAACTATATTTTTCGTCACAGAGGCAAAATACTGTATTTCTTACCTTAAATATATCACACTTTTGAATGTCACGTTCTGTAAATGTCCAATATGCAAAAAAAAAAAAAATCGTAATGAAAAATTAACCAGGCAGTACTGATTTCTTTCAGCATGGGTTATGATTAATGCACATGTCTGCGTGATTGTAATTCAATCCATTTTACAAGGTTTTTGCATGTGATAGATTTTACTTGAAATTTTGTACTACATACTATGCACGATGTTAAGTGATATATAATCGCTTTTGTCAAGTGTGTTTTTTACTGTAGAAAATTAGGTAACTGGTGTGGATTTTACCCAAAATCACAGACTGCCTTTTTTATAACTCAATTATTTCAAGAAAAAAATATGCAATTCCTATGTATTATATTTAACAACTTTTTTTTTTTTTTTACAGTGCAGCCACAACAGAACAGAAAGCAAAGCAAACTAATCCTACTTTACCTTTAGCCCTGAAATTCTGTGGCCTGTACTGTATATGACCTCACGCTTATCTGACCCCTTGTCCACAAGCAATATGTCATCTAAATGTCTCTCTCCTCTCCCCAAAGTACCACTTCCCGCAGAGTTACTGAGCCTGCTGCTGTCAGCCAGCACTGGCAAGAGTGTGTGTGTACTGAAGGGTGACCGGGTGACTAAGCATTTGTCTTGTCTCCAGAAGAGATGTAGCTCACCCCTTGACCTTGCCATGTTGTCCTCGCGTTGGAGCTGTCAATCAAATATTGTCATAGTGACGTCTATCAGAGAAATGAAAGGAAGGGTAAAAGGGAAATGTAGTGTGTGGGGATATGGGCTGTGCATTGACAGTGCATTTTTTTGTGTCTGTTTTTCTACTTTCTGTCAACGTGAGGCATATTTTCCGGCTCCCCATCAATGTGTATGAGTGCTAAACCTGTCAAGCCAGGAAGTTTTGTGTGGTCTGACCAGTTTGTTCTTGATAAAGTTTATGAACAGTGATGCTCACAAACTTTCTATGAAAACAAAAAACACATCATACAAAATTCATTCAACCATTAAAGTTTGATCTGTGTTGATCCTTTATCTGTTATTTTTCTGCCGTCCCTGGAGCATGTAATAACAGTCAAGACTGTATTTGCATTCATGCAGACAATCAGCAACACTTGACTAGTGACCCAGAGAAATAATAGAGTATTTTCTTGATTATGTAAAAAACTAAGTACAAATATTTTTGTCGATAATTGCCTATCACAGGCTCTTTTCATACCAAGCAAACTTAAAGGTGGAAATTTTGTCTCTTTTTATTACTATTACACTTTTTAATCTTAATATTAGATGAAGTAGTAACTATCAGAACACAACAGAAATTGGATATTAAAACTCACAAATCTCTGACTGTTTTCAACTTTGCAAACCTGTGGCTGTTAGTGTAAGTCGAGGTACCACTCTGTGGTGTATACATTATTCAGACTCACATAACCATGTCATAGATGTGAAATGGAAGATGTAATATATTGTCACAAGTTGCCATGACAGTTTACATCCAATAATCTAAGGTGCTGTGCTGCCATTGCTGGTAATTGTCATAATAGCTGCCATAATGTTGCAGTGCCATGATTTTTCACTAAACATTCTTTGGTTAGCCTAGCTAGCTATCTATTAGCCTAACAATGTTGCAAAATTATTATTATTATTATTATTATGTTTCAGATTTGTGAAGACTGGGTAAGGCTGTGCACCGCACTCAATATCCCCCTTTCCAAGTCTGATCATCCTTTGGTGAGAAAGTTTCTAAGTGACAAGGTCATAAATGGTGGCAGCATCCCCAAGTCCCACCAGTGCCAGGTGAAATACTTGAGAGAAATGTACAGACAGGAGATGGAATGACTTAAAGAAAAACTTTCAGGGGAGCCATTTGCTGTCATCTTTGATGAAACTCCAGACATGGAGGAAAGATGTGTGCTAAACATATTGATAGCGCCATTAAGAAAGATGAGTGTGGAAGAATCCTTCCACATCTAGTGAATACAGTTTTCATGGAGATTTGCAATCACTCCACTGTTTCAAAGGCTGTTGTCAAAACTCTCCATGAAAGATACAGACAATGCAGCATACATGATGAAAGCATACAGAGAAGCAGTCCTTTCCCCTCATTTCATCCATATTACCTGCAACGCACACGTCATGAATTTGATTGGAGGTGCCTTCTGCAGACTTTTCTGATGTACTTCAATGTACAGATGTTTTACATGGCAGTGGGTCACAAGAGAAAATACCTGTCCTACTTGTCTGGCAAACTGAATTGCAGTAAACCAACTATGGCTCCAAATCCATGTGCTACCTGTTGGAACTCCTGGTTCTCTACAGTACAATAGGACACTGAGCATTTCACTCATTACAGGGAATTTCTACAGGCAGAAATGCAGGTAAGTTTAAAGCATAAAATCAATTTAAGCTAGATATTTATTGCTGTGGGTAAAGTATGAATAAAATAACCCTAACCCTCTGCTCTGTCTCAGGTGTGTGGGCGCAGTGAAAAATCTGAACAAAATGCTGGAAGAACCATAGTGTGCAGAGTCCATACAGGTTCAACTGAACATTGTGTCTGACAAGTGCAAAGTGATCCTTCAAATGTTGGGCCTTTTCCAAAGTAGACACATTGTCGCAACAAAGGTATTTGATTACCTTAAGGATCTGCAGATGAACTGTGTGGAAAAAAAGAGCCAAGATGACATGATGACATGTGTAGTCAGTACTTTTCACATTTTCTGTTGCCTCATTAGCTCAAGACAAAAGTCTCAAATCAGGTGAAAGCAGCATTCAGTGATGCTGATGAAAGGCTGAGTAAGTACATGGAGCATAGACAACCTGGCATTGAGTTTCCCAAAGAGGTCAGAATTTTTGAGCCATGATGCCTTGCAGTTACAGATAACAGCCCCAATAGCTACAAAGCCATTCCTGGCTTCTCCTCAGTGCCTGAAGTTTAGCTGAATAGCTACATCTCCAACGTGGGTCCAGCAGCACTTTGAGCATCAGTGAGTGGGATTGTAGACCTTGACACCTTTTGGGTAGGTCTACAGGATAGGATTCCTGTGTTGAGCAAACTGGCCCTGCACTGGGGCAGTTGTGGCCTAATGGTTAGAGAGTCGGACTTGCAACCCGGTGAACTTGAAGGTCGTGGGTTCGAGTCACGGGCTGGCAGGGATTGTGGGGGAAGTGAATGACCAGCGCTCTCTTCCACTGAGGTGAGTCCATGAAAACTTGAGCCGGGTGCCGCAGCTAAAAAGGCTGCCCTCTGCTCTGTGCGTGCGTGCGTGCGTGCGTGCGTGCGTGCGTGCGTGCGCACACTTGGATGGGTTAAATGCAGAGCACCAATTCTGAGTATGGGTCACCATAATGGGCCACAAGTCACTTCACTTCAAAGATGCAGTTTCCAACTCTCTACTCTACTCTGCAGTTTCCAAGGTGCTCTACTTCAAGCAGTAACTCGAGGGCACTGGCCTTCCTGTATTACAATCAGAAAGTGGATGGTGGACTTCTGGAAATGGATGACCCACTGCTTGAAAGTGAAATGTAATTGGCTATAAATTGCAGAGCAGTGAATTAACAGGTGGAGGGACGTCACCTTCCTTTTTGCTTTATGTGGGTGATCTGAGATATTGAGCCTGTGTGAAATGGAGTTACATACAGTATCTTTGTATAAATTACTACACCTGCTATTTGTGCATGTTCACAGAGAAATTTTCTATGCTTATGTTGATGTCAAAGTTGTTTAAAAGTTGTCCTGTATGTGTGTCAGAATTTGGTAAGACACAAAAATAAACAAGCTTTATGCATTTTGTTTGGTTTTTGTGTCGTGTATGATTATTGTACATCTAACTTCATACATAATATGGTAAATGTGGTATCCTAATTATAAAAAAACATTGCAAATTTTCCCACAAAATTCAGGAAATTACCACCACAAATCAGTCATTTATCATATCATAATCAGTCATAAATGCTTGTATCACTATGTTATCAACTCTATTGACCACAGAAATAAAGATTGCATTTACATACATTGTCACATACAAGTACAGTACAGTGTTTTTTGTTTTATAGTCTAGGTTATTAGTAGGTTGGAATCAGAGCATAGGGTCAGCCATATTGGACTCTGGAGCAGAGAGGAATAAGGGCTTTGCTCAAGAGTCCAACAGCAGCAGCTTGGCAGTGCAGAGTCTAGAACTCTCCATCTTCTGATCAGTAGCTGAGCCTCTAACCACTAAGCAACCGCTGCCTCCCTTAAGTAGCAGTAAGTAAGTAGCAGTTCAACCTTGTGATTAAACCTAATAAGAATAAACAAAATGAATAATTCTACAAGAATTATGACAGAATCACTAGACTTAATTTGAACTGTAGGTAGGTGAATTAATTTTTTTTTTTCAAATTATTGTATTTTTACTGCTCACAACCTTAGACAACTCAGGTTGTTGGAAAAAAAAAAAAAAGAGTCAGAAAGAGTCTCACAGAATTCTGTCTGGCATCCATTATGGGAGCAATGTGAGATCCACTGAAAGACATCCTGAATCTGTTTTTAAGAGGCAGACACAGGAGACGTAGTAACAGGTTCATTGAGCACCGTCTCATCATAGAGCTGCATGTTGGGGCCCATTCAAGTGGAACTATGTCACAAGACTCCCCTTAGTGAACTATGTTGCCATGAGCAAGGAGCTGCATGAGAAGATTCACTGCATTGAAATTCTGTGAATCATTTTTCAGCTTGTATCCAGTTTTTCAGCAGTATTGCACTTATTGTATTTTTGACCACATATTTGTCCCCAACAAATTCCTGGTGACCATATAGAATTGAGTACTGGTTACAAAAAAACAAGATACAAGATATGAAAAATGAAGTAGTAAATGCCTTACAGTGAATACCAGGTGATGTGTAAAAACATTTGATTCAAACGACAATGTTTCTGCTTGCTAATTTTACATCCATGAGAAAAGCTTCATGAGTTCCACTTGAGAAAAGTGGGAGTGAGTGTTTGTGACTCACAGTCTTACAGTCAGCCTAATGAGAGTGTATAGTCTCCTTCTCCGAATACAAACCTGCCCCTTAATTGTTGTGCTTCTACATCACTGTGAGACTCCTGCATGAAACAGGAACAAAGGATGGCTTTAATAACACACTACTGAGAGGTTAAGGCAAAGATGAGGATTACTCATAAGGGCAATTCACTGTAGCTGGTTCAGTTCTATGATACAGGTCAAGCTCTTTACAGTAGCTTCAGTAGCCTCTTTTTCCTGCTCAAGGTCATGGTGAATCTGGAACCTATCCCAGGAACACAGAGCACAAGTCAGGCATTACACCCCGGATGGAACACCAGTCCATCACAGAGCATCATGCACTTAGAGTCACTGAGAATGCTAGCCACCCTGTCACTCCAACATGTGGCAGACATTATGTGTGCCAATCAGACGGTGGTACCGGATTCTGTTCAGGATGCTAGGACTGACAACATCAGCCGCCACAGTAATTCTTTGCTGAAGACACAGGGCTTTTCTAATGAAAGGGGTCAGATTGGGAACCGTGGCCCACCAGAGAGAGATAGTCACCACGAAGGTGGAATTGAAGGCACTTCATCCACCCATTGAGTTCTTTTTAATGGTACTGACAGGATGCACTGGCCCGTGATTGGCTTTTTTCCTTTGTCGCCCAAAAAGTACCAGACATTTGGCACCCTCAACCTGGTCACCTGTGCCTGTGGGTCATGACCTGTGCCTCATAAATCGGATCCGGTTCATCACCCAATGGAACCAGACTCTAACAGGAACCCATCATTTTCCAGTGTGATTATAAATCAATACTCTTCTATACACTATATGCTATAAAATCAAACAGTACTAAATGTGTTGAAAGGATGTTCAGTATGATCACCATAGTCTGTAAGATTACACTAACAGTTCTTAGGTACAAATCTGAAGTATCTATATAAGATTACACACTGAAGAAAGGGCGACACTTGGGCATGTACTGTTTTTATGAAGTGCAAATCTTTAGGATATCCATGTGGGACCACCCAAAGCAGCAAAGAGTGAGTCTCAAGTGCAGAAGCTCCAACCAGAAATAGAGTGTTTTAATGAATCAGGCAGGTTCTCAGGCAAGAGAGGCCACAACAATAAAAGTGAGTAGGGATGAAGCATCGTCATTACATCAGGTTTCAGGAGTACATGTACATATTGTCAGGAGATGGGGGAATCTGTGATATAAGGAGTTGGAGAGCCATCACTGTCAAGTGGTGTCTAGATGGGAGAGGGGAATATTTATGGAAAAAGGGGCAGAGCTAAGTAATTCTGTTCTGTCTAGAGGCAGAGTTAATTTCTGGGCCAGAAAATGGGACAAAAGCCTGGGACAAAGAAACCAACAAGATCCATAGCATGAGAATAATGTGAATCACATTTTTTCTAAGGTAGTTTGAAACTCTGTTACTCTTATAGTTTTAGACTCAGGCTTAAAACTACAGAGTGCACATTTAATATTTATCTTTTTTTCATTTAAATGAAATAATGCCTATCGCTAGCGATTATGGTCTGCTGGAGACAGTATCCTAGCACACATTCTGGTAGGCTTATCTCGACACTGCTACAGTACACACTCTCCTTTTCCACCTCTGAAGCATCCACTTCTGTGATGAAAGGTAAAGTTGTGGTAGTATGCTTTAATAAGGTGGCTGAAGTGAAAATTTGTTCAAAAGAGCAGAATCCTATATCCATCCAGGACAATACGTGCAGACTTTCAGCAAAAAAATTTTTTTTTAAATGGGACTGCCATTCACTGAATGAATGTCCAACAAAGGCAAACCCAGATTTTTATATATTTATTTATTTATTTATTTATTTTTAATCTCAAACAACTCAAAATACTGTGTTCAAATCTATGTATAACCACAATCCTGAAAATAACTATCATCTCAGACTGGAAAACAACAGAGATATGGCTAGAGTATTTAGCTAGAGTTATTTCTTTTTTTGAGTGTAGCATCAATAAGTATCGGTAATAATGATTGCTAGTTTTATTTATTTTTAATAGCCTCCGGTTTTCTCAGTAGAACATTTATTGAATTCTTATGCAATGCGTGATAGAGAGTTTGCATTAATATTCTGTGGCAGTTAAATGAGTTTAAGGTACAAGTTGCCTGGGGATAAAGACGCCTGACTCCTGAGTATCATGGGAGCTGTGTATATTTAGTCAGCTAATTAAGAACTCCGAAGTAGGCCTATATTATAGACAAGTGAAAAGGATGGTATCAGAAACAAGTGGAAAAAAAAATTTTCTTCCATGAGCCACTCCTGCAGGACATGATATTTTTAGCTTTGTATTTTTCCAGCCACAGAGAAAGACAGAACCATGACACTCTCTCTCTCACACACTCATAAGTCACAGAATTGATGAGGAGGAAGATATGGAAATTATCATATAAGCTGCTTGTTAGTGTCAGACCGAACAAATACATAGGCAAAGAACTAAACAAGTTGCTTGTTATGTAGCCTACCTGGCAGTACAACCTGTTTCTTTCTACTCTGAACCCTGGAGTACATAATTAATTGGGGGGGTGTGCGCATGTGCATATGTGTGTTCTTGTTCAAGCTGTAATTACTGTCTCTGGAGCAATGGCTGAGTGCATGGCCCCTCAGGTCATATCTTTTCGCCTGCTAATTGTACCACTGTAAATGCCGGCATGTGAGATGGTGACACTGTAAAAGCAAGTGTGTGTCTGTGGCTGTATCATTGTGAGCTTTAAAACTAAAGGAGGAGATGCACTTCTGCATTTATGACTCACTTCTGCTGCTGTAGCTAGCCCCACAGAGTGTATGCCCAAGACTCACTCGTGCTTCAGTGGATAATCTCACCTGGGTACTACAGACTTGTCATTAAGAACTGCTGCTGTAATCAAGAATGTCCTGTGCTCATCCCAGACCCACGATATTCTATATGATTTCAGCAGTAGTTCTTGGGTACAAATCTACAGTATCTATGTAAGATTATGCAATACCAAAAGGTTGAAACTTGGGCATAAATGTTTTTTTGGGAAGTACAAATGTTTAGGATATGTATGAGGGAAAACCCAGAGCAGCAAAAAGAGTGTCCTGTGCAGAAGCTCCAATCAGACTCCACCAAGACACAATACTCTCATACTGAACTTCTGTTCATGTCCGTTGTATTGTACATATCATGTCAACCAATTCAAGAACAAATGGTGCAGTCTTTTTGACACATTCTGCAAATCTGACATGCCAGTAGTCAAAACACTTAAAAACACACACCATACTGAGTAACCTAACTTTGGCACTGCTTTATCTTATCAATACTATATTTGCCATAGTCAACTGATCCTATAGGACAGGGTAGCAAATAATACATTTGACATCTGTAATAGTTTTACTTTTTTTTTTTTATTATTCCAATGTCAAGCAGGTTTTTTATTCCAATGTCTCATATAGGCTCATACACACACCCTCTAGTAGCCTACCTATGCTAACGGCTACGCTGCTGTGTATGCTACTTGGGGTAATGTTGTTATTGCCTCAGTGTTTAACAAAATGGAAGTGTTCTTTTAACTGTCCTTCTTTCTGCCTTTATTCCTTTCTGTCTTTCAACCTGCAGCATGATGGATATTGACAGTTTGAAATATTGAACGTGACAGCGCATTTAGAGGTAATGATTTACGTTGTTACGTGGTCATTTCCCTCGCTGCCCTCCTCCATTCAGCAGCACAGGAGTTTGCCAGGATTTAAAAGTGACTGAGCATGTATAATTAACTCATTTGGGCTTTGAGGAAGATGAATGCAATGTTATTTGCTTTCCAGAATACATTCTGGTGGCTTGTCAGTCTCAGTATGATTACAGAGTAATAGTCAGAGAGAGTGCCTGCGGGACTGCAGGAGGATATCGTGATAATTCAAGGATGCTTATAATAGATCACATTAAAGCACCGCATAACCAAGGATTGCCACCTGATCTAACATGTCAAATGTAGATTTTAAGTAAATTAAGGTTCTGATCATATAATTCCCCTGAGGTGAAGTCCTGCCAATCATTTTGAAGCCGTCAATGTTTCCTTTAAATTGCAAGTACCGTAAAATATGTATCTCATCTTGACTTTTTTGTACACAAACATTTTCCACAGACAAACCACTTTCGAAAAGGCATCCCAGTTGTTGTGGTATGAAATCGCATTCTATCTACTGTACACTTACTTACTGTCCACTTTAAAAGGAACAGCTATTCACCTGCTTATTTATGCAGTTATCCAATGAGCCACTCATGTGGCAGCAGTGCAATGCATTAAATCATACAGATACCGGTCAAGAGCTTTAGTTTATGTTCACATCAAACATCAGAATGGGGGAAAGTGTGATCTCCGCGACTTTGACCATGGTATGATTGTTGGCTGACTAGATGGGATGGTTTGAGTATTTCAGAAACTGCTGATCTCCTGGGATTTTCACACATAGCGATTTCTAAAGCTTACACAGAATGGTGCAAAAACAAAAAAACATTCACTGAGCAGCAGTTCTGTGGGCGGACATGCCTTGTTCATGAGAGCGGTCAGAGGAAAATAGCCATACTGGTGTGAGCTGACAGGAAGGTGAGCAGAAAAGCATCACAGAATGCACAACACGTCAAACCTTGAGGTGGATGGGCAGCAGAAGACCACATTGTATTCTACTCCTGTTAGTCAAGAATAGGAATCTGAGGCTACAGTGGGCACAAACCCATCAAAACTGGACAGTTGAAGACTGGAAAAACATCAGCTGGTCTTTTCCCAATCTTCAACTGTTGTGCATTCTGAGATGCTTTTAGATTGAATGAGCAGGTGTACAGGTTGGTGAGTATATAAGTCACACAATAATTTTCAAATGTATATTCTGTGCATGAGGATAGGTTCTTTGGACATTAACTTTCGTGATAACAAACGTGAGTTAATACATGTGCTAACTTACTTTGTTAACATTACTTATGGTTTATTAATGCTGATGTTCATGGTTTGTTAATGTTAGCCAATGCATTAAAAATGTTAATTAAGGGAAGTTTAATGTAAAACATTACATAGTGTACCTACATAGTGAGGGTGTAAGTTCAGACTAAAGGTGATGCAGTATACTTTGATAGAAAATTCAGAAGTAGTTGTACCATCGCTGAAAAAAAAGTTATTTCTAGATTTGATGCATCTTTTTTTAAAGTATGCTTTAAGATTCATACACCCAAGGGTACACCTGTAGAACACTTAGTTAGGCTTCACCTGGGAAAGTAAATGAAGAGTAACTTTAAAACTTAAAAACTTTAAAACAGTATAGAAAAGAAAAAGTGGAATAGCAATTTATTAATGAAATATGATGCTAGTTGCAAAACAAATCTAGCATACAAACTTAGAGTAATATGATATACTAATAATAAGGCACAGATTCAAATAAACATGTAATAATAACCCAATACATTAAGAATATATTGAGGCTGATTGTGATCATGTCATTAATTTGTGATCTCTGCAAACGTGCCTCAATTTAAATACATATAAAATATCCTTATTAATTGGCTGGCGGCCTATAAAGTATCTCTTAATTCAAAAGATCCTGAAGCAGGTCTGATGTGCTTAAAATGAGATTTCCTATGAGCACAGACAGCACCAGAATTGTAAAGCGTTGAGTGGGATGAAAAACACCCCAAAAATTAGCCAGTCTTGTCAGTTAACGATTCCTCCAGTGTCTTGCGTTCCCGACAATTTTATCCCACGCTTTCACTGACTTGATTTCCTGTCAGTGTTATTCTCTTATTCTAATATCTGGGTGTGCAATTCAGTTAGATTTCTTGGCCTGTTTTGGTGCTTCACCTACTATTTCAAATAATCCCACAAGTTTTCTGTGGGATCAATATTCAGTGTTATCACAGGCCAGTCAACTGCCCCATTGTTCCATCACACTCATCAAACAAGTGACACATGGATTTCACCCAATGCACCTTACAGTCATCATCCTGAAACATAGAAGTGTAAGTGTAGTGTTCTGCTTGGACATGAAGCACAAAACTCGGAGTCTTACCGGCAACTGACAATTTGGTTTTATACTAAATTACATTTTGAATGAGTCTCATTTTAACCTGCAAATTGCAAATAGGACTAAAATATTTGATGCAGTGAAAGCAGTTCAGGCTTTTGGGAGTCCTGCACATCAGAATGATTCATTTACCCTCAGCTCCCTCCTCAGGTGAGGCTGAGACTGTATCTGTCTGTTGTATCTCCACTGCATAAACAAAAATAATTTAGTTTTGCATGATATTTTGATGAACCTGATTAATAAAACCTTCTCTACCTTCCGCACGTGCTGGACACAAATCCCTCCAGCACGCGTGCAGATGTGTAAACTCTGAATAAATATTTAATTAGCTATAGATAATAGGATGCTGAGATTTACTTGAGTTTCTCATTTCTCACTGATTATTCGAAATACTTCATTATACAGTAATACTGATTAAACAGCAAAAAATGCTTGCGTGCAAGACAGTCGAGTGCAAAAGTGTGCACCCCCTACTAACCCCTGTGTGAAAAAAAAAATGAAAATGTACTTCTTTTTTTTACAATTTATCTACAAAAAAATTAGAATTCCAAAATGTTAATAATATAATGTGGGTTTATCCTGCGACGAGGAACAATCCAAAACATTCTTCTCATTTTGTCCTGTAATATGCAAACTATTGTACTGAGCTATTTTAGCTACTCATCGCAGGAGCAGTTTCGTCAGATGTAGCTCTAAATTACTTTCAGAAATTCACCCGTGAACTGATGAAGTTTAAAAGCTGCCTTCAGCGACATATTATAGCTAATCCGTATCAACACTTTATACCTTGTTTGGGGTGAGGAAATATAGAAACTATCTTAGGCTGCTAGTTAGCTTCTTCCAGTTCAGTTTCAGGTTTTAAATTTTATATTTTAATTCTCAAACATTATTTGAGGTTATTTGTTTGATTATAGAAGTTGGTCAGGACCACAGGCCCTGATAAGTCAAAGCATTGAACTATAGGAGGGTGTACTTTCTTTTTCCCATATTTGACTATATGTATTTTGATTTAAACTGTCTGTAGGAGTTATTCAGTAAGGGGTTGTCAGCATAGCAAAGGTAGCTCAAAGTAAACATGAAAACAGCAGTTTAAGACTTAAGATTATGAATTCTGAATTTGTGTTAAATATGTGTGTACGGACTGTCAACATTTGATGATGGAGTTTGTTGATGTGATGCTGGTGCCAGATCCTGACACATCCTGATCCTTCTGTGGCTCCTCTCGCCCTCTTGCTTGTCTGATTCATCCTGATGCTTTACTTCTGCTTGGAGCTTTGTGCATTTGTGAGTCACCTCCTGTAGCTGTGGATGATCTCACATGGATACCCTAAAGATTTGCACTCTCCCCATCTACCCCATATTAGGGATTTCTATTGTAAAAAAAAAAAAAAAAAAAAAAAACAATACAAATAAAACTGATATATTTATTTATATATTTACATACATTTGTGACTAATATTTTTTAGACCTATTAGAGTGTTTCTATTATACCATAGTGTAATTTACCATGCATGCTGTTATCTACTCAATAGCTATTGCATATATTCACTGCCCATAGCCTTGTTATTTATTTATTTATTTATTTATTTACTGTATATATGTATATATATATATATATATATATATATATATATATATATATATATATATATATATATATATATATTTACATATTCAACCTGCACTTTGTTAATTTGCACAATGCTACTATTTACAGTTCTGGTAGATGCTAAACTGTATTTCGTTGCTGAGTACCTGTACTGTGCAATGACAATAAAGTTGTCTATCTATCTATCTATCTATCTATCTGTCTATCTATCTATCTATCTATCTATCTATTTACAATTTAGTTGAATTGAATTGAGTTTAACAACTGCACTTAGACTTATATCATATAAATGAGTTTTCTTAGTACAAGGAAACAACAAAATTCTCAAATTCTTGTGGCAAGACAGTACAGACTGATAGATGGATAGAGATTAGGTTGAAAAAACAGCTGGAATATTTCTTTAAGGTCGTCCCTTTGTAAGCAGATACTGTGCTCTTCCCCAAAGAACTGCAGTAGTACTCTGTACTGTGTTTCATACGGAGACATTTATTTAGTGTTCCAATATTTCAGACCCAGCAAATATCCAGTGGCTTCTTGACATTTCTTCTCATTAACATTACATAGTGTTATATTACAGTATAACCAAATCTAAGAAATAACCCCATAATAGTCTGGATATCTCTAACATCCAGTCTGATCCTGCATGCGCCATGAACATTTAGCCCAAATCTCTTCGTGAGATGTCGGTGTATAAACTCATAACTCTCTGATAAAGCATATCTCTCCAAGGCTTTCCGTTTTATGAATGAGTCCCTTCGCTTTAATCCGTTTTAGAACCTGGAAAGTACTGCGCCCTCGTCAGGTTAGAGTCCACACACACACACACACATACACACTCACACACACACACGCACGCACACACACACGCGCACACGTACGATTCCACATGATGAATTGGTGACATCAAAAAGAGACGAAGCTTCCGCTGAACTGTGGTGTGACGGGGGCGCGAGCGCTTATATAAGCCAAACTTTAAAGATGCACACCGCTAAACCCGGCCTTGCAGGTCAGAAGTGGAGCAGAGAAGATTGAAACAACTTTTTTTTTAACACAAGACTGATAAAGAGGTTTTTACGCATTAGGCAACAGCTTCGTATACAGAACAGGTGAGGCAAAAATAAAAAGTTCATGCATGTGAGCGCATGCTGATTCTGTTTTCTGTGTTCATTTGCTTTTTTTTTCCAAAAGAAATTCCTCTTGCAGGACTTGCTCTTGGATTATATGATTTTTAATGTGTTGGACTTTGTGATGCACATCTGAAAATATGTATCTTCTACTGAACCTAGTGTCTCATTTGAATTTGATCCTAGTGCAATGGCTTTGAACTGAGAAGAGGCTCATATAATATACTACCTACAGGCTCTTGTCTAAGAACATGTTATGCATTCTTGCTTCTGATGCACGTTATGATTGCATGATGCATCACTTTTCTTTTCAGGGAATCCGAAGTTGCAATGAGGGCGGCGTGTCTCCTCATCCTCGTCTCATTAGCGGTGTTCAGCATTCAGTGCCAAAATGTCCCGAGTGACTCTGGTGGAGAAAATCCGACTCTGGACGAGGTGTTAGAGCGCGCCGAGGGCCAGCTCCTCCGCTCCTTCCTCCAAAAACAGGAGGACGACGAGAGCGCAGACGGTGTGCATTGCTTTTTAATCAGTTGGTTTTTTACCACAGAGTGTTAAAATGCGCGAGATTTGCACCTCAGAAGCATCATTACGCACAACAAACACACGCCACATTTAGTTCACTGTGATTCTGTTTAATTATGAGGTGTTATTACAGCCCTTACAGCATTAAATCCAAAGGTAGATTAGACTGAGACGCAAAAAAAAAGACATCTTGGTGAGCAGGTGAGGTGTCCAGTTAAAAGATTTCATCTAAAGAATTTCTCCTACAGGATTTCTTTAAAAAGAATCTACTATTTTCCAAGGACAACAAAATGTGTCAAGTTGTTTACCTGAAGTCATCATCATCATAAAGGTGTGTAATGTCAGTAACCTTTAATGGGGAAAAAAAAACAGTGAAAAAAGCTACACTCTTTGAAAAAATAAAGGTACCAAAATAAAGGTTCGCTGTGGTGGAACCATCAAGGGTGCATGATTTCTACCTTTAATATGTAGCTGATCTTTTAGAGTAAAGCTTTACAGGTGGTCCTGTAGTTATGCATCTTAAACTGTTTTATAAGCTATCAGATACATACTACAGGTAAAATCATGTTCCACTGATGGTACCACTCTGCTAACAAGGAAAAGTACAGGTGAGTACCTTTATTTCTGAGAGTTTTGCGTAGTTTCTGTTTTCTCCTGCAATCTGCTTGCATATGAAGCGTTCTTGGTGGAAAATCAGCTCTCTCCTGGCATGGAACTGTTGCAGAAAAATACTCAAATGCACAGCTAGTGTTTGTTTTCTGCTTAAACCGCCTCACGGTTTTTTCTTTTCTATATACCCCGTTTGCAGACCTGTTTCCGGTGCAGGCAGACTGGTTGGTGAAAAGGCAACACCCGGGCAAGCGGCAGCATCCCGGAAAGCGCGATGAGGACGATTATGAAGAGGAATACGCAGAGTTTCAAAAGCGCCAGCATCCTGGAAAGCGCGAAGACGAGTCGGACTTGTTCGTAGAGCTCCAACGACGGCAACATCCGGGCAGGCGCTCGGAGCTGGCAGGTCAGACGTCGGTACAAAGCGAAATACTGAGCGAGTTTTCCAAGAGGCAGCACCCGGGGAAGCGGTACGACGCGTACGACAAGCGCCAGCATCCCGGCAGGCGCGAGGCGGAGGAGGGCGCAGCGAGCGCGGTGGACTTGTGGGAACTGGACAAACGACAGCATCCTGGGAAAAGGTTCTGGGACCCTTCGGATGTGTCCACTGGAAGTCCGTGTGATGTCCCGGGCTGCAGTAAAGCCAGTCTGCTGCTCCAGTTGCTCAATGAAGTGAAGCAAAGTCGCGCAAACGAGAAACGCCAGCACCCCGGCAAGCGGCTGAGCGCGCAGGAAGAGCTGCAGGAGATGCATTAGGCTACACGTTCACTGTGACGACAAATTAAACAGTTACAAGAAAGAATAATTCATTCACATCGGCACATGAGTACAGTTTCCTTCCACCTGTGCCCTTACCGCGCCACATGAGATATATACCAAATGTTTGGCATATAACATAGGTATCACATCATGATTTTGTTTAACTTTTAATTAGTTAGTTGGTTAAAGTCTGTCAGTTGGGATCATTTACAAGGTCATTATACAAGTTAATGAAACAGTACCGCGTAGTTACGCAGAGTAAACGCTTTGCGTAAACGTGTCCAAATTACGCACAACTATACTGCAGCTCCTTCTCGAGATAGATCTCGTTAATGGCCAATCTGAGACTTCTCTCTCACTTTGCTGCACTAGTTTAGCCAAAGAGCCGACGGCGTTTACGTCCTCTTTCGAGTAGAATTGACCACATTCAGCGCCTAGGCTACAACAAGCATATCTCGTGTATAGTAAACTAAACTGCGGTAATATCTCATGTGGCCACGCAAAAGCTCAAACTGCACCACTTTCCGCTTCTCCTCCCCAGTCCTTGTGTTAGTAATGTATACCTTATGTAAAATTCGAGTGAATATTCCCTTGCAAGACAGGGTCGTCGAATTATTTTTCTACACTATATGCCTGCATGAGTTGGAGAGCTTGTCAATCTGTAAATGATTTTTTTTTGTTCCATGGATATACAGCACACATGTAAATTGCAGTTATTGCTGTACAATAAAATGCTTTCGATGCGAAAGACTGGAAGCACCAAACGACGACCAGAAACGAGCTGTGTGTGTGTGTGTGTGTGTGGGGTCATGTGTGTATATCTTGGTGGGGATGAAATGTCCCCACAATGATAGAAATCTGACAGTTTTTGACCTTGTAGGGATATCTGGCTGGTCAACTACCTTTTTACAAAACCTGGAATTTTTATTTAAAAAAGGTAAAATAGCTTTAACAAAGGTTTGATTTTGGTTGGCGAGGTTAAGATTGGGGTTGGATTTAAGTGTAGCATAGCATTAATTAGCTGCATTAATAATTATGTCAGTGGAAGGTCCTCACAAGGATAGTAAGACAAACATTTATGTGTGTCTTGATATCTTAATATTGTCTTATGACTGATGAATTCCTGTCCTAACAACCCAGAAAGCAAATGTTTGATGACTCTGTTTCCATCTGGCCCCCATTCGGTTGCCGAATAATAATGGTGATAAACGCAGACAAAAAAATAATAATTATCATATATCAGGCATGGTATGGATCAATATTTGGCCAAAATAATTTTTATGGTGTAAATCCTATGCTGTGAAATCCTTAAACATGGTTTTAACAAGTAGGAGACTTTTGGCTCATTGTACATCATCCATTGCCATAACTGCCTTTACTGACCCTCAAGAACCTAAGCTCAAACATTACTGGGCCTGTCTGCTATCCAAAGAGGCAAGAAGAAGAGCTTGTAGCTGTTACGATAATTAATTCAAGTCAATTCAAGTCAGATGACAGATTTTGTGTTGCCTCCACATAATTATACCCAGTCCCTCTTTAAATAGCCTGTTTAGTCTTTTGTTTTCGATCAATGATCACTCTTGAGTCGGCCATTATCCAAGAGTGCCGTATGGTGAGTAGATGGGAGATCCAACCCAAGGGGACCCTTGGAAACAAAAATTGTCCAGGATGATTTCTGGGATGGGAGACACAATGCATTAAACTATCAAAAATTCACATTAGTGCAGTAAATTAACTGCACTGTTAAGGAAACCATTCGTGTTTACATCCAACTCTGTACTGGCAGAT
Organism: Pangasius djambal; assembly: GCA_022985145.1. Classification (NCBI taxonomy): domain Eukaryota; kingdom Metazoa; phylum Chordata; class Actinopteri; order Siluriformes; family Pangasiidae; genus Pangasius; species Pangasius djambal. The sequence continues at coordinate 21,117,422 of CM040982.1, forward strand.
TGCTCAGTATACCCAATCATTCATCACAGCATCACACCATCACTCAGATGCATCTATTCCCTCATATTTAGAAGCATCACTTTTCCACCCACGTCTTATACAGTAGCTCTTTATCTTTTTCTGTTTTTCCATTCCTTTTAGTTTGGATTCGAAACAATTGTTAGGCTTTGAAACGTGCGAGCAGTAGCATTGCAGTGTGATTAATGTGAGATCTGTGCGAGCACGGCTGACGTGTAGGCGGTAACTAGCCGAGTCTTTCTACTGTTGTTCTTGCTAATAGCTCCAAGATGTTTCATGTAGCCTAATGAGGGCTCCATTTTGCAAGAATCTAACCAGCACGGTTCACAAGTTTTCTTAATCATTCTACACATCTGTCAGGATGATTCATCCAGATTCCAGCTCTTCCTGTGTTGCAGCTGTTGTTAAGGCACAGTGGGTTTTTGCAGCTTTTTTGCGTAAAACAAGAATCAAATACAGCTTCGATTTTCAAATATATTTATCAAATATAGCATATTAGGTAAGAAATGAGACTTTAGTTTGGGTGTGGACCAATTTTGTGATTTATTAGTAGAGGAAAGTGTTACGGTTTCTCATTAATAAGCTCCATTTTTTAATACTGAAAACAGTTTAACATTTGAGAATGCACTTATGTAAGGTAACACAAGACAATATATAACTAAACTGTAATAAAAAGTAATTATTTAAGGAGCTAAATCATTCTCCTAGACCACAGAACATGTCTCTACAAGCAGTTGGCTTACTTCATTCTTTAAAGACAGTCACACATGAGATAAGGATAAGAAACAGCATCATTTCTAGCAGTGGAGCAGAATAATAAACTCGCTGTATATTAACCATTCAACCCAGTCTCATGGTTTTCTCAAAATGTCACCTGGTATGCATGTCCTTTAAATCTTTTAAATATTTAAAAAGACACACCACACCTCCAGTCCTAGAAAAAATAACATTACAAAGATTTTTCATGGGTTATTTTATATAATTAAGAGTTCGTAGCTTCCTTGAAAGGTTCTGTAACCCCTAATAAGGTTCGCAGTAAGGTTTGATTTTGTCTGAGAACAAAGTATAAGCAAAATTATGTCCTCTCTAACTAGGCAGATGATGGATATAGGACATGCATGAGTGTTAATTCTTTTACTTTTTTACTTTGAGAGTGGTGGAAAGGGAGAAGATGTGTGAGGTTGAAAGAATGAGGCTATGAAGGGGTGTGAAGGGAGTGGACTCACGACTGCTCATCAGTCTGCCACCCTCTGATCTGCTCGTGTAAAAGGAGACAAAGTCACAGAATCCTTAGAAGTGTCTCATGGGAACGGAAGTGGAACGAAATGACTCATTTAATGAAGTTCGCTTAAGGAGAGCTACGCTGTATTCTAAAATATAACAGATACGCAAATGGATAGAGGTTTTTTTTTTTAATATACACACTCGGAAAAACTGTTTATCATGCAAGCAGGACATCATTTGTACCAGCATTGCTAAATAGGAATATCTATCCTGCTATATCTTGCCTTTGGTTGTGTTTGAGTGCAGGGTGTTCGGTAATGACCAACTGATGCAAAAAAAAAAAAAGGCTGTCAAGTTAATGAAGTTAACAAGACTAAATAAATAAATAAATAAAAAACACAGCTTGTCATATTACCAAGAAACTGCAAAGACTTTCCCATGTCGGAAAACTTAAAGTAAAAGCTTTACCTCTGACACTTACCAAGTGCTGAGACTGGAGACTCCTTCCAAAAATGCTAAATAAACATCTCCTCACAGAAACTTTAACCCTATCAACTATTACATACTTAAAAAAAAAAAAAGATCTGTTTACATGAAGCATCTGCCATACAAGTCCTTGTGTCCCTGTGTGGTACTATAGAAATAATAATGTATCAGAACAAACACTTTAATATAATCTTTGCAGTCAAAACTGATGTCAGAGCTACTGTGACAGAAAATAAATAACCATAAACTTTAAACTTTCATGATACCATGCTTTTGGAAAAGAGTGTTGAAAGTAAGAGCGTGGAGGTTATTCAGACTGAAAATATGTAAGGAGGGATATGGGAGAGTGTTCTTAGTGTGAAATGCAGTCCTGAGCTGAAATATGAAAGCAAGTCATAAGTTAAAGGACAATCAATATCAGTGTGTTTTGATTGGAAATAGTGGAGAGATGAAAGAAATTAGAGTAGCATTACTGCTAATATTTTATCCATCCATCCATCTATCCATCTTTCATAGTGCTTATCCTATACAGGGTCGTGGGGGAGCCTGGACCCTATGCCAGGGAACTCGGGGTGCAAGGTGGGGGACAACCCATTAATTTTTATTTGAATTTGACTGAACTATAGCAGATGAACAAAGCTAGCTTTGAGCCAAAATCTTTTAATAAAGATTTTGTCGTGAAAACCAAGAAGTAAGAGAATCACTGTTTTGTTCTGGAGAAGTAAAGAGATTACAAAAGGAAAGCTGGGATAGATTATTATTCTACATATCTAAACTCGATCTAAATGGAAGACAATGGAAGGGAGGAAAACTGGCAGTGATCTCTGAGTGGGAAGGATGGCATACACCCACTCACCTGTCAATCACAGTGACACGAGCCAGTCATGGGCAGCTGTGAGCTCATGTATGCACAAGAGGGTAAATAGTGTTTTCCTCCGAGTGTGTTATGCTGGAGGGCGGGTGGGAATTAGCAGGTGACTAAATAGGTTTGAGTTCGCTCGCTGCTGCTGGGGGTGGCCCCATATGGACGGCCTGAAGAACCGTTAGGTTTGCTGGGGATGGTGCCACCTGGGGGCTGTGGAGATGGTTTGGGGATCATATATGGGGAGCTGTACTGTAATGGCTTGGGACTGCGATTGCTGTAGTGGCTTTGGGGCTGCGGTTGCCACGAGCAGCTTCGTACTCAGGACTCCATCAGTGGACAGTGGTTAGATTTTAACCAAAAGGACTTCTTGCGGAAACTGTGATGAATTTATTGGTTGCACAATTGCACTATTTGTCCATATAGTACACAATAATAGAAGGGGTTTATTTATAATTGCACTATCCATTGCACCCAGATGAGGATGGGTTTCCTTTTGAGCCTGGTTCCTCTCAAGGTTTCTTCCTCATATCGTCTCAGGGAGTTTTTCCTTGCCACCGTCGCCACTGGCTTGCTCATTAGGGATAAATTCACAGTGATAAACATTTACAATATATATTTTGTGAATCCGTTTATTCCTGTAAAGCTGCTTTGTGACAATGTCCATTGTTAAAAGTGCTATACAAATAAAATTGAATTGAATTGAATTGAATTGATGTTTGACGGCCGTGCTTTATAAATTCAATTTGGATATCATTGTTACCCCAAGTACTAATTTCTCTATTGTATGTTTGGGGGGAAAATGTTAATCTATGAGGAAGAATTAAGCAAAAATAAATAAATAAAAAGCTTGAAAAAGATATTTAGATGGATGGATGGAAAACAGAGAGGAAATATAGATGATCTTTTTTAAAAATGTAGTAGAACAAACATAGACAAAGGGTTGGTTTTTTTTGGAAATTCTAGCTTAAAACTGTAAAAAAAAAAAAAAATCAGATCAGATCAAAACACCTTAAATAGTAATGAATATTTATTCATTAATATGATAATGCATTTAGTCAAATCATAGCAGTCCTTTTACACCTTTGTGCACCGTGTCCTGAAAAGAAACCCAGCCTTATTTTCAACTTTTTGGAGAAAAGTTTCATCCCAAACAACTAGACATGTTAGATGGACATGCAGGTGTGTGAGAACATCACACTTTCTCTCTCATGTCCAGACAAGTACAAAATCAGCAGTGAGTCTTTGTTTGTGTGATCAATATCAACACTTAGTGTCAATGCCCTTAAAACAATCCACAAGACTCTGAAGAAGTGACTTATGTGAAGAGTGTTTGTGTTTCTGCTGAGGCTCCAGATAAAGCAATATAAATGATAATGTGACTTACACCAGTGTTATAGCTGAGTGTCAGTCTGACACTGAGACTTCACACTAACATGGTTTATTGAGGATAATGGCAAAGTTCCTCCAAAATGTGAACTGTACTGACTTTCTTTCTTGACTTTAATTTCATATTGTTTAAAAAGGACAAAGTGAATTGACACAGTATGGAATGTCCTTTTGCAGAAATATGCCATTTATTTTCTTTACTTAATGAGTTTTTTTTTTTTTGTCAAAAAAAAATCTGTCACAGTGAGCTAATTTCATATTAAAGATTTTATTTAGGTACAGTACAGAACTGAGATGTTAATTGTTTTTTCTTTTTAATTATATTCCCTGTTGAACACAATTATGCAACAAAAAAAAAACACTCATTCTAATCTAGGGAAAAGATTATTGTTATTATTAATTAATTATTAATTAATGAGAAAGTGGGATTGAAAAATTTCTACTGTCTACTTTTTAACAAAAACAGACAACCCCCACCACCCCGAGGTGATTATTTGAGTATACAGCGCCACCTCGTGGTTTTACAGCTTTTGCACCGTTTTATATACTCTCTCTCTCTCTGTGTGTGTGTGTGTGTGTGTGTGTGTGTGTGTGTGTGTGTGTGTGTGTGTGTATGAATATATATATTAAAACCATTCAGCCATAATATTAAAACCACAGACAGGTGAAGAAACATTGATTATCTCGTTACAATGGCACCTGTCAAAGGGTGGGATATATTAGGCAGCAAGTGAACAGTCAGTTCTCGAAGTTGATGTGTAGGAAGCAGGAAAAATGGGCAAGCGTAAGGACCTGAGCGACTTTGACAAGTGCCAAATTGTGATGGCTAGACGACTGGGTCAGAGCATCTCCAAAACGGCAGGTCTTGTGGGATGTTCCCGGTATGCAGTGGTTAGTACCAACCAAAAGTGGTCCAAGGAAGGACAACCGGTGAACTGGTGACAGGGTCATGGACACCCAAGGCTCACTGATGCACGTGGGGAGTGAAGGCTAGTCCGTCTATTCTGATCCCACAGAAGAGCTACTGTAGCACAAATTGCTGAAAAAGTTCATGCTGGCTATGATAGAAATGTGTCAGAACACACAGTGCATCGCAGTTTGCTGTGTATGGGGCTGCGTGGCAGCAGACCGGTCAGACTGCCCATGCTGACCCCTGTCCACCGCTGAAAGTGTCTACAATGGGCAGGTGAGCATCAAAACTGGACCATGGAGCAATGGAAGATGGTGGCCTGGTCTGATGAATGACGTTTTCTTTTACCTCATGTAGATGGCTGGGTGCGTGTGCGTTACTTACCTGAGGAAGAGATGGGACCAGGACGTACTATGGGAAGAAGGCAAGAAAGAGGAGGCAGTGTGATGCTCTGGGCAATGTTCTGCTGGGAAACCTTGGGTCCTGGCATTCATGTGGATGTTACTTTGACACATATCACCTACCTGAAGATTGTTGCAGACCAAGTACACCCCTTCAGTGCAACAGTATTCCCTAATGGCATTGGCCTCTTTCAGCAGGATGTGCTGGACAAACAAGTCCGATCCATGGAGGCCCCACCTCACAACTTACAGGACTTACAGGATCTGCTGCTAATGTCTTGATGCCAGATACCACTGCACACCTTCAGAGAGTCTTGTTGTGTCCATGAATCGACGGGTCAGAGCTGTTTTGGCGGCACAAGGGGGACCTACACAGTATTAGGCAGGTGGGTTTAATGTTATGGCTGATATATATATATATATATATATATATATATATATATATATATATATATATATATATAT
>CM040982.1:21123276-21143276 GCA_022985145.1 Pangasius djambal
TATATATACACACACACACACACACACACACACAAACATATAATGTTTCGGATTCAGACATTATAAATTATCTAATAACAGAAATTGTGGAATGCTGTAATAGTAAAAGCCTAACAGTGTAGTAGAATGGCCCAACGCAACCTTTACATCCGTTTGGCACGCTTTTTAAAATGTATTTATTTATTTATTTATTTATTTATTTATTTATTTATTTAAGACATTTTTGTCCCTTTCGTTACACCATAACTGATATTGATCACATGACCTCCGTATGACAAGCACGGGCCACTACCCTTTCTTCACCTATGTATTATCTTTTTTAACTACCTGTCTTCATGAAAGTCCCACATCCTGCTCAGGGATTCGCGCACCCTGACGTTCCGACAACTACTAACCAATCCAAAACAAAAGTCGGAACAGTATTAACCAATCACACAGCGGAGGCGGGGTTTGCCTTAATACTGGTAGGGGAAAAAATAACTCTCAGTCTGACCCAGTTGGAGTTACCTTGTTATGAGCTGTCAGATTATTTACAGCCAAAAGTAGCTGCTGAAGGAGCTCGAGATTTGCTTTGGTAAGATTTTCGTTATCATTTCAGACACTTGTTTGTGTGAGGTGGGTTTATTTATTTATTTTTACAGTTAGCAGCTGGCTCAGTGTAGCGCTAGCTTTATTGTCGTGTTTGAGTCTAACGGTATCAGACACAATGCCAGTCCCAGTCTGGTCAATTTATTCACCTTATATCACCTGAACACGCTTCAACCTAAAGTTAGAGTTAACAGGACAACATAAATAACATTTTCTGTAATTACTACCTAACTGTGTTTAATCCTCTGTAAGGTAACCGACACTTAGCTAGCTAGCTAGTCATCATGGCCAGGTCTTTAGGGAACAGGGAAGAGTGTGAAAACGGATGTTATTGCTGTTCAATTTCTGGAAATCTGGCATAAAAGCACGAAAACACCGAATGTTTGGAAAGATTTTTTTTATAAATCTGGGGGGAAAATAAAAAAAATCTTGAAAATGTCAACTAGTATAACTGGACTAGCAGGGTTAAGCCCTCCTGTGTTTCAAAAATTGAAAAAAAAAAAAATCAATAAAAGTCTTCATTTCTGGTATCTACATTAGATTATATGCTGTTAAATTTGTTAAAGCGGATTAGTTTGTTTATTGTGGAATCTGGAGCAACAGCACCACCAATGTTTGTAAGAAAAATAAACAGAATGGTATGAAGAAGTGAGGCTGGGGCTGATTTCTTTCCAGCCCAGACTGTAGATTCACGCAGACTATCAGTGACAGGTGATTATACAGATAGAAACGCCTTCAAGAGTCAAGTATTCTTTGGCTACGTCCACATTAATCCAGATCAATTTGAAAACATATCTTTTTCGTTTTGGCCTTCTGTCCACACTGGCGTTTTTGTCCGGTGAAAAACAGTGCTTTTTCGAAAACGCTCTCCCAAGTGGATTTGTAGTGTGGACTGAGAAAACAGAGATATTCAAAAACAGTGGTGTCTTTTTAGTCATGTGACGCAGTATCATGACCCAAACAAGATGGTGGACGATGTTGTGCTGCAGTTGTTGTGCCTTCTGTCCAGTTTGATAGTGTTGTTAAAGATTAATGTCACTTTGTACAACCTTCAGATTGCATTTTTTCCCAAAGGGGATGGAATGTTCACTCGCGATTGCTATTCGGTGGTGGAACGGAAATGACACAGGCCAAAGCTTCTTACATTTTTATGCACGCGCAATATAGGGATGTAAACGTTCTCACATGTTTCAGTGTATTTTTGGGAAATGTCTGAAAACGCTAGTGTAGACGGAGACCATTTTAAAACCAAAATGCAGTTCGACCCAGATTAATGTGGATGCAGCCTTTGCTGCAGAACCAAAGGCCCAAGGGGTGGAGTCGGGCCTGATCCAGCTCCTCCTACCTGGGTAGAGTCAAGCCAAAAGTCCAGGGGGTGGAGCCTAACCTGATCCAGCTCATTCTGTGTGGGTGGAGTCAGCTTTGCACATTTCAGTCTAGATAAATGTGGTTGTTGTTCCATGTTGTGCACTGTCTTTTGGGTTAGGGTTGAGTTGATAGGAGGAGGTGGACCTGGTTCAGCTCTGCAGCAACAACTATGTCCCTAGATCTGATCTCCATTTGGGCTGATGTTTCCATCCATAACACATCATCAGTACTAATTGAGAAGGCACATGTGAAATACAGTCGCAGGTGTAATGAACGTAGATGAGGAGGATTCTTTATCTGTCGTACTTCTATTCCCAAAATACCTTTGGAGGAGAAACTAAAAGTGTCGAGACTAAGTGTAGAGCACACATTGTCCACAGTACCAATTATATAAAAGGTCACAGAACTAAAGATTTTAAATACTGTGTTTATTATTACATTGTTTGAAGGGTTTGTTTTTTCTGTGAATCATTTCCGCAGAATAGAAAACTACACTCTGTAGAACATTGCAGCTTTGAAAATGTGACTGAGTAAGTAATGAGGCTGTGACTTTCTGTGGTTAGTGATCACATGACCGTAAGGTACAAAACGAAACCGTTGCTGGCATTGACAAAATCTCTAATTCTCTCGTCTACATTTAGATTTCCAGTGCAAATGTCTGTCACCCTCTGATCTTGCTTATACAATGATGGAGGGGCTCCGGGGTGTTCAGGTGTGGCACGATCTACTAGTGCCATCTTCTCCGCTATAACCCACCCGGCACGTCTGTTTTGACCTCCGCCGACCTCATGGCCTCCAGTTACGCTGCTCAGTTGGACGGCTCAGCCGAAGTGAAGGAGGGCTTCCTTTGCCCCCTGTGTCTGAAAGACCTGCAGTCCTTCTACCAGCTGCAGGATCACTACGAAGAAGCGCACTCCGGAGACAACCGCCATGTCAGTGGCCAGCTCAAGAGTGAGTGCTGACTAAATGGCAGCTATTTTAAACATAGATGTAGGAGTACAGTCTTAGTCTCCTCAATTTCAAGCTACAGAGGTTGTGGAGGAAATCAGCATAGGTTTAATCTTACACCAGCTGTCAAATACTCTTTTATGCTGTGATTTTTCTTTTTTAACATCACCCCTACACCAATTTAAATATTGCCTATTTCTCAATATGACTAATAATGACTGAAATCTAGGATCTAATGTTATAGATATTTTACACTCATAACATTGCGACTGTGGACCGGTGAAAATCTTCACTATGTCTGTATACCAAGACATGCCAGAGACGTTATCATCAGAGGAGACATTCCAGTGGGTGGGATAAAAATGAGACAAGTGCATAATTCTTGCTCTGTCGTTCAATAAAAAAAAGAGGCGTTTACCTTAGTGGTAAAGCCAAAACCGGGAAAAGCAGGCATATAAATAACTACAAAGGTATAAGCGTACATATGAGTGCAGATTACAAAGAAACCAGATGTTGTGAAGATAATATAAGAGGATGTACAGTATTTGTGGAAACAGATCAAGCTACACACAAGCCCATGACATACCATAAATGATGCGAATGAACTAGTTCTAAAATGCTGAAACATAGCTGCAAGGAAAATCCTAACTGGTTATATAGTGCACTAGAGAGGGTGTGGAAGCCATTATGTTAGTGCACCATATGCAGTGCAAGTATGTAGAGAGTGAGATCTTGCCTCCTTTTGCTTTGATTTAACCTCTAGTCTGATGATCTGTAAAAACAGACCCCTTCCTCCTGTTGAGCCAAACAGCGAAATATACCATTATACCATATAGTCAGATTTTATCATTGATTTTAAATTACAGCTCAGTGACCAGTTTTGGTTTTCTAAATCTTGGCTGTGTGAATGCCAGAATGACTTGCTCAGTGGACAGATTTAGCTGGAAAGACTTTTCAGCCATCTGGGGGCTGACGTTTATGGCCACTGTTTTCTTACCATCGCACCTCTGAGATGAAGTTAGTGCCACGTCGGAAGGCAGTATAAGGATTACTCATCCAGGCCAGATAACAATCCTATTCTGCTCAGCATGTGAGTGTTCCATTAAAAACAAACAAACAAACAAAAAACCCTGGTATCATTTACTTTAGTTTAGGAATGTGGTTATGGAGGTAAGTACCCATCTCAGGGCGCATATTCCCTCAGTCATATTCACGCATTGTATTGTGTATATGGGTGAATATGGTGTTCTGTTGAAATTGGATTTAAGCGTTACTATTCCATAAACATACCCCATAAACAGTCACTTATGCTCAGTATAAGTAGTAGTGATTTGAATAATGTCGTATTTAAAGCTAGTGAATGCTGAAGGAGCTTTGACGATGCTTCATATTCTGATATTGTTACTTAGGCCTGGTGCAGAAAGCAAAGAAAGCCAAAGACAAACTCCTGAAGCGGGACGGAGATGAGAGAACCGAGAGCAGCTATGAGTCCTTTTACTATGGAGGTGTGGATCCCTACATGTGGGAGCCTCAAGAACTGGGTGAGTCGGTTTATTGTCATCCCATATAGACGTGTAGTTTTAGTGGGAACGAAACACAGGCACTATGTACACACTTCTACAGAAAATCTGACTAGTGCAACAACTGATGAATATTATTTCACTTGTTTTTTTTTTTTATTATTATTGTTGTTTCACCAGGAGCCACTCGGAGTCATCTGGAACTTTTTAAGAAACACAGAGCTGCTAGGATTGACCATTACGTCATCGAGGTCAATAAGCGCATCATCAGGCTGGAGAAGGTGAATGTTTGGTCTTAGTGTTGTGTATGCACTGAATTTTTAGCTCTTTTAATGCACAAACATTAGGAAACCCATATAAAATAGAATTTGTAATATTAAACTGCTAATGATAGTCAGCTGCTTAGAGAGTTGAGTTTTTTTAAATCAATTAAGCATTATATAAGTGGTCATTTCTTCTTTTTTTGTCGTTTTCTAGCTTATTTCCTTTGATAGAACCAATATGGATGGTGGGAAGATAAGAGGTGGGTGAGGGACAAGAACTGAACCTCTACAGTGTTACCGCCACCATGAGCTATATACATTGATTATAACCAAAACATGGTCTGTTTACCTGTGCAGCACTAGAGAAGACAGTTGTGCCATGGGTGAACGATCAGGACGTACCATTCTGCCCTGATTGTGGGGACAGGTTCAACATCAGGAACCGGCGTCACCACTGCCGTCTCTGTGGTTCCATCATGTGCAGAAAGTGCATGGAATTTGTGCCTCTCCCTCTGGCGTGTAAGTTACCACACACACACAGATTTTTTTTTACAACCTTATTAATTATTAACACAACTTTTTAGGTAATTAGGTTTCATTATAATTATTATATTTGGTTTAAGTCGTTAAATGAATGAAGTGTTGTTATTTTAAAATTATAGTCCACTTTTGTGTGTTTGCTTTCAGATAAGTTAACGAGTGGCACGCGAGAGGCCCTGTGTGTGCCTGGCAGTCCCAGGCAGGGTGCGTCCCCTGGTGGAGGAGGCCCTACGGTGCAGCAGACCTCACGGCGTGGCTCCATCACCAGCCTCTCCTCAGTGAGCTCCGTGCTGGAGGAGAAAGACGAGGACCGAATTCGTTGCTGCCGTCACTGCATGGACGCTCTGCTCCGTTACCAGCACAAACTGGAGGAGAAAGACCACGTGCCAGACATCGTCAAACTCTACGAGGTAAGCACACAGGGTTTATATATAAACATATAAATATATATACACATATGTATACGAAGTGAAGTGAAGTGACGTGTAGCCAAGTATGGTGACCCATACTCGGAATTTGTGCTCTGCATTTAACACATCCAAGTGTACGCACACAGTAGTGAACACACACACACACACACACACACACACACACACACACACACACCCGGAGCAGTGGGCAGCCTTTTTTGCAGCAGCGCCCGAGGAGCAGTTGGGGGTTCGGTGCTCAAGGGTCTCACCTCAGTCGTGGTATTGAGGGTGGAAGAGAGCGCTGGTCATTCACTCCCCCCACCTACAATCCCTGCCGGACCTGAGACTCGAACCCACGACCTTCAGGTTACAAGTCCAACTCTCTAACCCCGATATTTTTTTTCTTTCACTCACTTGAGACCACCCCCAGGATTTACAATGGCTTGTAGAGTGTCTATAAAATGACTGACAGTCTGCACATCCAAACACAACCAGCCATTCAGGACTGACAATCAGTTTTCCAAATGGGTTTGAACCTTTAAACCACCAAATAGTGTGAGTTTAAAAGAATACTAGAGCATGTTTTCAGCATGATCTCTGTCTACTACATCTGTAACGTATGTGTGATGACAAAAGACAAGACTTTTAAAATTCGCTGTGTTTACTTTGACTTTTACTTTTTTCCCCCCTTTAAATGACATACAACAGTACAGCAGCGTGTACCTAAAAGTTTTCCATGGGTTAGTTGAAGCCTAGTAACTAAATTTCTGTAGAAAAAAAAGAAGGAATTGCCATTAAGTACGATTATTTTGTTGATTATTTTAACAGTATCTTGCCTCTGCTGCACCATCAAAAGTTGAAATGCTTACTTTCTTTTTTTTTTTTTTAAAAAAACTGTATCCGTACATATTTGTATACAAAAAACATCTCTAGATGTCAAGGCAGACCTGACACTGAACGTATGTCACTCCCTGTCTCTAAGCGGTATTCTCTGTGTGTGTCTGTACAGAGGTTGAGGATGTGCATGGAGAAAGTGGACGAGAGGGCGCCGGAGTACATCCGCATGGCCGAGTCGCTCAAGTAAGACCTCAGATGCTTGGGATAACTGGTATACTGTGCACTGGCTCAGTTTTCAGTCAGTAAGTTCTCCCTCTGTAAGGGAAAGCACATCTAACACAGTGTAGAATGTGGAGGTGGATCACTGATTGATTCTTTGGGGCTGTTCTGTGTCTGGGGATTCAACGGCTCTTGTTTCAACTTTTTACAGAAAAAGAGTTGGCCGGGAAAAGCGTTTGCACTAGTTTTTCATCATTTTGTTCAGTATGGTGCATCTCATTGAAGCTGTCACTATAAATAGCAAGTCTGTCTTTTTGCAGTGCTGGTGAGACCACCTATAACCTAGAAACTGCTGCTGGCCTCCGGATGGAGGTGCAGAAATACTATGAGCACATCGATGCTCTAAGGTAGGCTACAGTCTTTACATACAGAGACTAATTATAGTTTTATTTAGGTCAATATAATCAGTGAAGTTCTTTAATGTATGTTATTTCTCTCTATATAAAGTATATAATGCGTGTGTCTCTGTCTTAGTAAGAAGATTCTAACACTTGGATTAAAAGATGAGGTGCCACCCCATCCAAAAGCAGTCCAGCTACAGAAGATGGTGCGCTACTCAGCGACGTTGTTTGTTCAGGTGACACTGAGACACACACAGACTGCATAATTCATCCTTATTTAAGCTCATTTGTTCCACGGAGATACAATAGATTGCCAAAAGTATGTGGACACCTGACCAATCACCCCTATATGAGCTTGTTTTACATCCCATTATAGATTTAGTTCTTCTTTTTTGTTACATTAACCTTCACTCTAGTGGAAGGCTTTCCTCTATTTTGTGGAACATCACTGTGGGGATTTGTGCTTATCCAGCCACTGGAGCATTAGTGAGATCAGGCACTGATGTCAGATGAGAAAGGCTGGCATGTTGTCGGTGTCCCAGTTCATCCCAAAGGTGTTCAGTGGGGTCGAGGTCAGGGCTCTGTGCAGGCCACTCAAGTTCTTCCACTCCAGCCTTGGCAAACCATGTCTTTATGGACCTTGCTTTGTCCACAGGGGCATTGTCATGCTGGAACAGGTTTGGGCCCCTTCATTTCAGTGAAGAGAAATCTTAATGCTACAGCATACAAAGACATTGTATACGGTCGTGTGCTTCTAACTTAGATGGAACAGTTTGGGGAAGATCCACATGTAGGTGTAGTGGTCAGGTGCCCACATACTTTTGGCCATATAGTATATTTATGTTGATCTTCCTTGCCTTCTGTGTACAGGAGAAGTTGTTGGGCCTGATGTCTCTTCCTACAAAAGAGAAATATGAGGAGCTGAAAGAGAAAAGAAAAGAGGAACAGGAAAAGAAGCTCCAGCAGGAGAGACAGGTAAGGAGCTGTATGATGAGATGACACTGTGCTTTTTAAAGTCAAGGCATTATGTTTTGATTTGATTTTAAAATAGACATGAATTTTTGTATACACTTCGGCACTGACACTCCCATACTTTATTGTTTTTCGGAGCCGTTTCGATTTTGCATGTGATAAAAACCTCATTATCCAACATGACAGAGACCAGAATTATTCAGGCTTTGTCTCCTATGAGGCCCACTTTCTGGTTATTTGAGAATTTTGGCACCACCATCACCGCCTGAGAAAAACAAACTTGTCAGTAGGCTACTTAAACTTACTGCATTTGCCTAGTGCATTTATTGCCTAGTATTAATTGGCTAATAAAATAAAATAAAATGGAACCACGTGAAAGTGCTGAAACTGTTTGAGCGTGTCTGAGAGCTGACTGGCGCAGGAGAAGAAAAGCAAACAAGCAGGATTTTTAATCTCTGTCCAATTATCTTTACCATGCCTACAATGAAGTGTTAAATGTAACACTTCATTGTAGGCATTTTTAATCTTTTTTTTTTTTTTCCCCAAAACTTTAGCCCTTGGTCAGAGTGCGCCACTTTTGACTATTTTTGCTGAAGTCAAAAATTCTAGCTAGGGTGCTGCATTAGTTCATCTTTCAAGTACAAGCCAAGACATTACTTTGTGAAACAGAGAAACGGGGCGGGGCTTCCTGAAAGTGTTGGTTAATATAGGAGAGCTCAAAACACCTGCGTAAATGTCGATTGGCTCATCTGCTGTTTTTATTATGAAAAAAGGACAGCTGTTTTGGTGTGTTTCAGTCTAGGACACACTACAACTTAGTAGGACACACTACAACTTACTTCAAATGTCTCCTGTGTCTATTACAAACCAAAGACGACAACTTGTTCTTCAAATGTTTTTATGGCATCTTTGTATGACTGCCTCTTACTGTTTCAGGCGGCACTGGAAGCACAAAAGCGTCGACTGGAAATCGAGAAGAACCGTGCAACCCACAGTGCCAATGGAGACGCCCCTCGGCCCCCACCAGGCCCTCGCATGACTAAAGGCGGCGGCTGGTTGCCTTCTTCGACTTCTCACTCAGCCAACGAACTGGACGACCCGCTGCTGCAGCAGATTAACAACATCGAGTCGTTCCTCCAGCAGGCACGAGCAGCAAATCGCACCGATGAGGCAGCCATGCTGGAGGAGAACCTGCGACAGCTACAGGAGGAGTTCGACGCTCAGCAGATGAGCCGAGCAATTGAGATCTCACAACGTCAAGCCCAGGAGGAGGACCTACAAAGAAGCCAGATCCTTCATCTCCAGCAAAGGGAGCTGGAGAGCAAAATGACCAGAATGGACTCCTCAGATTTGGGGGATTCAAAGAATGTCGCAGAACACTGGGAGAAGGAAGGAGAGAGTGGATGGGATTTGGAAACGAGTCCACAATGCAAGACTTTGTCAATAAACTCATTTCCACGTTTGCCAGGCAATTCGCCACCTTTACAGCGAGATGAATGCACTACAACTCCCCCTGGTGGAGAGGCTTCACTAAATCCGTTTGATGAAGAAGATTCCACTCCGGTTGAGGAAGACTCCACAAACCCTTTCAGTGAAGAGATCCAGAGAGAGCAGCAGCAGAAAGCTGTTGGAAAACCCAAAGAATACAACCCTTTCGAGGAAGGTGAGGATGAGGAGCAGGAAGTAGATGCTGGGAAGAAAAGCTCTTCCAGAAACCCCTTTGAGGACGATATTGAGGATGATGACAAAGGTAACCCCTTCAAAGACACATCAGACGGGACGCCATCCGCCTCAACCAATCCCTTTGAAGATGATGATGACAGTCCAGAACTGGACGACATAATTGAGGAAGAGCTGTTGCTTCAGCAGATCGACAACATCCGCGCGTACATATTTGATGCCAAGCTCAGCGGACGCACAGATGAAGTGGAGCTACTGTCCCAAAACCTGAGGGAGCTACAGTGCACTTACCAAGAGCAGAAGAAGAAAACGCACTGACCACTGTCCGTTTGTGTCCCTCTTAAAAGTTGTTCTTCTGTTGGGATCAGGACGCTGGAAGTAAAGATACATTTGAAGTGTTGTATGTTTTGCCATTTGTTTCAGTCACTAGTACTGACTGTTGGAATGCACCTATTACTGAGAGATCTAAAGCTGAAGAAGGTTGGATAAAACAAAGACTTAGCTGGTAACATTTATACATAGAATTTCTAATGTTAGTCATATATGAACAAACCATTTGGTCTTTGTCATTATCTTGGTTATATTAGGTCATAAAGATGTTTATTTTAGGTGTAAGGTTTGGGCCTCATTTATCAATCTTTAAGTGAAGTGTGTGTAAATGTTTTCGTAGACCAAACTGAACTAAAAATGCCTGCCAGATTTAGCACTCTTTTGGTAACGCTAATTTCCTTCATACTAACGTGTGCATGTTGGTGAATGCTATTCACCTATAAATTACCAAAATGCGTTCACAGCACAGATGATTTACGCTTTACTGACACCCCAAAACTAAAGGTAAAGCTCGCAGGGTGCTGAAAACGACAAAATGACGACTAAACAGCAAGAGCGCCTTCTAAGAGCAGACTGCGCTAAATCTACCAGTAATGCAGCTCAGCCACCGCAATGCACACACTAAGGCCTGTTACATACTCCATGCAAGCCATCGCATGCAACGACAAAAGGGGCTCCACATGGGGTGTTCCTGGACTATGCACGTATGTCCAAAATCTGTACTGCGATGCATCGTTCCACGCGTTGGCAATAGAGCCGCTATATACGAACATTACCCCAGGTACATCAAAATCAAAGAAAAATGCATTCGCGTAAATAGTAGCCATTTCAAATCTCCATTCTGCTGCCACTTTGACTTGACTTTACTTTGGTCTCTTGTGGATCAGCTTACTACTCCGTCAGGGCTCCCGAATGCACGTAACGTATGTCATGCACTTGCAGCCGTGTTTGCATACACTAGTAGAGTATGTAACGGGCTTAACTCTTCCTCCCTTTACAAGGCTTTTTGAGTAGCTAATTGAGTAGCTAGTCTTATTTGTCTTAATTTATGGATTTGTTTTGGATTGATGACTGACGTTATTAATGTGAAATGACTGCGTTTCACAAAATTGGCATTAAGTTAGTGGGTAATTGAAATATAAGCAATTCATACCATCTTATATAAAATTTCAATATCTAATGCAATTATGTGATTTAAAGCCTCACATTAATGAGTCTTCTTATACTTAAACTTACACAATCTCAGCAGCTCTTGTAGGATACAAACCTTTTTCTGAATTAACTGGATTTTCCTGATTTTTTTTTTTTTTTTTTTTTTTTCCCCCACACATTTCTTGTGCAAATGCTCCTGCAAAAGACTTTGTATTCAGTTTGATAAATGAGGCCCACTGTTTGGTAATATGGAGGAAACTGCTTATAGTTAACACAGGTGAGCCAAACCAACAAATCTGTTTTCTAACAAACACATAAAAAAAACACAAATGTCACCACAAGGAAAGTTAAGGCTGACATCAGGTTTCCTCATGATATATATATATATATATATATATATATATATATATATAGTAGGTAATATATTTAAAGGATTCTCAGTGACTTGGCAATATTCTCATCATAACACTATTACCAGCATGTTGGAAATGTCGCTTTGTCCAAGGGGTGCACAACATGGCCAGAATACGTTCATGATTATATTTCTCCATGTAAATTCGGTGATTCATCCGATCGCTAAAGCGCTCTTGTAGAACAACTGATCAGGCAGTTTATTGATTGATTGAGGGCTCATTTGTTTGGCATCGTTGTGTGCATTGCTGCTACCCAAAAAAAATCTCATCAGCAGCTAATTTTTTTTACAAGAAAGCACCTTATTACGGAAAAGTATCTTGTTACGAGGAATAGGTCTCGGTATTACGAGAAAAATATCTCAATTACAGGAAAGCATCTTATTACAAGAAAACGAGATTTCTGCTGTTTTTATAGTATAATTTGTCTCATAATAATGAGATGTTTTCTTGTAATAAGATATTTCCTCCATAATAATGTTTACTTGTAAAACCGGGATGTTTTCTCTTAACTAGATTATTTCCAATTGTAATAAGATGTTTTCTCGTAGTAATGAGATGCCGCTCCCATACTAAGAAGATGCTGATTGGTGATTTTCTTTCTTGCCTGATAGCAAGACATCTGTGATATTGTTGCAAAAGTGAGCATGCCATGATTAACAAGTGATGTACTGGGAATATATTTTCCCCGAGCACTGACGAGGGAATCTGTACCGCTTCAATTAGAGGTGAGTAATCAATAGTAGTTGTGTAAGATTTGCAATATTACAAATTTTATGAACATTTTATTTCGAGATCTACAGTTTGTGCCTGCTTTTTTTTTCCCCATGAAGAATTTCACTCTAATGCAAAGACCCCCTTCATGTCTGGTGCAACTGCTTTAAGACTTGTATGAATAATCTCAAGTCGTTTGCTGAAATGAACAAATTTTAGTTTAATCTTGAAAAACCATTTTCACCTTTAAACGTTGGAGCTTGTCAGCCGAAGTGGTGACCCTTTCAGTCATTTCTGATCAATTTATCAACTCCACACTCCGCACATTATTGGGTAATGCAACTAACTGTTGTGAAATCTGTTTTAATAGCTTTGTAATAGCTTTTTGACTTGGTATGCTGCACCTTCTACAGTCTCTTCTTCAATGCCGATGTTGGATGTCTGCTTAAATAATTTATCTACACATTAGTTACAAAATGGATATGTTGTCTAACACTAAACCAGTTCTGCACTGACAGGTCCATCCTATACACTTTAGGAGAGAATCACAGTCCTTTAACAGTTGTACACAGATTTATTTATCATGAATAGGCAGTATTTCATGTTACCTGACAGAGTACCACTAAACACACCTCTGCGCAGGGCCAAATGCAGAATTTCTTTTTTTTTTTGTGATATGTCTCTAATAAGTAGGCATAAATTTTGTGTTTGTGGCTAATGTCAGTGGAAAGTCTGGTAGCATTTGAGTAATGAAGCCTGTTCACATTCAGAATGCAAACACTGCACTAATAAAACTGATCAAATAAGAATATTGTTGTCAAGCGAATCTTTACTGTGGTGTCACTCATTTATCATCAAGTCTTAGTGAAGACCAAGTAGTAATTAAACAATAGTCCATTTTTTTATTTTACAAAAAAAAAAAAAACAACATACCATAGCTGCTTATTATTTCCCCAGTATGAGAAAGCCCAAAAGCATTTTCACACATACTGACTGTAGTCCATTTAGGCAGAAGAACTGACTGAGGGATGAAATGTTACAATCCTGTCCTCCCCTTTTCCTGTGACCAGGTTTAGTCCTCAGCGCTAGCGGCCATTTTGGTCCTGTATTTGCCAGTCATCTCTTTGGGCAAGGGCACGCGACCTGGGTGAGGAACCTGACCTTCCACTTCGCTTATACACTCGCGCAGGAAGTATTTTTTGGGCCCGAAGTTCGCAGGGTTTGAGGACTCCATCTTGGCTAACGCCTCAGCTTGCAAAACTTTACTGTGAGGAAAAACAGAGGGAGTGGTGTGTTAGAGTCTTGCGCATGTACACAATGTATTTGTAGTTTGTTCCTAAATGAATAAACAGCAGGCCCTAGGAGTTATGTTATCAGTGTATATTTGCAGATGATCACATGGTGCAAGCCCCTAAAAATAAGTGCAGGTAATATGCAGAAATATGTGCACAAAATCTGATCCTATTCCTTGCTGAAAGTAAATCTAAAATTTCATACCCTTCGGTCCTGCTTTGAGCGGTAACTATTTTTGGTCATATTAATAATTTCAGCATGTTTTAGTGGCAAATCTGAAAACTGATTGATTGATGATGAAGTGTTCAATGCAGTAAAGATGAAGGAACAATGCATTCAAGTTCACTTCTGAGACAATGTCAGCATTTACTTCTTAAATGTCAAACTGCTGATTGTTTTTTACTGAAGCGTTCAAGCAACGCAAGAGCAATGCAGTGAAGGTTTTGCTTTTCAGTTTAGCATGTTTTCCATGTCACTAATGAAAGGCAGTAATGTTTGTGTGTTGCACTCCCCCCCAACAGTGTGATTGCTATTGGCTCTGGCATGGAATCACGCTTGGATCGGTACTGAAAACTTCAATAAGGCGTAAAACAATTAATTAATTAATTAGATAATTAACAATTAATGTCCTATTTGCTCAAATGCTTGATCACAATTTCTTTTAAATACACATGTAAACTTTGTAATCAGAATAAGTTTCCAAACTTTGTTTATTTTGAGATTTTTAACATATATTCGTAAGACATGAATTGCAGCCATGTACAGCTTTATTTAGGTTTTTTTTCCCCCCCTTTTCAAGAGAAGAGAAGAAATTAATTCTAAATTGACATCAGCAGACACTGGTTGTGTGTTTTGGGCCATTTTGGAGGTGCACGGCTTTGCCAAAGAGAAGGTACAAAACAATTTGTGGCATAGCTTAAAGAGTCTTCATTAGGTTAAACAGAAGGGATAATGAAGCTCCTCGAGCAAGTGGTGAAACATCATCTACATTATTTGAACTGTCTTGATTTAGCAGAGATAGATGACTGATCAAGGACTTGTTTCATGAATAGGGTTTTTATTAACTGAAAACACAAGACTGAGCCATTAAAGACTGAAAGACTAAATACTGTCACAATTTTAAAAAAAACAAAAAGAAAGAAACACTTACTCTGACTTGGCCAGGATCTTCTTGACATGCTGGGTTATTTCTTTATAGTCTTTTCCTTCTACGTCCACCAATACCTGCTCGCCATCATCTACCAAATCATAACAATATCTTATGATAGGTGACAAGTCTGCTGGACTAGTCTTTCCAATGGACCTAATACTCAATATGCTGTAATCAATCTTCATGCACTCTGCTTGTGTGAGTTTATTATTGTCCTGTTACGAGTACACTGAAGCCAATTCCTAATAACTACGTTAGTAAGGCTGTTTTGTTGGAGTCAGCAAGACCACTAGGTGAAATGTAATTGTTAAATAATATACTAGACAAAAAAACATGTATTTACCAAGGTAGAATCGGAGGAAAGGTGATGGGGTCATATTTTTGAACATCATTATTTGAACCCAGGGATTTCTGTACTGGATTTGAGGCACAGAGAAGAACACAAACTTCCTGCAAATGACAACAAAAGTGTTCAACAGAATTTTATAATTCAAAAGTAAACTATTTATATGAACATCTTTCAGCTTCACTGTAAAAGAACTAGCCACTTGACTATCTTTCTATTTAGGGATTTACAGAAACATTTCAACACTTATTGCAACACAGAAGAACATTAAATTATATTACACAAATTAATTCATATTCTTTCCCTAGTGAGGGATTTGTACCTATGCTAGGTTTATAGGAGAATATATGTATGCATACAGTTTAAACGTGAAATGTGTGTGTGTTCATGAAATGATTTTAGATGACACATAGGAACCACCAACACTGAGTGGACGTTAGCTAGCAAGCTAAAGAGCTAGGAGGTTAAGAGGTAGCAAGCTAAGAGCTAAGCAGGCTAATAGGTAGCAGGCAAAGAACTAGGAGGCTAAGAGCTAAGCAGGCTAAGAGCTAGCAGGCTAAGAGCTAGCAGGCTAAGTGACTGACCTTGCTCCTTCACTCAGTTCTCCACGCGTGTTGTAATTCACAGTCATAATCTTCACTGAGTTTCTGAAGACTACTTCTCCTTTCTGCAGATATTCTAATGTCCTCCGTATGGGGAACCTTCCTTTCATAGGCATGATTAAATGTTTATAAATGACACGCGTGTGTAAAATATTATTCTCAGCACCAGCTCATGTTCTTCTTGCGCTGCTCTGTGTTTACTCTGAGGAGGAAAACTGGGAAGTCGTAATTACGACGTCAGGTGCGTTCAAGTCACTTGAGTCAGAACAAGATGGCGGCGGTGTACTTTCTCCTAATTACCTACACAAATACAGCCTGGTTAAAAATAAATAAATAAATAAATAAAGCCAGGTTGTTACATCAGGTGAGTTTTGCTTTTTTTTTTTAAAAAATGTTTTTAATCGATTTATGAAGCCACTTTAAACGTTATCGTTACGCATTATATCGTAATTATACAATGCTATTGTATTTTGTGCAGGAAGTTATCTTGTTTTATTGTAAATTCAAATAAAAAAAGAAAAAATTCCGAAAATCCCGAGTTTCCTACTCGTAATTACGACTATTGTGGTGTTCACATGTGTGCAACTCGTAAATACAGTACAGGAAGTTCACTCTGTAAAGAGCCAGAGCTCCCTGAATTTCTGGGTATTCAGACTATTTTATGACTCATTCTCCTGTTCATAACAATTACCTCTTGAGTTATATACACGTATAAAAAAAGATGAAATTAAAGTTGTGTTTTCATGTAAAAATTTAACTTTTATTACTACTCTGATCAGCCATAACATTATGCCTAATATTGTGTAGATCCCCCCCTTGTGCCTTATCAGTTACTTAGTGCTGGCTTGAATGAAGTGAAACTTGACAGCATAACCCACATATAAAAGTGCAGTAACTCATCACTCATTATGTGATTTGACACCCATCAGTTACGTTAGTCTTTTTATAATTAAAAAGGACACATCCAACACAACTAGTTAATACATGTATATTTAAAAAAAAAAAAAGCTTTTGTTGACAAGACACTGAGGTCATTAGTTTCTCTGCAATGTACATAAATGAGTTAACTCCAAAAAAAAAAAAAAAGATTACTTGCTTGCTTTTAGTCTCTGGCAGATAAATATGTATTTCTAAGTCACAACATTTATACGCCATCTTGGTACAGCATTTAATAAAATGCATTAACTATTCCATGCATTATATACAAAAACAAAGTTGAATATCTCATTGCCAGAGAAAATAAAACGGTGTAAAATAGACATGCATTCATTTTAATGAAATTACATGTAGTATAAATCTCATTGAACATATCACAACAGCGATTAAAAACAGTCTGAATGGGTTTTAAACCCAAATATTTAGGTAGGCTTTTATACAGTACATATACATTTCTGGTATGTAGATATTCATCTCCTTATGTTTGAAGTTCACCCTAAATAGGGTACATAGATGTATTTCACACTTTCGTATAATATTCATAAGTGCATGATTGTACTTTGAGTACGTTTCACAGAAGACAGCTGTCATGATTTCATATGGCAGAAAACACACTGAGCCACGACGGCTTGTTTCTAATGAATAAATTAAAACATAATGGAACACTAACTGTGTGAAACCTGCTGGTACAATGGAGCTCACTACATTATTTACCGCAGTCACCGATCAGAATTCTGAGGAGTGATCTTGGATCGTTCTATCACGTGAGACTAAAATCAAAATATTAAGAATTAATGGAAAAGAGTGGAACTGATATATAATGAGGAATCATTCAAATAAATACAACTGAACAGGGAGAAGGATGGAGGATATAGGATAATAGTAAGTGAAGAAAGCATGATGCGCAGGATAAGTGCATCATCCTTTTATATGCTGATTGTCTGAACAGCAGAGGTGTTGTTTTGTAAATCAATACCAAGATCATTGGAGTTATAGATTCAGAGCTCACATATATCAGGTATCTGCATGACCTACATTAAGCCTAATCTGTGGCTTAAATCTTTAAAAAAAAATAAAATAAATAAATAATAATAAAAAAAACTTTACATTTTCAAAAATGGATTACCACTGACATTGCGATTTAGTGCAAAACGAGGCTTAATGCACATCTGGGAAACTGATCCTAGAAGTAATAATGCCTGTTTATCAGGGTCTCCTCTTTTCCTCTCTCTCTCTCTCTCTATATATATATATATATATAAAATGTGTGTGTGCACGTGTGTGTGTGTGTGTGTGTGTGTGTAAGAATATTTAATACACTATGGAAGGCAAAAAAAAGATCCTAGATTAGACCCAGGACCCTGGGTCACAGAGAGACCCATGCAACTCTTTTGCATAAGAATTCATGATGAGGTCGGTTTCAGGATCATAAGTGAACAACGAAGGATTTCCTTTACACTACCAAAGCGCTACTACAGTTTGTTGACGAGGAGTCAAATCCTTAATACACAGATCTTCAATAATACAAAAGCGTGCGTATGGTTCGTTTTCCCCTTAGCCATAAAGTTTCTGACTGGAAAACAAGTGCTTAAAAGTAGCTGATTGACTTTTTTTCTTTTTTTTTTTTTCATTTTCAGAAAAAATAAAACAATATTGAGTTTCAAAACTCAAAAGTCCCATGATGCATCACTCTTAGAGAACTAAAATGCAAACCATATTAAGTAACATTCAGTCAGACAGTATCACTGTTACAGTTTTTTGCTAGGAAAATGAAATGCTCGACGCAAGGGGAAAAAAAAAAAAACTGATGGTCCTAACTTTTGCATTGCTTTGCAATGAAGGCAAGTGATGATGGGAGATTGTAGGATTTCAGTCTGCATCTGTAGCTCAAAACAGGCCACACTGGAGTCATGCGGTAGGACCACTGATTTGGCTGTTGTAGTCGGCGGTCTCCATTTTGAGGATGTACGGGATGATGCTGTCAATGGGCACGTTTCCGATTAGCCCGGTGAAGAAAAGTTCTTCCGTTATGCTGGAGCTCATCAGACGCAGCGCTGGCAGACGCATCAGGGTTCGTGCCAGTCTGCCAATCCAATCAGAGGAAGCCATTAATAAGGAAAAGAGTAAAGGCAGAGGGGTGAACAAGATGATGAAGATCAACGTACAGACCTGTAAGTGTCATCTGGATAGGTCTTCTGTACGTAATCCTGCAGCTCCATCTGCGCTTTCTCCTGAAACTTCTCGATCTGGCTGCTGCTGTTCAGGCCTGGGTGGTCTTGTAGAGTGAAGGAGAAGTTTAAGCTCTGTGTTTTCTTGGTAACATGACAAGCATTTTTGGTCTTAAGTTCAAGACAGAGAGCTGTTACGCTGATGAGTGAATGACTGTTTTTTTCCTAACATGTTTTGCAGACATTCCACAGCACTAAATGTGGATAGAAATGAACAAAAAGTCTTTGCCTGTGGTGTAAGAGGAATATACACTTCAGGAAGGAACAGCACGTCTCCTTACATAAGAACTGAGCAGTTTAAATAAGGAAGAGGCATTGGTACGTGGGTAAAACTTTAAATAACCCTATGAAATATGCCCAATATTAAATTGGTTTTTAATTAAATTTCATGGCTTTGGAATAGGTATTATGTTTCCTATACTATTTTATTCTTTTACTCAATAATAAGGTCAAACATTCATTTCAAATGAGATTAACAGAAATTCAGCCCACTGAAATGTCAGTCAGTCAACAGCTGATTATTATTAGAAAGACCAAAAAGAGACAATAAAAATTGTGGTATAAAAGTTGAGTAGATTTTCATTTCCATTCAGTTTATATACAGGTATTGGGTGGGACAAATTATTGTTCCTCTATGACCATGGTACTACACACAATACAAGTACCATGGACAGAGGACAATATAAAGTGCAAAAAGGTGCACACTCCGCTACCTATGCTGACATTTTTTTGCTGTCTGATATTTCAATGCATTTGCGGTTTGGGTATCCAAACACCTCGCTGTTTCTGGAAGATGAGCAAGATCCTAAAATGCCAGCTGTAATTCTTTGGCCTGTGTAGGAAGAGTGTCAGGAATGTGTGTGTACCTGGACTGAAGAGGACGATGGCTTTCAGGTAGGCGTACTCATAGCCGTCCGTCTCCAGCTTTGCCATGCTGTTACAGAACTCCTGCAGCTTCCAGATGTGCTCCATCACCAACTTCACTCTTTCACCAGACAGCTTGTCTTTAAGTAACGAAGGAGTGATTAGGTACTGGAACATTAAGGACTGTCACATTTCTCCATCAAAAAAAAAAAAAAAAAAGACAAACAAT
>CM040982.1:21148276-21150562 GCA_022985145.1 Pangasius djambal
TATTTTTCAATGCATGGAAAAAACTAATGAAAGTGTGAGTATGTGTAGAGAGAAGAAGGAGAAAAAAAAAAACAAAAAAAAAACACCCACACTCCATCTTCATGCCCATCTCGAGGCACTTCCTGAGGCGGCAGAACTGGCAGCGGTTGCGGTGGTGCTTGTTGACCACACAGTCTTGGTTGCTGCGGCAACTGTAGGTCAGACTCTTCCTGACACTTCGTTTGAAGAAACCCTTGCAGCCCTCACAGCTAACAGCTCCATAGTGCCGCCCTAAACACACACCCACACAGATGAATTAAACGTATTACACAGATGGAAGTAAACTTGTAAGAGTGTGCAAAGTGCTCATGCAAATTTGTGTGTGTTTTTACCTGAGGCTTTGTCTCCGCATACGACACAGTACTCTACAGGCTGCGGTCGGCCCACTTCCCCTCCTTTACCCAGAATCCTCTCCACCGAGACTGCATCTGTGACAAACTGCACCACCACACAAGGGGAAAAGTCACCATTTTTTTTTAACACGTCATCACACTTAACACCTAAACCGAGTTACCAGTTTATTAGTTATTATAATGCGACCACTTCTGACAAGATATTATTCGTGTAACGGATTATTCTCAGCACAGCCGTGACTACTGACATGGTAGTGACATGACAGTGTGTGTGTGTGGTGCTGATACGAGTGTATCAGGGGCAGCAGTGACACTGAGATGTTTAAAAACCCAGAAATCCTGCTGTCCCAATACACTTGTACCAGTATCTCACACACACAGTACCATGCTGCTATCATGTCAGTGTCACTGCTGTCTTACAAATAGTCCACTACCCAAACAATATCTTGTCAGTAGTTCTGTGTTGCTCGTTTTCCATTGATGCTGACAAACAGGTAAGTTCTATACACTGTGTGTACCTGTATTCGACCAGGTACCAGGCTGTCAGCTGTGGTGAAGATGAGCTGTTTCGTGCTGGGGCTGCTGGGGGACGCCAGGATGACTTTGCCCGTTGCCGTTGCATCGTGAGCAGCCAGGATAAACTGCTGCTTGGGCACGCTGGCCGGATCTACAGCTGTCACAATCTGGATCTTCTGTCCCGTCTGCTGATCCGTCACAATCTGAGCAGGAGGATGAGAAGCATGCTATCAGTATGATCAACTTCTCTCTTCAGTGCTTTTGCGATTAGTGCTATTATGTGCCTAGAACGGCGTTCCCCTACATTTTAGGAATTCACTTGCCTTTTTCAAGATATACTGTATGTGTGGCAGCCCGAGAAAATGCTTCACATTTGACATTTCCAAATATATAGTTCTGAAAACTATAGACTTTCCTGAACTGAAGTATAGTTTTCCTATTTGTAAAGTTTAAGCATTTTGAAGTCTGGTTAAGCACAAAAGTGAAAAAGGCAACAACACCACACTTCTAAAAGTGCTGCTATTTATTGATTTCATCCGCATTTTATTTAACACGTGATAACATACAATACATTTAAAAATCAACATGAAAGCTGTCTATCTTTACAGCAGAATTTATTCATAGACTATTCAAAAAGGTCCTGTCCATCCAGCAGTCATTCCATGTTTAACAATATATAAGTAAATAACCTTTACAGATTCTTAATTATTATTACAATTATTATTTGATCACAAGTTTTAATGAAATATTACACTCTACGTGTAGAGGCGTACTCACTGTAAGACACCAGTGTGCTGGTTAAGCTTTCATTCAAATTCCACACCAAAATAATCAAACAGACTAACCAAAGTTTTGACTGAGGTCAAAATTCCAATTCTGCAGTCTCTTAATTAGCTCTCCTTTGCAAAAGAGGTTCTACCTCAGTGGGATTCTCCTGGTAAGATGAAGGGTAAAACAAATACATTTAGCTAAAACTAACTCTGTGGTGAAAGGGTTTTCAACTAAAAAGTGTGGCCCAGCAACGGAAGATTCCTTGCAGATGCTTGCAAAGGTCCGATAAGCAACGAGCATACCTGAATGGCGAAAATGGTTACCTTATATGGTGTGTATGTAATATATATTAAAATATATATATATATATATATATATATATATATATATATATATATATACACATATACACACACACATATATATATATACAGTGGGGAAAACAAGTATTTGATCCCTTGCTGATTTTGTTGGTTTGGCCACTAATAAAGACTCGATCAGTCTGTAATATTAATGGTAGGTGTAGTCTAACATGCTGAGACAGAATATCACAAAGAAAATCAAGAAATCGACTTTAAAGAATTTGTATTAATTTATTTGCATTTTA
>CM040982.1:21150662-21166200 GCA_022985145.1 Pangasius djambal
ATACTTCTTTTTCTCAATAAAATATAAATAAATTAATATAGATATTTAAAAGTTATTTTCTGGATTTTCTTTTTGATATTCTGTCTCCACATCTTAGAATACACCTACCATTAAAATTACAGACTGATCAAGTCTTTCTTAGTGGGTAAACCAACAAAATCAGCAAGGGATCAAATACTTGTTTTCCCCACTGTATATAAAATTTTCCCCAGATAATCAGGTTGTAATGGACATGCAATTAAAAAAAAAAAAAAACTGTTAATTTTCCCTAGACTTTTAGGACACCCTGTACAGTATTTCTAAAATATAAACAAATCAGTCATTTAAAACATCGTGAATGTGATCAGGGTAAAGCATTTCCCAAAGATGAATTGAAAGAATGCAGGATGCGTCACATCGAATGCCACACACTCCCCTGTACATTCCCTTGTTAATGAACGTGACCTTTCTTTGAACCACATATGTGAAGCACATTTCTGTGACTTTTTTTTGTCCCGATGCACACCTCTAGAGGAAACATAGCTGTTTTGAACGTGAAATGGAAAATAAATGCATGCTGTTATGCAATTCCGTTTGCATCACATTCTTTTTTGAACAAGTCATGTCGTCACTTCATTAATCAGACCAGAAAGAGTAAATAAAATAAAAAGAACCCTCAAGCACTCTCTGGCCTGATGAGCTTCCTCCAGGGAAATAATTTTCATAAACGAGTGTGATTGGCCATAACAGAGGTAAACAGAGTCACTGAACTACAGATAGTTTTTTCAGCTCTACTACAGGAAGTCCAGTGACTTCCTCCAATCTTACATATATATTTTTTTTTTTAAATAAGCGCTAAGACGGAAATATGCTAAAACGTGCCATTTCACTTGCACTAAAAGCCCATCTTTACGCTTTTCCAGCACTTTACTAATATTTCCCTGACATTTTATCCACTTCCACCCATGTCTACACATTCCCAGATCTTCCAGGACACGAGAACCTTGACGCATTTTATTCTATTAACTGTAAATGTGACACGTGTATGTCTGTGCTGTCTAAATAAAAGTCATGTACCTGGATTCTCTGTGGCGTGGTGACAGAGGAGTCAGTGGAGATGATCTGAATGCGCTGTGGAGAAGCACTCATCACCGGGCTGTCTGTAGGAGATGCCTGCGTCTGCAAGGCACACAAACACAGTTAGACATTTAAATCACAACGTGCATATCACACACACACAGAGCAAATAAGAGAATGGGGGCAAGATGTCCTCTCGTTAAACTTGTCCTTTGCGGGTCAAGTGCCGTGTTTCCATGGAGACCAGTCGTGCAATACAAAGACCCACAAAGAGCTGCGTAAACACACACTGGAGACTTTCGCACAAGGTAGAAGAAGATGTATTTTCCCCAAAGAATCTTTTTTCAAATTTAATAAATCATATTTGAATGTGATGTTAAGTGCTAAACAGTCAAATACCAGACATGCTTATATTGTTATTGTTGGCTTCTGGTGTGTGGATTCTTTGTGCACCGTTTCCTTGATAATTTGGAAAACGCTTTCGTAATTTATACCCAGAAACAAGCATGATTTCTCAGAGACAGTTTAAAGAGGAAATAACGCAACAGAGCAGATCATGTGTCTAGTTGATCCAACAGGCCCGTCTGCTCTTAACCACTAACATCTCTCCGGCTGTTATAGTTGTATTTTGCAACTGAATCTTTTTCATTGCTCCTGTAGCATGTAATAGAATTGTGCATCAGGACCAAAAACCCAAGGGACCCAAAAAAAAAAAGTCACAGGAGCACTCTCATGCAGGTGGTGAGAAGCTCACTGGACAAAGAAAGGCCACGTTCATTAACATGGGAGGGATTGGGCAAAGTTTACGCTGGAGGGGGTGGGATTAGTCAAACTTTCTGCTGGAGGGGGTGGGATTGGGCAAACTTTCTGCTGGAGGGGGTGGGATTGGGCAAACTTTATGATGGAGGGGGTGGGATTGGGCAAACTTTCTGCTGGAGGGGGTGGGATTGGGCAAACTTTATGCTGGAGGGGGTGGGATTGGTCAAACTTTATGCTGGAGGGGGTGGGATTGGGTGGAATTGGGCAAACTTTCTTCTGAAGGGGGTGGAATTGATTAAACTTTCTGCTGGAGGGGGTGGGATTGATCAAACGTTCTGCCTGAAAAAATGGTATAGGTCAGACTTTCTGCTGGAGGGAGAGAGCCTGATCAAACTTTCTGCATGAACAAATGGGATAGGTCAGACTTTATGCTGAGGGGAAGGGATTAGTCAAACTTCCTGCTGGAGCAAGAGACATTGGTCAAAATTTTTGCTGGAGTGAGAGGGATTAATCAAACTTCTTGCTGGAGTAGGCAATACTGATCAAACCCTCTCCTGGAGCAGCTGGGATTGATCAAACTTTCTGCTAGAGCATATGGGACTGATCAAACTTTTTTTGTTGTTGGAACAAATAAGATTGGTCAGACTTTCTGCTGAAGGGGGCAAGATTAGACAATTCTTTTGCTGGAGAGAGAGGGATTAGCAAAACTTTCTGCTGGAGCAGGAGGGATTGATCAAACTTTCTGCTAGAACAAATGGGATTACTCAAACGTTCTGCTGGAGCGAGAGGGACTGGTCAGCATTTTTTGCTGGAGTGGGTGGGACTGATTAAACGTTCTTCTGGATAGAACAGGATTGGTCACACTTTCAATCTCAATCCATTCATATAATCAAAAAAACACATCCCAGAGAAATCTTCTATTTCAAGAAATAAGATGGGACGATATTGATTAAAGTACACTTTAAACAGAGGCTCGTGTCTCACTCAGTCTTACCCTCACATTTACACAAAGGTCACTCACCTCAGCTACCTGCTCAGTGGTCACTATCTGCTGAGCCAGCATCGCCAGGTTGGTTGTCATGCTGATATAAGGTCATTAGCAGTGTCTTACTGGAGCAAGGCCACTGCTGCATCTGTTATGACCAGCTGGACCTGTGCACCACATGAACACACTCATACAGCTGCGTACACAGAAACACTCACTTGCACATCTGACATTGGTTAGGATGCTCACAGTACACCATTTACATTTATTTAATTTATTTAGTACCAGTACTTGTTTAGCCAACATTGGGGTAACTATAAACAATACATTGTGCATATAACTAGTTAACTAGCTTACGTCATTGAATTAGAGGAACAGTTGGTAATTTTAGAGGCTCCTGTTTCCTTATTATTTAGATTTATTCATAATACATGTTAAGACTAATAAACTTACAAATTAGAGATTTCTAAGATATCTCTGAATTTACATATGTGATTATTTTAGATTTACAAACACTTAAAAACTGTAGCAAAATTCAAACGGTACCTTTAAGATGACACACTATACCAGTCATTCTCAAAATGGAGCCAGATTATTATTTTATAATACTATTTATAATAAATATAAATATTTATTAATATATTTATTTATTATTACAGTGGTGAAAACCACAACTTACCATTACCAAAGGTATTACGTTTAGGGGTCCAAGCACCAAAGTCTAGCTCAGACCTAATGTGTTACTGTACAGCATTTGGCCTATAACATTATGAAACGACTTGAAATTAAATGTAGCAAGTAACAAATGTCAACACAAGAGTTATTTTTTTTTAACCATTCAAGGAAAAACATAAATTATTGGTGAAACTATGTGTGCTTCACTGAGGGTGAGTCATGGGCAACAGCGTAGACAGCATGCGTGTACGCTGACCATTTAGTAATACATCAGTGCTATTAAAGTTTGATTTCGAATACATATTTGGGATACTACTGTAGCAGCCTGCCACATCACATTCCAGTCTCCCAAGTTTGGCATCATCTTACACATTTACAGGAAAGGCTTTTTTTTTTTTTTTTTTTTAAACAGGAAATGACACCATGCCCTCCAGGTCAAACTGAGTCATTACACATCAATATTCAGTTACTTTATGGAGTATGAAGGTAGAGTGTATTGTTTTAAAGGTACAGTGCATTATTTTTAAAGGTGCAGTAAATTATTGAAAAGGTACAGTTAATTATGTTAAGGATGTAGGACATTACTGTGAAGGCACAGGGCATTTTAAGGTACAGTGCACTATATTAAGGGTACAGTACATTATTTTATGGGTACATTATATTAAGAGTACAGTAAGTTATTTTAAAAGTACGGTATATGCTAATGCCCTTGTAATACACTTCTGCAGGTCATACACAAGCAAACTGTCATTTTTTAAAAGGCTACATATTATATTTTAATCCATATAAGTTATTTGTCCTTATGATTTGATGCTCCTGTACTGCACTCTTGAACGCTGCATCTGCACTGAACCTAAAATGATGTTGCAGAGCATCTATGGGGTCCCAAATGCGGTTTTTAAAGCAAAGTCTGTCCTTGAATCTCTTTTTAAAAAGTTCATTAGGTGTTGTTTTATTGTAAATCTGTACTATGACAGCAAAGAAGCTGCAGAAATCCTCACACTCCTCTCAGAGGGGCAAAAAGGCACAAAATGGAGAATCTGGCGGAATGCCAAAATAAGGACACTCAAGTATCACATACAGTTTCTTTAAATCAATTTGAAACGTCTGTTTTTTTTTATCATCAGAGGTTAATTCATGCGATGTCTATCGGATTATAAACTGAGTCGTGTATCCTATATATTCAGGTCGGGCGGAGGAGGGAAAAAATTTTTTTTTTTTAAAAAAAAAAAAAAAAACACCCACTGTCCCGAGATGGCAAAGGTAAAAGGGTCGCTTCATTCCCCCACCCATATTGCGACAAATCCCGCCCCCTGCGCTAGGATTGGTCAGTATTATCCAGACTTCTGCGCTTGGATTGGCTACTAGACTGTCCAATCGGCAGATAGCTTGTAATAGCCAATAGTGCCGCAGAAATTTGGGTTTGCCGAAATACGGGTAGAAAAATGAACGATAAACAGTCGGGTTCAGCAGCACAGCAATACAGTTAGCCTACTAGGCTAATTCTCGGTCTGCTTTGTCGCGCGCATTTTTCGTATAAAATTCCAGCTACAATCTACATGAGTGTTTGTTTGTAAATTGGCAGCTGCTGAGGAATATGTGTGCAAAATGGCAGAATGTGATCGACACGCTTTTGTTTTCAGTCGGCGGGTAAGAAATGTGCGGTCCGACTGCACTGCACGGCCTGCCGTTAAGCCTCGGTGCCGGGCTGCTTCCCCGCTTAGCTAAACCACAGAAAACCCGTTTTTATCTTGCCTATTTTAAGCAGCGTTCATGGTCGCGGGAAACAAAAAAAATAGAAATATGGCTTACCTGTGACGCTAGTGAACGTAGTTTTACAGTCGTTACGGTTAATACAAATGATTTGTTATTATTTTTCTCCTGTGAAAGGTCATAGTTCGTGACCCCGTTTCGGCCTGCTGGGAGTTTTTTCTCTTCCTCCCTGTCGCGCGCTCGCTCTGCCCCCCTTTTTCTCTGCGCTCGCGCGCACCAGCCACGACGACCAGACGGTACTGACGTCATCGCGTCTGCCTCCTCACGCGCGCGCTGATTGGTGGATTTCCACATGGCGTTTTAATACTGCTTTGTGTGTATTAAATAATCATGTCAGAGGGTAGTGCGCTACCCGTGGTGACCTGATAATAACCTCTGGTGCTCTCATTTGTTTTCGCTGTTATCAGTAACGGTTTCAGTTAATGTCGGCACAGTGATGTAATGCCTGTAAGGAATGTTGGTGCATCAAACAAAGCACCAAATACATTAAACTACCAAAGCATTCCCTGCTGAAAGCCCCAGCCTAGTCTGAGCAGCTAGCAGCTGCCATAACACAGGCCCAGCTGCTCATCTTTACCAGCTGGTAGAAAGGAAACAGGTTCTGAATTGCTGCTAATGTAACATCGTAGACGTTATCTGCAACCAGATTCAATCTCAGACGTTTATTGATCAGTTTACAGAAGATTCAAGATTTTATTTATCAACTACACAGTTATATGTGCAGTGAAAACCTGGCCTACTCCTCTTTAGACTGCATTTAACTACTAAATAAAAAATCAGAAATGAATAAGAAATAAGGAAATAAGAAATATAAGTACAGGAATGTGCAAAAAAAAT
Organism: Pangasius djambal; assembly: GCA_022985145.1. NCBI lineage: Eukaryota > Metazoa > Chordata > Actinopteri > Siluriformes > Pangasiidae > Pangasius > Pangasius djambal. Next base: position 21,156,748 of record CM040982.1, read on the forward strand.
GGATGTACAAAATATGCAGTATGTTATGTGTACAAAATAAGTAGTACTATGGAGAAGAAGTAATAGTTGAAGTTGGGAAATAACTCCCAGCTGGCTAACAGTCTACCAGCTTGAGCAGCTCAGTCTGTATTTTGGCATGTGCTAGCTCATGATGAATTCTTCTTAAGTTGTGACATCATTAGCATACTATTACAGTAGTACACTTCGTGAGATTTCTTTTCCTTTTCAATAAATTTGATGAAATCTTAAACTGTATTTGGTATCTAAAATTAGTTAAATGACATCATGATGACATGTCTTAAAAATGACATCATAACAAACACACACACACACACACACACACACATAAATATATATATATAAGCACACATATAGTGTGACATTCTCTCTCTCTGTTTTAATGCCAGACTTTTCTTTTTTAAAAAGGCTTATCAGTGAATGTACTGTATGGGCCAAAGTAATCTCTCTCTCTCTCTCCTTCTCTGTGCGTGTGTACAGAGAACAGAAGGGGGTGTATGATAGGGAACAGCCAATAGGAATCAATAAAATATTCTAGGCTTCTTTTCCATTTTGCCCTCAAATCACTTTTGCTTTCCTTTTCAATAAATTTGATGAACTCTTAAGCTGTATTTGGTATCTAAAATTAGTTGAGGGCTCTTGTAAGAATGACGTCATAATAAATAAACATATTTCCATATATAAGCACACATATTCTCTCTCTCTCTCTCTCTCTCTCTCTCTCTGTGTGTGTGTGTGTATGTATGTATGTATGTACAGACAACACAAGGGGGTGCATGATATGGAACAGCCAATAGGAATCAATAAAACATTCTAGGCCTCTTTTCCATTTTGTCCTCAAATCAATAAAGTCCTAATAAAAGATAAGAAGTTTTTTTTGAGACTGGCAAAAAAAAATCACAGAGGATATGCATGACATAAAACAAGAAATCTTGCACATAATTTGCATACTGACAGACAGCAATAAAGGATGACAGCAATAAGAGTGCAATCACGCGTAATAGCCTGCAATAAAAGGCGTGAAGCGTGCTTCATTTTCAGCACAGCGATGCAACACTTCACCGCTAGATGGCGCCTGAATACACAAAAAAATGCAGCCTACAACAACAAATTGTGCTTTGAGTAACCACACATCTTCCTGCTATTATTGGAGGGATTTTACACGTTTCCTGTGTCTCTTACAAGACGAAAACGACGACAGATGCATTTGAGAAGGGTCCTGGACACTGAGCTGACACACTGACTGTGAAGTCGGTTTATTTTCTAGGCTGGTTTGAGGAAATGCACAGTGGAGACGAGGAGATAAGTTGCAGTCTGAATAACGGGACGGATGTGTGTGTGTGTCGGATGTTTCAGAAAGATAAGGTGTGTCTCACTGAGCTGATCTTCTAACAAACACTAGAAATGTTTGTAGATGTTGATGGTGATGTTGATGTTTGTTTACAATCGACCTGAATGATATATAAGATACATAGAATATAAAGAATAAACATGTTTTTTTTTTTGTTTTTTTTTAATATATATTAGGTGTTAGGTGTTAATTTAGCTAGTATGGATACAACACGCAGTAATAAAAAAAACGTTATTTTTATTTTTAATATTATTTGAATATTATTATTATTATTATTTATTTATTTATTTTTTTTTTTATTATTTTTTGGGATATATATATAGAGAGAGAGAGCTAGAGAGAGAGAGAGAGTTAATGGTTTTGGGCAAATGTAATTTCCGGTGACGCGGTTAAACTGCACGATTTCCTCAAAACACCAGTTCTGATACAACTTAGCTACAATATTGTATTTCCAATCCATTTGAGAGTATATCTCCAAAATAAGACTTAAGTGAAACTGATATTTCTCTCTAGTTCATTCCTGTCAGTCTGTTATGTTTATGTGAAATGGAAATGGTGGTATAAACAAGACCAAGATGCTAGTTTCCAAACGTAGCCTCCTTATTTTATCTGGTGAACTTTAAGTCTAAATTTTTGTCATATTAAACCCACAAGATAATAGTGTAGCTGTGTGTGCGTACCTGATTTCTTAAATCTGACAACCCTTTACTGGATTATTGTTCACCCAATTGTTTCTTTTCTTTTTTTTATACAGACAGATCTTCGTGTTGAAGATATGCTGATGCTGCTATTTGCCTGTGCAAATGCTTTTAGGCTCTTTTGGGTGTAACCTTCAACACAGAACACTACTTCTTCCCAGCATTAGAAACAGAAGTAAAACTGCGTGATGATAAGTAAAGTATAAAGAGAAACATTTCTGATGGTTTGTGGCTGAACTTGCGTCTGCAGGAATGGTGATCCGTGGCCTGTGGGTTTGTAAAATCCGTTTGGTGAAGCACTTTGGGCTGGCCCAAGTCCTGTGCCTACTGGTCTTTACCTGCCTTTTTGTAACTCTCTTCATCGACTACATTGAGTCATGGGTCACTTCTCTACGAATGAATGGAGTAGGGGGTGCCCACGGAGGGATTCTTCCTCAGAGCGTGCCCCCTACCCGTCCAGAAGAATACCTCCTTATGCCAAGTCCGCTTGTTTGCCAGCGTGCAAAGCCCTATCTCATCACCATGGTGACCTCGGCCCCTGCTAACAAGAAAGCTCGTCAGGCAATCCGTGATACCTGGGGTGGTGAAGTGCAAGTCCGAGGTTATCGGGTCATGACTTTGTTCATGGTAGGACAGGTATCAGATACTGTTCTGACCAAACAACTGACAGATGAGGCACGGGAACACGGAGACCTGGTTCAGGGTCGCTTCGTGGACTCATACGCTAATCTGACCTTAAAGACCTTGTCCATGTTAGCTTGGGCCCGGCGCTTTTGCCCTGAAGCTCGCTTCCTAGCCAAGGTGGATGACGATGTGATGTTCAACCCCAGTGCGTTACTACAGTACATCAACCTTAACTGGGGGGCACCAGAGAGGGAGCTTGAAGAACTCTACCTCGGGCGGGTTCACTTGCAGGTGGCACCGGACCATAAGCCAGGCAGCAAGCACTTTTTTCCTAAAGATGCGTTCTCAGGTGCGGTCTTCCCTGATTACTGCAGCGGAACCGCATATGTGCTTTCTCGTCCCGCCGTGCTAAAGCTCTCTCTGGCAGCTGCTGCCTCACCGTTGCCCAAGCCCCTGCCTCCTGAAGATGTGTTTATAGGTTTGTGTGCCAACACAGCTGGCATCGCTCCCACTCACTGCCCGCTCTTCTCCGGAGGACCACCCGTGCCGTATGCACGCTGCTGTTACCAGGCCATGGTGTCTGTCCATCATACTAAACCTGAGGAAATGCTCAACTACTGGGCAGACATGCATTCCAAAGCTCCCTGCTCCTGGGTGGTAGTCCGCTCTTCACTTGGCATTTGTAAATTGAGAGCACTAGTAGGATACTTGGTATGGCCTACATTATAAACAGAAACCCATGGAAAGCGAAGAAGAGTATGCAGTGTTTCTTAGACACACACACACACTTGTACAGCCTGTAGAAGCACATGACAAACTACCATGTATAGTTGTTTTATGTGCCAGTTGTCAAATACTTAAATGTCTGTGTTATTTATTACATTCCCTGTACAAGCACTTGATAGTCAAATGTGTTTCAAAAACACTTCATAAACTCCACTATAATGTTGTCTGAATTCATAGCTAAATATTTATATTTATATTTATTTATAACTATATAATGTTTTACAAGTAAGGTGTAAAAAAATTTTCTTGATGCAACTGAAGTGAGCTTGCTGGGCATGACCACTGTCTTTCAACTTTCATATTTATGAGGTTCGATGATAAAAACGACAGTAACGAATGTGTTTGATTTTAATATTTTCTAGGAAGAAAGATCATGTTTGCGAGAGTGCAATGGACAGTGTAAAAATGGGAACGCTGAATTTGTATGACCTTGCTCTCAAACCTGCCCTTCCACAGGAACATATGGCCTTATGCAACTGAAGATTGAAAGGCGAGAATGATTTTGACAAGAGCGTGAATAGTTGTAAGAGTAACTTTTACATAGTTCAATTGCTATTCTTTATATAACTGAATGCAGTGTGTTTTTACGACATTTTGTACTGCACGGGCTGATGCACATGGTCAAATGGTCAATGCTAATCGATAGGACTGTAAAGCAAAGCGGAATGTAGGTTATTATAGTTTTGCCCACTATTTATACTCTTTCACTGTCACATCTAGTAAACCTAAATCATAGCTGGGAGCTCTGAAGTCAGGATTTATAGTTATATTCAGTGACATTTAATATTTTTACCCACCAGACAAAGGCCCTGAGCTAACACTCAGGTTTGTAGGGCAAGAAAAAGCAAATATTAGCTACATAATTTACATGAAGCAGAGAAATGTGAAATTATGCAAAAAACAAACAAAAAAAAACCCTGACCACAAAATTCTGAATGTGATTTGCTATGCAAATTCATGAAGTTGGGAGAAAGTGGAACAGGATCAGGTGCCTAAAGTAATACTTGTAAATGCTAACATTGAAAAAAACAACTTTGTAATTGAGGTCTATGCTAATTCGAGTAATTTAGCATTTTATCATCCATATGAACTAGGACAAAAACAGACAAGAGTTTATAGTAATTATAATAATAATAATAATTCTTCCCATTTTTGGTTATTAGTAGAACGCACTACAACATTGCTAGTTTCATACAAAATGTTCGTACGAGAAAGAATTCATTTCTAAGCACTTTGGCAGGCGCTATCTAAAAGTGATACCTCCCAGTTCGACTGTAAATAATCAAAAGATTATGGATTCAGGTAACATTAGTATATGTAATACATATTTCAATCAACACACTCATGCACATGGCTCATGGGTGGATCCTGAGCTTGGGTTACAGTCTGTGTGGGTTCCATCCAGGTTCTCCGGTTTCCTACTGTCCAAAAACATGCCAGTAGGTGGATTGGCTATTCTAAATTACCCCTAGGTGTGAATGTGTGTGTGTGTGTGCGCACACGATGCCCTGCGAATTGACTGGCGTCCCATCCAGCGTGTATGTAGTTATTTTGAGTGACGTATTTATTAAGGCTTTAAGAAGAAAATGTCAGTTCTCGACATCTTGTGTTTTCCTAATCCATTTATGATTTAACACAGTAGCTAACTGTAACAGAGCAGCTATGAATTCTGTAACTGTACTGTACCAAAGACTGTCACTGTTTGTAGTTTGAGCACAATTTGGTGCAACTGAAAGTTTCAACATTAGTGATCCTTCATCATGGTAGTTCTAAATAGAATAGAATAAAATAGAATCAAACCTCCAGGCAACATCACAATGAACATGTTATTTAATATGTGAGTCCAACATGCTCGCGCTTTCACGTTAGCCACACAGTTTTAGGCACGCCATTAACAGAAGCATATGAAACTGAATGTGCAAAATATATCTTGTAAACTTATGATATGCCAAATTAAATGGTGTGGTGTGTCCTCTTGTCCTCTTGGTTATTACTGCTTGCTTCATGTCCTCTTAGTACTGCTTGCTTTGTCTTATCTAAAGACGTCCGGTGACTGTGTTATCAGCTCAATACAATGTGACATACATGTAACTGATTTCAAATAAAATACTGTATTACAGTCTGTGAGTCTGTGTATTATTTGTCCAACTTCTCCGACCTGGGAAATGCAAATACAAGAATTTCACCGTGCTGTACACCCATCTTTACGTGACAATACATTGTGTCTGCCTTTTAGTCTTATTTCATTAATGCTTTGCAGTAAAGGGAGAAATCTGATGCTATTAATTGAAGGTTAAAAGAAAACTGCAGACATTCAGAACTAGTAATTGTTTAAACGATCAATCTATCAGGGCAGACCTGGGCACCTGTCAGTCACATGTTCCAGTATTTCTGTTCACTTGAAAAATGGTTGGGTTCAAACAAAAGGTGCCATGTTCAAAGTTGTTGAACACATCTAGATGTAAATATCAGGAAATGAAAGCTGCAATTCTGATCATCTCATCTCTGATCATCTCATATTAAATTTTCGATCTCAAACCCAAAGGACTTCAGTGTATAGCAAAAACAATAGAATTGGCCTTGTCGTTCCAATACTATCGGGGGGGGGGGGGGGGAGGCACGTATATGAAATAGAAATAAACGTCTGTGTGAAGCTTGTGTCCATGTGGGTTTTCCTCCCACTTCCCAAACACAGTTGTCCCCAGGTACGAATGTGTGTGTGTGATGATCAGAAATGGACATCCCATTCATGGTGTACCCAGCTTATGTTTCCAGGATGAGCTTTAGACCAGGATATCTCACTTACTAAAGATGACATAAAAAGAAGCTTTTTTTTTTTTTTTAATAGGAATGTGCCTATATAATAAGATTTATGTATAAATCTTAGGCCAGTGGCCTGGAGACGTAGCTTTAGAAAGTGTATGGATTTCCCACAGGTTCTCTGGTTTCATCCTACCACAAAAACATGCAGGTAGGTGAATTGGCTATGCTAAATTGCCACTACGTATGAATGAGTGTGTGAAAACGTGTGTGAAGTGGTTCCAGATAGGCTCAGAAATCAGGTCCCTGACCACTATGAAGAGATTACTGAAGATAAATGAATTATCCATATACCAAATATGTAAACTTTTTCTCCAAATACACTTGAACTTTGCAGAAAAAAAAACAGTAAAATTAATTTCATTATATACAGCATATCCGTTTTATTAGATGTTTCTCAGTACAGAGAAATTTGGTACAAAAATGACTTTTCCTCACGATACTAAGAAAATCTCACACAAAAGATGGAAAGCAGTCCAGAGGTTAGAGGACACTTGGGTTACAGGGTTCTAAGACAGTCACAGTGTGAATGTCTGAAAAACTGGGCCAGGGTCCAGCATTCTGAATAAGTCCTTTATTTCTGTAAAGTCGTCAGCACAAAGCTTCTTCCTATTTCTTGAATCGGTCCAGTGCAGTCTCCCTCCCCTGCTCAGCCCGCTGCTTGGCACTCTCCTTCCTCTCCTTTTCTCTCTCCATTCTCTCCTCCACTGTTTTCCGAATCACGTCCTACAGTAAGACAACATTACAATGAGGAAAAAAAGGAGCTGTGCTAAATTCTGCGTAATATAAAGGCCTCAAGCATAAGAAAAGGTTGTGTTTGTGTGTAATTACATACCCTCTGATCCTCATGGGCCACTTTCTTCTTCCTTTTCTCCACAGCACCAGCTGCACTTCTGCCTCTCTTTTTAAATCTTGGCTTAAACTTTTCATTTGCTAGTGGATCATAGCCCTGAAAAACACATACAAAACGTATGTAAATAAAATAAATAAATAAATAAATACAAAATGACGCAAAGATTGTCGGACTGAGGCAAAGCCTTGCAAAAGGCAATCATGCAACAGAGCAGGTGCAAGCTCAGTGTGAGGCTTCTCTCCTCTCTCTCACACACAGACAGGCACACACTTCTTCCTCTTCTACAATGAATGATGGCTGTAATACCACCCCAGCCGCGGAGAAAGACAGTAAGCATCTGTGCATGTGTCACAGGCTGCATGGTGCCGTCACATGCAAACAATTCTACGCTGTATATATCTAAACTGTTCTGATGAGAACATAAAAGGCTCCGATTTCAGATTTTAAGTGCTGGATCAATTGTTCTCAAAGTGAACACTTTAATTAGCTCACTTTGTTTCTAACATCTTATATAAGAACAGCTCCTCATTTGCAGTGAGTCATTTGCATGAGTGCTGGTACCAAACGAGCCCAGAATCAGTTCTGGGTACAGATTTATTTATTTTTTGCCAAGTGTGAAAATGTCTATGATTTTTTTTTTTTTAAATAATAATATTTTACAGTGGTTTTGTTTGACTGCACAGATCATTAAATGGTAGGAATCGATATCATGTAAACCTAGACTTGATGACAAATTCAGTGTGTGCTGAGTGTGGAGAGTTTATTCTTAAAAGTTTACTCAGCTCTATGGCTGTAACAATACTTGGATGGATGGACACTTGCTGCACAGATGTGTTGTGAATTCTAGGTATCTGTTACTAAAACATCAACATGTGTGCATGTATGGTATATACATGATGAACTCACCAAGGCCTCTACTCTTTCTTTATGTTTCTGCTCAAATGTGGCCTGGTCCACTTTACCCAGCAGCCCCTGGTCCAGGCCAATCAGGTCGGGCTGAACTTTCTCCAGGAGAGCCTTGACCTCCCATTCCTGCCTCTGCTTTATGCTGCGGTATGGGTTCACATCCAGAGCATCAAAGTTTGGCTCACCCGCACCTATAAAAAAAAATGCAACACAGTCAAAAAACATGAGCATTTTTCAGTTACTTGCATTTTAATTAACACCAGCCTAATTTGATACACACGCGAACATGGAGCAGGACAGTGTGTTAGGATGACATTTCATATCCAAAGCCTTTACTGTACTTTACCATAATATACACATTGCTGTAAGTGCCATTAATCTTTTGATTCCTAATCAGATTCTGAACCCAAATCTTTTTCAATGATATAGGTAAAATATAGATAAACATTTATTTTATAATACAAACTAAGTGATTTCTGTGATTATGTTCTGATCATTTTTCACCCACAACCTTATAATGCCTCAGGAACTGGGCTAGTATTGTGCACTGTCATTGTTCCAGGCAAGGAAATGCAAGATTATTATATAATCTTTCTGTTACATAAGTTCCTAACGTTGTGCAAATCCAAAAACAGAAATAGATTCTGAAATTAGGAAATTATATTACACAAAAGCAAGAACTTTTGACAAAAAAACTTTTCAACATATTTTACTGTGTATGTCTACATTAGGCACAAGTTGTCATTTGTGTATTCAGATGTCACTGTACTGTATATGGATCACAAAGCAAAAATGATGTTATATCACTGCCAGTGGAATTAATAAAGGTTATATCTGCACATTAAGCACATCCTCATGTTTCTGCTTGCATTCTATTTAGATAGTAATGAAGAGGAATGTACCAACATTTTGCCTGCTGTACTAACCTGGCACAATCATACTTGTGAAACCTTCTCCATGTCCGATACCCAGTACGTCCTCGAAGGGGCAAAACCCAACACCCCATACTGAACCTCTCACACGATGTGCCATGTAGGGCTTGGATATCGGCCCGCCTCCCCACACATCCCGGTACACCTGCAGTGATCATGTACATACACACCTTATTTTAAGCGAAACTCCAGAAATCTTCCTAAAATAATCTCAGTATACAACATTTCATGAAACGTTAAAATTGTGCCAGACAGTGTCCATGCTATATCTCCAGTAAGCAGCACTGAGCTGTGTGTGTGTGTGTGTGTGTGTGTCTGTGTACCTGTACTACAACTCCAGTAGCAGCACTGATCTGTGTGTGTGTCTGTGTACCTGTACTACACCTCCAGTAGCAGCACTGAGCTGTGTGTGTGTACCTGTACTACATCTCCAGTAGCAGCACTGAGCTGTGTGTGTGTGTGTGT
>CM040982.1:21166300-21173800 GCA_022985145.1 Pangasius djambal
CTGTGTGTGTGTACCTGTACTACAACTCCAGTAGCAGCACTGAGCTGTGTGTGTGTATCTGTGTACCTGTACTACAACTCCAGTAGCAGCACTGAGCTGTGTACCTGTACTACATCTCCAGTAGCAGCACTGAGCTGTGTGTGTGTATCTGTGTACCAGTACTACATCTCCAGTAGCAGCACTGAGCTGTGTGTGTGTATCTGTACTACAACTCCAGTAGCAGCACTGAGCTGTGTACCTGTACTACATCTCCAGTAGCAGCACTGAGCTGTGTGCGTGTGTGTTTTTTTCTTTGTACCTGTACTACATCTCCAGTAGCAGCACTGAGCTGTGTGTGTGTGTGTACTACATCTCCAGTAGCAGCACTGAGCTGTGTGTGTGTGTGTGTGTGTACCTGTACTACATCTCCAGTAGCAGCACTGAGCTGTGTGTGTGTGTGTACTACATCTCCAGTAGCAGCACTGAGCTGTGTGTGTGTGTGTGTGTGTACCTGTACTACATCTCCAGTAGCAGCACTGAGCAGTCCTCTCTGACTGAGGGAGAGGCAGGAGGCTCCAGCAGGCAAGAAATACTGATGAAGTGGCTTAAATGCTCGAATATCATAAACTTTCAGCTTCCTGTCCAGACCTGACGTCACCATGTACCTGTCACACACACACACACACCTTGGACTCGTACATTGTGCCATAAGAAATGTTCAGTCTCTAATGTCATACAGTTACTCAATACAACAAATCAGCAAATTTCTGGAAAAACTTATTTTCAATACGATAAAACAATTTTCCTCTGTATACTGTAAGCCAGCTGCAAAAAGCTTTATCTTTACTGAGACACTGCCAAACACGAGCAATACGTACGTGCCAGTTTTGTCCACGGTGAGTGAGCGGACTGCGCCCCTGTGGCACAGCATTTTAACTAATGGCTCTTTCTGATTGGGAGACCACAGACTGACGGTGCCGTTCGGGTGACCCAGGTGGATGATGGCATTGTAGGGATTTTGTGCCATCACATCAAGCCTGCCTGACTTTGTGCAGATCGCTGCCACCTCCTTTCCCACAGACACATCCAGGTACTGCAGGAAACCTGTGGCACTCTGGGAGAGTTGGACGCACATGAGAACCCACATACTAAAAAAAAACATAATCTTTTCTCTATGAGGCAGGTTTGGGAATGCCAACAGGGCTCACACTGCCATATTTGTACTGACGCACCGCTGTAGCAAGCAGGAAGTGGTACGGGAGGAACTGCATGCGTAGGACGTCGTTGAATTTTTTGATGCAATGCAGCTCTATGCCTTTGGAATCATAGATGTAGAGCCACTTCTTCTGAGCCACAGCGAACATGGCCTCAGTGTGGAGCCACCTAGTGGACAGCAGCGAAAGAGCAAATCAGGAAAGCAAAATTGCATGGAACAGAGAGAATTGCATTGGGAGACTTTGAACTCGAACGTTTTGCAGATTTTAAGCTGATTTCTGAAACAACTTCAAAAGACAAAGCAAATAATTGTGCATTTTTATCATTACTATCCTGTGAGCATGAGCGATATAATTGAATATGAATACGTTATTCAGAATAGATACAGAACAGATAATATGCTTTAAACTGAAACAGATACAAGCAGGAGGCGCACACTTCAGGTCCACATGAACCTAGATATATGGGGTGTGCTTCAAGGGAGCTTAGATGCCAAAAGTTCCATGTGTGAAAGCAATCTGCTCCTGGGGCTGGGTGTTGAATAATAATACGATTTGTTCAGCTTGTCATGAGTTACTCTAATAAGCTCACCTCTTTCGTGCATATGTTTGCCATACAGACGTGCACACAAATCAATCCAGGGTACAGAAGGAATTCAGTGTGAAAATAAATCTGTGATAATATCTCTCTCTCTCAAACAAGCCCAGGGTCAATCCTGCATATGGACTGCATATGTTTAGTAGTGCGAACTTGATAAACTTAGTCACTGCGTCATCATTTATTTGAAGAAGATGCTTCCAGTAACACAGTTTTCCAGCCTAGGCATGTGTAAAATAATTGCAGGCTTCAGGTTTCTTATCCTTACTTTCCATTTCTTAAGAGCATGGATGGAGAATTTATCTGTCTGTGTGCATTAGTGTGTTCGCAGGGTGTGTGTGTCTCTGTACTCACTTGACATCTTGAACCGTTTCCATGACATTCATCTCGCACATAAGGTTTTTGGTCTGCCAATCTATGCAACTCACATGACCTCTCCTTCCGCCTAGTAACAGATGCCTGAAAGCAACCATTTCCACACAGTTAGACATTTTTAAAACACCCAACAACACAACAGAAATACAATCAAACTGTTATGGCACTGACCGGCCAGTTCGGCTGTAGTCTAGTCTGTATGGTCCAAACTGGGTCAGATGCAAGTTAAAGTACTGCAGAGAGAGAAAGAGAGAGAGAGAGAGACCATGCTTAACAAATAAAGTGCCAGAAGACAACAAAAAAGCCTGAACAATGCACACTGTGTTACATAGTCTGGACTGGACATTAAAAAACATTACTGTGCTTACAAAAGTGGTTATAGTAACTCTTGCATTAAAAAAAAAAGATATATCTAAGTGTTACCTTTGCCCCTGATGTAATATCAACAGCCTCTGCTATGTCTTCCTGTGATACAGTGCACGTATCTTCACCCTCATCTCCCTCCAGGAAACTGGTGACACAATGAGTGTGTGTGTGTGTTAATGTGTGCTTACATGAACAAACAATAATCGTCACTGTCAAAACAACTGAAGTGTGCAGTGTTCAGAATCAGGTGCATTACCCAGCCTCCTCTGGGAGAAGGAGATCATATCGTGCAGCCTCTTTCTGTGCTAGGTCAGAAGCCGCCTCGGACCGGGCGATGATCTCTTTCGCCTTCTTTCTGGCTTTGTTCAACTGATGAGAAACCAGGAACACATCAACAAACAGTTTATGACTCGGGATTCTGTTAGGCTCGTGTACGAATGGGATTTTTGTCCTACAACAAACAGCAGAACTAAACCTAAGCTTAATCCCCTTAATGTTTTTCACCCCTACAAGATCGTAAAGCTTTTTTTTTTAAGCATTGAAAGACAACCGTGTGGGAAATATACACATAGAGAATAAAGTTATATCAGTTTGTGGCTATGGGACTTTTGCAACTTACCTTTTGAAATTTTTTGCCTCTCTGGAATTTCCTCAGCTGCTGTTCTGGGATAGGGGCCTCACCAGGGAAAGGGTCCTTTTTCTGAGGAAATGGCATCGAATTAATGAGCTCTGTTGCTTCTGGGTTTTGTGTAATACACAATTCTTCATCTTGAGAGAATTCACAGTTGTACAGTAGTAGTCATTACACCAAATAATTATTCCCGTGGCTTACGGACATGCTATTTAGTATGGTAGTAACTACACAAATTCCACGATAAGGACAAATCAACTGTCATTCACTAGCGTCGCACCAAATCTAATTAGGGAACAAATAAATGGTGTACAAGTTCAGCAAGAAAAATATTAAAATGCAGTCATTCCCAAAACCCTTTCCATCATATGGTACTGAATGCTCGCTCATACTCTCCTGATTGGCTGCTGGCTCTCATATAGTCGGACTACTTTCTAGCTTAAATTTGGGGCGCAATGACGTTTAACGTTTCTGTGCTTGCATATGGCGTATGCATCTAAATTTCCTGTCTATTCCTATTCCTGAATTACTTTTACAGGATTGACTCACAGTGGTTCAAGAGCATCATATTACAGAGCATTGTTTTAATGCCCTAATGTTGTTTTAACAAACTCTTACACACCACAGGCTTTATAATTTATTTATTTATGGTTCTTTTAATGCCATGTCAGCATCAATGGCTATTTTCATGGCATGGTCAAGGTAGGAAAAACAGCATATTCCGTAAATTCTTATAGTTTTACAAAGATAAAATTTTACAACATTCCAACGACAGTGTCAACAACAGCAGCAATATAAGGTCCTTTACTTTAATATTTGATAAGAATTCTAGGATTTTTCCTGGCGAGACATTTTCGAAGACTTCTAGATATGTCTTTTTTGAGTCGAATTGTTGTTTAGTATTGTTAAGAGTAGGACAGTCCAGTAATACATGCTTAACAGTCATTCTTGTTTTACTGGAGTCACATGGTGGTGGTTCTTCCCCGTTCAGTAGGAACGCATGTGTGAGTCTTGAGTGTTCAAGACTGTACAGCATCTTGTGTATACGGTTCGGTCATGTCTGGGTTCAAAGGAGAAATGAGGGAAGTGTCTTTCATTTATAGCAGGGTTGATTCCGTGTAGTTTGTTATGAATGCACGGGTCCCATTCCATTTTCCACTTTTTTGGAAATGTACGAGCATAATATGGGTTTGAGATCTGATGGTGGGATTTGACAATCTGTAATTCTCAGTTTGAGGGCTTCCTTAGCAGCAATGACTGCTTATTCGTTGCCAGACAGCCCAATATGGCCTGGTATCATCAGAATGATGGTGAAATATTCTTCAAAGTATAATAGGTAAAATATGTTCAGATTCTAATGAACTACGTCATACCATATGTACCTGGATATGTGAATATATAAATATGTAGTTTACAACCAGATGAAAAAGGACAATAAATCTAAACCACTTTTAGAATCACATATCAAATACAAATTCACCACGCTCACACATGTCTCAGGTTTTACATATGGTCACCTGCCAGAGTCCAGGAAGTATTAAATATACGCACCCCTGATATGAACTTTCCATCAGTTCTTCTGTTGCTCTTCTTTCGTCGCTCGTCATCTTTTTTGTCTGACACTTCTTGCGGTGCGTCACCTTCACTGTTTTTGTCTTTATCTGTATTCTTATCATCTTCATTTTTTGTTTCTTCCCAGTAACGCTTAGGGGGCTGAGGTAAACAAATGCAGACATGAGAAAGCCATCACAAAGTACACCACACATCACATATCCCTATGGCTTCACTAAGAATGATTTTATAGGTACACGTATGTACAAAATGACCGTTAAATTTACAGTTCACAATCAGTGCTGTCAATAACTACAAAAAAAAATCATGCATTTATGGTATAAAAAAGTGTGCTATATCTATCGATCTATCTATCTATCTATCTATCTATCTATCTATCTATCTATATGCAACACTTTAGAGCTTAGCTCTGAGTTGGAGTGCTCATTATATTTCCTTTATCCGGTTTTCAAGCAAACATCTTTCCCAGTGGTTGAAAAACTAACTCCTTTCTCTAACCAACGATTATAAGCACTCATTCAAATGTAAAGTGGAACACACTCGCACCTTTTTCTTTTTCTCCACGTGTGTGTTAGCCAACGCTTCTTGCACGGGCGCCGCCATCTTTGTTGTAGTTTTTGTACTTCCGCCGCGTGAACGGCTTCTTTTCCGGGTGAATCCCAAATGACTCTCATACCCTATGTAGTGCACCTACAAAAGCAGGAGGAAGGCGTTTGGGCTCAGCCTCGGTGACGTCACAAGCGCTGCAACAGCCCAGTGATTGTAATAGTTAAGAATAAACTCTGCACTAACAAATATATAAGACAATATATCATCCAGTCATGTTACCCTTGTCAAATATTAAGAAATAAATTAGATCATACATTTGATAAAAACAATGTTAATTATTTCAGAACAGCCTATCTAAAAGTTCCTATTCTCCCCAAGGTAAAAGAAATACAATTTAAAATATTCAATGAGATATATCCCTCCAATAAATTTCTACATTCGAAATTAAATTTTGAAAATGAGCCTTTCCCTAGCAATGGAACTGCAAGTTGTACTAATGTTACTGTGACTGTAACTGTAAATAAATAAATAAACAAACAAACAAATAAATAAAAGGCATGAAAGTAGTTCAAATCATGTATAATTTAATCATTTTCATAATCTAGATATAAAGGATGCATGAATGAAATACCACAACACATATTTGGTTAAAGTAATTTCATGTGTTTATTGCATAAAAAAAAAATTGTCCAGGAGGAGATACTGTCAACATGTTTGCAAATTATCTGCCTGGTTTTATTTACTAAACTTTAGACTTCGAAAAAAAAAAAAAAAAACATGAAATTTAAGCTGCAAGCAAAACAACAAAAACTGCTAACAAAAACATCCAACCTCTAATGTAACAAATGGAATGGGTCAACTACACAACAGGCAGGAATTGTGTGTGTGTGTGGTTTAAAAAATATTCTTGTAACCCAGTATAGTCTATTTCTCTGTGCCAAGTTCCTGTGGGTATAATTTCTGCTTATTGCCTCTCCTTTGTGCTTGTGTGAGACAGTTAGAAAGGACTATCGACTATCATTTATTCTCACTCACATATTTCTAAAATATAGTCATGATAGTCATCTAATATCATACACAGGCACATAATACCTTTCAACCACTCAGTGTCTATTTCACTGTCATTTAAACTCGTATATAATTTTGTTACATGCATTTGTTGTGGAAAAGAAATCTCTTAGCAACTTCCATATAAAGCAATTCAACATGGGACTGCTAAAAATCAGATCTCCACAATCTACTATGCTGTCAAGAATGCATAGTTGTATGCAAAAGTTTGGGCACCTGTTTGGGGACTCCTGTCCATAAACAACCTCTTCAGAAAACTACACTGATCAGAAATAACATTAAAACCACTGACAGGTGAAGTGAATAACATTGATTATCTCCTTACAATGGCACCTATCAAGGGGTGGGATATATTAGGTAGCAAGTGAACAGTCAGTTCTCGAAGTTGATGTGTTGAAAGCAGGAAAAATGGGCAAGCATAAGGATCTGAGAGACTTTGACAAAGGCCAAATTGTGGTTTTGGGATCTCTTGTGGGGTGTTCCCGGTATGCAGTGGTTAGTACCTACCAAAAGTGATCCAAAGAAGGACAACCGGTGAACTGGCAACAGGATCCTGGCACTCAAGGCCCACTGATACACATGGGGAGCACAGAGCTCGATCCTAGAGAAGACGTGTCAAAGTGCCCATGCTAACCCCTGTCCACTGCCGAAAGTGCCTACAATGAGCACATGAGAATCAGAACTGGACCATGGAGCAATGGAAGAAGGTGGCCTGGTCTGATGAATCACATTCTCTTTTACATCACGTGGACAGCCAGGTGTGTGCGTCGCTTACCTGGGGAAGAGATGGCACCAGGATGTACTATGCGAAGAAGGCAAGCCAGCTGAGGCAGTGTGATGCTCTGGGCAATGTTCTGCTGGGGAAACCTTGGGTCCTGGCATTCATATGGATGTTATTTTGACACGTATCACCTGCCTAAACATTGTTGTAGACCAAGTACACCCCTTCATGACAACAATATTCCCTAATGGCAGTGGCGTCTTTCAGCTCATGCCTTGCCTTCCACAGTTCCCCTGCCATTCTTTAATGACATTTTAGACAGCAGAAACTGTGCGCTGAAAGCACTTTGATATCTTTTTATAGTTTTCCTATATGCAACACAGTGCATATAGGAAAAAGTGCAGACACAGAAGGGTGGAGAAAGAGT
>CM040982.1:21178800-21199025 GCA_022985145.1 Pangasius djambal
ATTTATTTGTCATAGAGAAGCCCTATTAAAATGAATGAAGATAGCTTCTCATCCAGTACCAACTTGATCCTGCCAGTCCTAGATTCTGCTCCAGCTCTTGTAGCAGTCCAAGACCCTGTTCTTGCCCCTGTCAGCTCTTGTCTATTGATTAGTATTTGCACCTACATTTGATCCACTGGGCACTCATCCAGTCCCAGTTATTGCCTCTGGCCTGGATCTGTCTTGGGTTTTGATCCTGACCATGTTCTTATCACTGGTTTTAGCCACTTTTTTTTCCCCACCATCTCTTTGACAGTACCCTTTCTGGACTATGCACTCGTGTAGCACCCTAGTCCCCCTCCTTTCTGCTGATTGTTTCTCACACTTGGGTTGCTACTCATTAAGGGTTAAATTGTTCCAGAGTTAAGCTTTGCTCTGCTTATATTCAACAGATAAATACACAACAGGTGAAAGTTTTTTGTTAAGAAAAAAAAAAAGAAAGCATGATTATTGAGTCAGGGGAGAATAGTAATTTACAGTTAGTGGTGTGTTGTGGGTGTTGGAAATGTGTACACACCATCCACCAGTTCAGATGCATCAAACATCATCACACCCCAATTTTAGTCACAAAAGAGGTCCAACTACATGGTGACTGCAGGAGCTGGCAGCCAATCACGAGAGAGATAGTGACAGAGTGTGACAGTGTAAAGAATCAGGAGTGATAGAGTGAATGAGTCCAACATTAAACAATAAAATGAGGATTCAGGGAAGGCAAAATCCCCAAGATGTACTAAATATTGAGATGAAAACACACTGTATGTGGTCAAAAAGAGCATTACTGGTTGGTAAACTCCTGGTAAGTGTGGCCAGACTGTTCTCAGATGGACATTTTCTCTACTTCCAGTGGATGCACTGGGGTAAACTGTCTACAGTTATCTTTTAAGGCCTGACTAGCCTTTTGAAACTTTTGCATTTAAGATTTACTTGAATAAAAACAGCAGATACTTCTGGAAGAGAAGAGAAAAGCAAGGCCAAAAAATAAGTGTTTTGTAACATTCTTCCTGAATTCCTACTGGGAGGGAGACGGGTGGTCTGTATGGCCAGAGAATCGCAGGAAGGGTTGTGGCAGTCAGTGAAAAACTCTAAAATGCAAAACATCCAAACTCACCACCTCCATATTTATTCCCCTAGGGAAAGTTGGAGACTGGAAGAATCACTTCACTGTGGCTCAAAATGAGCAATTTGAAGAACACTACTGGCGGAAGATGAAGAACACAACCTTGAAGTTCCAAACAGAGATTTAGGACAGCGATATAATTTACACTATATCCCACAGCAGTTTAGTAAAGATTATTTTGTCTGCATGTGCTGTACATAATCAGTAAAAGGCATACTGAAAAATGTGATTTTTTTTAACAAGATATCAATTCAAATAAAACTATTTGAAAATGGTTCATTACATCTGATTGAAGCAACTCTGTTCTTAGAACCTCTCAGATATTAAATATGTATAGATCAGCAACAGATCAGCAATGTATTCAATCCTAGATGACTAAACTGCCCTTATTTATATAAAATGTTTAGTGCTCTAGAAAAAAAGGGGAATGTCACAAGCATGCTCAAACAATAATAAAATTCCTTACTTGACTGTTCTTGTCATGCTCATGTTTTAAAAGAAAAACAATGTTGGAAGAGTAAGCTGTTATGCTGTTCTATTATATGAATCTGGATCCATCATGTATGTGCATTCGTGCCTGAGATCCTGTGATGGTGATCCACTTTTCTTAGTGTTTTGTTAGATATGTCGCTGGCGCCCAGACGTCTCACTCTGTGATCATTTTGTGATAAAGTCATGGGTAGGTGCAAACGAATGCACTGTTCAAACTTACACTCTCAAGAGAAGTCTCCTTTCTTGGGCTTTCCTGTATCTGTGACCAGAAAGGAGTGAAATAAAGCAGAATATAAGGGATGTCTGCAAGATGGCTTTGTTGTTAAGGTCTGCAGTGTTGTGAGTGGGAAAACATATCATTTTGTAGGCTGTTATAAAATGCATGGTGAGTTTGTTCCTGTTGCTGGCTGGTAGGCAATGAACAATACATAACAATGACTGAACAATACATAACAATGTGTTCTGTACAGTGTCAAGCTGACAGCACGTTAAAATGATGAGGGCAACATGAAGTGCTTCCAGTTCCTGGATCTTTAGCAGCATTTAAATTGGTTATGTACTGGTTAGAACTGGTTTTATTGTCAAGAGTGATTTTAAGACCATCCACATTTCCTTGGCTGACTCGCTCTTTTGATTTGGTCTAAAAACTGGGGAAAAAATTGCAAAAAAATGCATCACCAAAACACTGATTGAAGTAATTAGGTAATTAAATTAGTCTAAGTTAGCTACACAACATATCCAGTTGTAAAACTGGGAAAAAGAGAGATGTTCACTTGTGAAAAAAGTATAGGAAATTCTAGCTATGCAGACTAAAAAATTAGAATAAAAAAACGTTTAAGTTCAATTTACTTGTGACATATTTCACTGCTGTTAATGCTGCTCATCATACATTTTTATTAGAAAAGATCTGTTGCTGTAGCTGACTGCTTTGCTTATTTTTTGAATGTGGAAAGTATAGGTTGTGTGCTATAGGGGAGAGTGGGATCGTTGTAGCAGGGGTCGGTTGTGACACTATCAGTTGCTCCAATCAGCAACAAGCTACAGTGGTGACGCTCAGTAACATCCTCTATCTTTCTGCACAAGAGCAGCAACTTAATCACAGCTCTGAATAATGTGATCAATAGTCTGAAACTATTTTCCTCATCTGGAGAACATTTTCTCCATCCCCAAACTTTCCAGAGTTTGTCCCTTCCGTCTGCAAGGTTGTTAGAAAGCATGGGTGCGACCTGCCGCGCTATTTGTCACAAAACTGCATCTTGTTTCAGAGGTGTCTCAGACTGTTAAGAGTAGCACAAGTTGGCAGCGCTAAGACAGAAAAGATGCACCCACTAATTTTCATGCCGTAAATCACAGAATGAAATCCAAAATGCAAATGAAATGAAAATCAAATGAAACCGAAATGCTAGTTTTTTATCACTGGGTAGTTGACCATCACTTGATAGCACGATTGATAGTTGACAATGCTAAACTGGTTAGCTATCATGTCAGATTTCAAGATGGATGACAGTGTGGGATCAGTTGTAACAGTGTTATAAACAAAGTATGTAAGTTTAACTAATTATACTTCATTTTAAGTAAACTCAAAAGAAATGCCGTAAATTTCACTTATTTGAAAATTGACTAAAAAGAAAGAACAAGTAAGAAGCTTAAACAGCTCATTTGTTATTTATGTAGTTGATCATATAGTGCATCATGTAGTGTCCAGTGTTTATCCACCCACTTCAGCATATATTTTAGCTAAATATTAATAGTGAAAACACTGTATAAATACAGTGCCTCCAGAAAGTAATCACCCCCTCGTGATTATTTTTCTTTTTGCTGTTTGGCAACCTAATGTAAGTACATTGGATATTTTTGTATGTATAAGTATATATTTTTTCTGCTCCTTTAGAAGTGATTTGAAACTAAAATAAATAATTTAGTTAATTAAAAATGAAAAACCTTAACACTGCTTAACTGATAGCCCCAGAACATGATGCTACCACAACCATCCTTGATGGTAAGAATGGTGTTCCTGGGTGTTGGGCTGTATTTGGTCTGCATCAAACATAGTGCTTTGCTTTTAGACCAGATGGCTACAAAATAATATGACAAATGTTAGAGGAGCACAGCTAAAATGTACCACGGACATTTTATTTATTTACGCGTAGTCAAGGAATTTTATCATTCATATGTTGCCCTCTTAGAGTTTTGCATAATTTGGAAAACACAGCACTGCCAGGGTTGGGTGGGTTGGCATTTTTACGCCATATTTGTCACGGTTCACCAGCCTCTTCTGGCCGTTTTATGTACTACCGCTCATTAGTTCATTTGTTTCAGCTGCCACTCATTTACGGCTCTATTTAAGCCTCAGTGTTTGTCCTGTCTTTGTCAGTTCGTTGTTTTCATGTCTGTGTTCTGTGCAGCTTCCGCGGTTTGCTCTGTTTCCCGGGTTCCTTGCACTCTGGTGGATTACCGTCCTCTAGCCTGGACCATTGGACTGTTTATTCCCCGTTTCAGCCGAGTGCCACCAAGAAAACCTGCCACCACTGCACCCACGATTTTTCCACCCACAGTACTCTGTCTGTTTGTTCTCTCTTTATCTCATTAAAGTATAATCGAACTCGCACTTGAATCCGCCTAGCATTCCCTGACAATATTGTGCAGGTTTTGGAACAAGTTCGTGGGTATAAAAAGGTAGTCCGTGGGTATAGTTTCTTGGTATTTCTTTCTTTATATTTAAACATATTTAACATTTATATTTAACATATTTAATCTTTAGATTTAACATTGAGCTTTATATTTAACATTTACCTTTAATATGTACACTGAACAATTACTGTATGTTTATATTTAAAATTTACACTGAAAACTTAAAATCTGTGATTTTACATGAATCTCTGTCTAATGTATCAATAGCCTCCAATGTTCAAAAAAAAAAAAATCAGAGAGAAAAGAGTACTAACCTTTTCACATTTGGTGCCGCATATACAACTAACCACACTGTCCCCTACTGTACATAAATCTGGTGTGTATGGAGAGAGAGAGAGAGAGAGAGAGAGAGAGATAAACAGTGTTATGACATCATGTAGCTTGTCTTCTTTTGCCTCTCCCTCTAGCTTGCGTGAGAATAGAGGAAGGACACACTAAAACGTTCTTCATATCTACAAGGCATTGTCACGCACATTCCCCTGCAACACCACCACTTCCATTCAATGTCACGCACACTACTTTCCTTTTACACGTAGTACCCTTCAAACAATTTGGAAAACTATACAATCATATACTGTATATTGTGCTGTAAAAATGTTTCCTCTTCTCAAGACGTTACTAAGAAAAGCTCAGTATGGTGTTCTAACTGATCTTCTGAAGCAATCTAAACTGCTGTTGTGGATCTGTTGAAGGAAAGGAAAATATCAAGGGACAGAAAAAAAGAAGTGGTTTTGTTGAAGTTTCGTGACAAAACACTGCATGATATAGCTCATGTAACCAAAAGCAGGAAACCCAAACAGAAAGAATATGCCAGGAATTCCACTACTCCCAGGAGGCACACTGAAACAAGCTGTTGAATGACAAGTTAAAAGAAAGTTCATATCCACAGCGTGTTCTCCTATTACATGCTGTTTCATATTTCAGCAAAGCCACATTCATTTGTTTAAACTGTATTTCAATGGAGTAATGACCACAACTATACATCAGACTTCGAAATCTATATGTAAAGATTGTAAAGACTAAATAAACTGACAGTGTGAAACTGCGAATGACCAAAAAGTTGTTGAATATTCCCAGCCAAAACCGTGTAGTTCCTCGTCATCTGAAAGGATGCCACGAAAATGTATATTAATTTATATATGAAGGTTGTGAGCAAAGCCCTTAACCCTCAACTGCAAGCCTGTCTGGATAAAAGTGTCAGGAAATGTATGAATATAGATGGAGTTTATATAGTAGTGACTGTGTGTAAGCTGTCACTTGGACAGCTTGTGGTGAATTCATGGAGGGCGGGACACACATGTGTCAGGAGGAGCCAAAGCCAAAGTAGGGAGGGGGAGAGAGAGAGAGAGAGACAGAAGAGAGAAGAAGTGTAAGATAGAGAGAAGTACTGTAAGTGCTCTGCTGGAATACATACAAGAGTAGACTCTTACTAAGAAGAAAGTTTTGTTCAACTTGGTTCATCATGGAAGGAATTGATCTTTCTTTTGTAAGTCGCCTGCATATTTTTTCCAGAGATTCCTAAACATTCGAAGTCTCCTGCATACTGGAATACAGTGACATAATTGATGGATCATCAGTAACTGTTCATCCTCATCAGAACAGTTTATATGTTTTTTTTTTTTTTTAGAAACAGTGCAATTTGTTAACACTAGTGTCTTTAATTCATTAATTCTACATCCTGTGACATTTTAACATCCCTTGTGATTTATATACTTAAGCAACATATTGACATTTTTTGAGCAAAGAAAACATTTGTTGAGTTATTTTGATTATTTACGGAGCCCTGAGGTATCACATGAATTAACGATCATGTTTAATACTGCAGCTGAAATCGCTCAGTCGGCCAGAACAGTTTGAATTTGAAGGCATCTCTATGGTACATTACTTCACTGACAACTGGGAGAATGTTCAGAACTTCAAGGCAAGACCAGATGACATCCTCATTGCTACTTACCCCAAAGCAGGTAATCTGAGAGGGATCGTTTGTCTAAGAATGCTAACAGGGCTAAGTGGTTGCAGCCACAGACCATAGCGATTCATGTTCTTAATCTTCTGTGGTGTGACCCTCCAGGAAATCTAATGCTTCCTCCTGATTTGACATTTCAAATCACCTACCAAACAGGTTAGCTATTGTAAATATTAGCTGTTTTAATAATGTGCATTAAAATGAAATACCTACATACTTTATATACAGATTATAGATTTGCCATTGTAATATACAGGGAGTGTGTTGTAGTTGTATGAAGATGTTTCATCACTTATCCTTGGACCAGGAAAAGTGGCCATCTACATTAAAGTAAAACAATCATGTCTGAACAGTGACAGGCAGCGCCATCCAATACAATATTCAGGTGTTTAGTCTGGTAGTTTCACACCAATTCGCACCACCAATCAATAGAACTGAAGCCCTTCAGTTGCGTGGTGAAACATGTTCATGGTCAAGTCTAGTCGTTTAGTCAGTTCAACCATCCATCCATTTTCCGTACCGCTTATCCTACACGGGGTGCCGACCTATTGCTGGACACAATAGCACACCCATTCACACACCCATTCACACACTACAGACAATTTGAAATCTCTCATTTAGAAATACTGTACACTCTGCTTAAACAGATAAAGTTCCAAAGTTCAGATTCCACACTAAAGCTGCCGTCAACGTCATCATGCTCATGATCTTGTAGACTGCTAACTTGTCAAGCTAAGCCTCTGCAAACCACTTGGCACAATCGTATCTCAACAACATGGCATGTAAATGGTTAACTCCTCTTGGATGGCCTATTCCTAATATATCTAGTCCTGGATCAATACAGCGCTAAATTCACATTTCTAAAATATATAATTTTTCATTTAAGTAAAAAGGCTTTATTGCATATGAGCTGAAGTCTCAAAATAAGGAATAAGCTCCACGACTATTAGGTCTGGACAGATCAGGTCCAAGGTTAGAGGATAACATGCTACATGGAAACTCTAACTGTATAAACCTGTATGCTAAGCTAGCTAGTTAGTTAATTTGGTTAGTGGAAATGATTAACTAAATCTTTAATGGTATATTTAGAAAATTTTGGCTACTGTTAAATAAATCAAACAAAATATGATAGGTAAAATGAAGATTCAGATAATGAAGTTGTGACTACTGATGACAAATGTAAGCTAGTTTAACAGCAGTAAACTAGCTAGCTAGAGATTTAGGATGGCGCATGAACATGTGGGCATTTTAAAAATGCATGTATTTTCATAGATTCATAGAGACTAAAGGGGTAGAGATTTGCATAGGCCATTTTAAATTTATTAAGCAATATATTATTTTACGAAGATTATTTTAATGTAATATGACACAGGGGTATGTTCTGGGGTATAGTTTATGTAGTATTCTGCTATTTTGTTCACTCCTGGCAAAAACTATTGGTAAAGAATCATTCTGTTTCTCACACAGTGAGAATGAGTTGAAAGGCCTATCAGACATTTTTTTTACTATGCCATTTGGTCACACAAACACCTTCTCTCTTATTCATCTTTTTCTTCTCCTACAGGGACCACCTGGGTGTCCTATATATTGGAACTTCTCTATTTAGGCAATGCAGAACCTGAGCGTCAGACCTCAATGCCCATCTACATCAGAGTGCCTTTCCTTGAGACGCTCTTCCCTGGGATGCCTTCAGGTTGATATGCACATTCATGAGGAACACACATAATACTTGTCTTGCAAGCAGTGATGATACTTGCATACAGATAAGTAATGCTAACAATAAAAAAAATCATAAAGAGCTTTTCTTTCTTATACAGGGGTTGAACTGGCAGATAATTTATCCACCACCCCACGACTCATTAAAACTCATCTACCTGTTCAGTTGGTGCCCAAGTCCTTCTGGGAACAGAACTGCAAGGTAGAGTATGTGGCATGTCTTAGATTCTACGATCTTTAACCAGATCGGTTCCTCTAGATACACCAGGCAAATGAACGCAAAGATTGAAGATGCATATCTGCTTAACATTTGAAGATTGTAGTACAAATATTAAACAGACAGTGGCAATAGGGGTGATCAAAGGGCAAATACTGAGAGATCAGGCGAAGGTAAATAAACATGCATGACAGCTCTTAAGACAACAAGCCAAGGTTTAGATTTATTGAGGGAGAGATAAGACTTGACATAGAAGATTCTTTTATCTTTTTTTTTTCTAATCTTACCACAACCACAGGTCAAGCAAACCTTCCATGCCAAGCAAGCATTAGATTAATTGATTAAAAATAAGATGAAATATATGTAGGCATAAATAAATAAATATATTTGACTGACATTAAATATAAAAGTAAAAAAGATGAGTTTGCTAGTATATTATGGTTACATTTACTGCATTTATTATTATATTGTAATATCTCGTTGCACCATGTTCCACACAAGAACTGTGTACTGGTCGGCACTGCACTGTCCTTTAACACGCCTATTGTCCTGTTTATTAATTGTTGTATTGTCTTGCGCTGTTGCACGAATTTGCACACATGCACTTTATGTACTCCTGTGTATGTGTATGTAGTCTTATTTAGTTCTGTGTAGCCTCATGTAGCTGTGTTGTTTATGTAGCACCATGGTCCTGGAGGAAGGTTGTTTCCTTCACTGTGTATTATACGAGCTGTATATGGTTGAAATGACAATAAAGCCACATGACTTGACTTGGCTACATTTTTAAAAAACTGGTAATAGAAAGCGCCATGAAGAGCTTTATAACCCAGTAGAAGGGTGGCAGCAAGCAGAGATATCCTAAATAATATAATCTTTCATTCTAGTGTACATTAAAATTTGGATTACAGTGTTTTGCAAGCTGTATGTATTAACTTTTTAGGGTTTTCCCCATAAACATTAGAATAAAGTGGTCATTGAAAGATGAATGATTGAATGAAGTCAGGTTTATGACATGAAAAATTATAGCTTGAAGCCCTGAAGTGGAGCAAAGTGTTACTCTTCTGCTTTGCAACCTTCCAGTATCTCAAACACAGAATTTAATTTACTGACATTAAACAGATAGCTACTGTATGTATATTCTTTTCTAGCTTCTCAGTTTTTTTTTTTTTTTTAATTAATGTCTTCCTTTAGGTTGTCTATGTAGCTCGTAATGCCAAGGACAATGCTGTGTCTTATTTCCACTTTGAGCGCATGAACATGGGACAACCCGACCCAGGAGACTGGAACACCTTTCTTCAGAAGTTCATGGAAGGAAAGAGTGAGTGAGAGAGTTAGTAATTTTAATATTCTTTATTTAAATATCTCATGTCTCATGCTTAAATAAATGTAATGTTATATCTTCCATGTGACCTTGTAGCGGTGTTTGGACCTTGGTATGATCATGTGTGTGGCTACTGGGAGAAGAAGCAGACGTACTCTAATCTTCACTACATGTTCTTTGAGGATATGGTGGCGGTAAGGAATTAGTTGGTCATACAGCAAATTGTACAAGTATCTTAGAATAGATACCTTTTGCAGGTCACTTCAGAAAAAGAAGAATAGAAAAAGTAGTAAAGGATTCATACTACTAAAACTCTAGTAATTTAGTATGAACCCTGCAATATGTTTCTACTGAAACTCTGTGTCTGTATTCAGTTGGTTAGCATAAGAGTTAATACTTACTCTTGCATACCTTCTAATTCAGGATGGCAATGAGGCAATATTTTAGCATGATGCTCATTATTGTATGTTCAGAGTTTTAGATATTATTATTATTTATGCTTTTCTAGGACACAGGGCATGAGGTGGAGCAATTGTGCTCCTTCCTTGGTTTGTCGACACCAATAGAAGAGAGGGAGAGGATTACAAAATCCACTCACTTCAATACCATGAAGCAAAACAAGATGACCAACTATTCTACAGTGCCAATCATGGATTTTACAATCTCACCTTTCATGCGCAAAGGTGAATATGCCATGGATCTCTGTTCAAACTATGTGCATAACAATGTGTCTGGTTTTTTTTACTGCTGGGCCAGGCTGAGGGAATGTGGCTTATGGCTGCTGTGCTAATGTAAAACAGATATACAATGGGTTCAGAAAGTATTCAGACACCTTCAGTTTTTGCACACTTTATTGTGTCATAGACTCAATTTAAAATTGATTAAATGTAATTTTTGGGCCCTAAATCTACAGACATTGACCCATAATGACAAAGCAAAAACATGTTTTCCGAAATTTTTGCAAATTTATTAAAAATGAAAAACTAAAATCTCTAATTGAGATAAGTATTCAGACCCTTTATTCAGTACTTTGTAGAAACATCTTTGGCAGCAATTACAGCTTTGAGTCTTCTTTGGTAAGACTCTACAAGCCCAAAATGTTCATCTCAAGATAATGAAGGCAAACAGGATGCACCTGGTTGCAGAATTCTATCTCAAGATCCAATTCACACACATTTTAGCTGATTCATAGTCAGTCAGTGTGGGAACCTGTGTGTGCCTAGCTGTGGACACACCCAGCCCAGCACCACACCAAAGACTGTTACTATATCATATGGCTTAAGTGGGAATTCAATTAATTCTACAGTTGGCTTAGTCAACTTGTGTGTTTGGTTGATACTGTCAGTGTCAACATGAATTAACAACATTGGGTGTGGTGTAAAAAAAAGATTCTTGATAGAACCAGGTGAAATAGTGCTTTATTAACCCATTTTAGTTCTATCCAATTTATTGCTTCTCTTTTTTCTCCTCTATACTTGTTTCTGCAGGTAAAGTCGGCGACTGGAAGAATCACTTCACTGTGGCTCAGAACGAGCAGTTTGATGAACAGTACAAGCAGAAGATGAAGAACTCAACTTTACAGTTCCGCACAGAGATTTAGGACAACATGAGACCTCAGAATTTAAATGTGAATGTTAATCCAATTTATTCAAGGGCAGCCTTGTCCACATTATCTGTATTGTTTAATGCAGCATATACTGTATGCAATATTATGAGAAACTGTGTTTTTTTTATACATGCAATACTGATTCAAATAAATCTTTTGGTTGAATATTTTAGTACAGCTGTTCAAAGCAACACTGTTCTTAGAACCAGTTGTTAAATGCCTGCAGGAAGGGGTGACTGGAGCAAATGCACTAACAGGGCTAAACCCTCTGTCTTTCAAAGATACGACCAATTTAATATAAGATTTCTTTTTTGGCATCCCCATCAGGTTTGCTTAGGAAAATACAGAATGCAGATTATTTGCTCTGGAAAATACTCAGAATGCCATGAAGAAGTGGCTGGGGCTGATTTCTTTCTAGCCTAGACCGCAGATTCATGTGAAATGCCCCTTACAGACTCTTTGTTATTTTTCAACCCCTCTCACTGGGACATCTGTAACACGTCATCAGCAATTGCATGTGTGATGAACACGAACTAGGTTGTCAAAGCTTAAAAAAATATCATATCTCAAGCCTACTGTCTTTATGATTGTAATGGACATTCAGTTAGTCAAAATCTAAAAGCAAAGATGAAATGCTAATTCGGCACAAATGTTAAACAGTAAGACAGTAAAGGAATACTGTTTGGCGCACGAGATTCCTGTGTGTCCATATGCAAAGGTTCATTTCTATATACACCAGGCAACAAACTCAAAGTACAATCAAGACATGTATCCATTAATATTCTAAGATTGTTGTACAAATGTTAAACAGACAGTAGCAGTAGGGGTGATCTAAGCACAAATACACAGAGATCACAGTAAGGTAAATAAAGACGGATGGCAATACTCAAGGCATTAAGCCAAGGTATAGGTTTAGTGAGGGAGAGATAAGACTTTACCTAGCAGGAGCACATGATCTGTGCCTGCTTGACCTGTGGTTGTGGTAAGATAAGGCATGTAAGATTGCCTCAACCACAGGTTACAGGTTACCATATATATATATATATATATATATATATAAATTGGTAGTAGAGGGAGTGTAATGGATATTAAAAGGTCATGAAGAGTTTTATATATTGCATGATAACAGCAAGTAATGATGGAAGTAGGCTTGTAAACCTCATCCAGATACTAGATAGGTATGTAGGACGCTGGGTGCTGACTACATATTATAGCTCTGGCTCTTTTTTTCTACATGGCATCCATTTAGGTGTTTATTTTTTTATTTACAGCTATATGTAATGGACAGGTCTCAGAAGTGTGGATAAGATCCATGTGCAGGAGGGTTTATTAAATGCAGTGTCCACAGTATCAATATACAGGCTCATATAGATGCTCAGAATGCAAGCTAGAGGTCAATACTCAAATATACACAGCAATGTCACAATCTAATACTCACAATCTAAGGGGAGGTCCAAATGGAAATAACACAAAGGCAAGGCATGTGAAGGCAAGGATCATACACAGAGGTCAAGGCAGGAATCAACAGCTCAGAATTTACATGGCTAAAACTAGTAATCAGCGAGGTTTGTGGGGTGTGTGAGAGTCCATGAGGTTTTTAATATATGGTGAGCACAGGAAATGAGCATGACAATGGAAGAAGTTTCCTTAGAATATAGTGGTGGGTGCCCTCTGGTGGTGTGGCAGTGAACTGTCCCAGGCAGATGTGACACTATATTTTTTTCTGCCTAGATTTTAGTCATGCCGAGTTTTTCCATTTTTGCATGACTTTGAATCCCCGGCTCCATTTCAGTAAGTAAGTTACATAATTAGTGGAATTAACCTCTGAATTCATGTCAGTGCCTCATCTGGTCTTAGTCTTTACTTCAGTCTCTCTACACTCAGTGCTGTTTCTGTGCTTCTGACCCTGTGTCAGTCTCAGCACTTCAGTCTTTAATGCAGCACACACTTTATGAAATATTATACGAAATTGTTTTTTTTTTTTTGTTTTTTTTTTTACAATACTGATTTGAATAAATCTTTTGGCTGAATTTTACAAAGAAACACTTTTCTTAGAACTTCTTAGCTGTTAAATGCCTACAGAAAGGGATGACTGGTATACATGCTCTAACAGGGCTAGGCCCCCTGTCTTTCAAAGGTGACTACACTTCAACAAAAGGTTTCCACATCAGATTATTTGCAGTTAATAAATGTCTTAACAACTTTTTTGAACTTTTGTGGAACCAAGCTCAACAACACCATCAGTGTTTGTAAGAAAAATAAACAGAATGGTATGAAGAAGCAAGGCTGGGGCTGATTTCTTTCTAACCCAGACTGTAGATTCATGCAGACTGTAAAGTGATAGTGAAAATCATGGCAGGTGATTACACAGAGTGAAATGCCAGTTGGATTTAATCTTCATTTGGGCTGATATATTTCAAACAGCTTCCTCCTCATCAGTAGTGACTGAGAAATGCATGTGAAGTAAATTCACAGGTGTAGTGAACATGAAGGAGCTTGAACGATTTTTTCCCCCCCCCAAAATGCCTTTGGGGGAGAAACTAAACGTAGGTACACTAAGAACACATTGGCCAATCAAAGTAGAATTACATGCTATTATGCAATTACAGGATAAATAAGAGAGCCATAAGATTAGTGTTTAATGTTTGGTATTAGGAGGAATCACTGCATGAACCCAGTCAGACATTACAGACTCATTGCTCAACCCTAACAGTTTCACTGTTGATATATTAAATTTTAGCGTGCGCATCTAATATCACCTCCAGCTGTCGCTGCCAACAGAAGCTCTGTCTTTAACTAAATTCCCCATTAATGGCATTTAAAACAGCTTCTGATACATCCTTTTATAATCTATATAGTGAACTATATAAGGAGTATCGAACCGCCCCTTCACACTACATCTCAAGGCTACCGTCCTTATGATTGTAATGGGCATTCAGTTAATCAAACTCTAAAGGGAGAAATAAATTGAAAATTCGTTGAACTTCCTGAGTCAATAGATGGTAAAATAATGCAAAATTGTCCTCTATCTGGTTAACTACGCAAATATTATGCAAACAGTAAAGGACTCTGTAGCCTAATGTAGACCCATGTACAAAAGAAATGCTTGAGACAAAATGATCTGGTAGTCGTGTTGGATAATTTCACTGAGCAAGACTACTTTTTGGTCATTCTCACAATATAAATATCAAATTTCAAGGACATCTTTAATAGATTTACTAAATGTTAAAGGTTTTTTTTTTTTTCATTAAAATGTGCAAAATGAGAATCAGGCCAGATGTTCACTGATCAGAAAAAGAGCTGTTCAGCCATCATATAAAGCATGGGAGTGGCATTATGTAATAAGTGACAAATTAACTTTGTCAACATGCCAAATTAACAGTGGCCAAAGTCTTGATAGTAAAGCAAATACTCCTATACACCAGTGAATGACACAGTCAATAGTGTGGGTTTGTGTGTACATGTCGCATGATTGAAGTTTATTCCATTCAACTGATATCTAATCCTTTTTGATTACTATATATGCACCATTTCTAAATATTTCACTTAATAGGAGGAGGTTGTGTCAACAGTGTTTGCACTAGCAATGGAGAATAAGTACACACTAGGAGGTAGAGTGTATGTCTAAGGTAATGCCTGTGTATGTGTGCTCTGGATAGGGTGAGGTTGTTAAAATCATACAGTGCAATACGTGAGTGTCTGTGACGGCAGTAAAACAGCCAGAAGAGGGAAGGGCTTTGGGTGGTTACATAATCCAGTGCTGGAAAGGGAGACAGAGAGAGAGAGAGAGAAAAGTCAACTGTGATAAGTACAAGTTTAGCGTAAGGAAAGTGTGTCGATGTCAAAAGGCTTGAGGGGAAGTAACTGAGTGACAAACACAAACTGCAACTTCTTATTTAATCATGGAAGGCGTTGATGTTTCTTCGGTGAGTCAGCTAAAAATATTTCTGAAAGTTATTGGGGAATATACTTCCCCTTTCAAGCTAGCTGTGTCATGCATCCAATCCAGTAACAATTAACAGTCAACAAATATTTCAACTTGCTTTGGTAAACATTTTATGAAACCATTTTGGAAAGGACATAATGGCTCCAGATTTTGTTGATGCATGAACTGGTTGTTATTAGTAAATTCTAATTACAAACTAATTACAATTAACTAAAAGTGAGCTAACAAGCTTTGCATCAGTAATTCTGTGTGAATTTAATGTATTGTTGTTTTAACAGAGCTGCAAAAATATTTTAATGTTTTTGATAGAAAATCACCACTGTTAGGTTAAGTTAAGGTTAGGATGTTTGTCCAAGTTAACAATAATGTTTAATACTACAGATGTTGTCCAGCCGACCAGAAATGTTTGATTTTGAAGGCATCTCTATGGTGCATTATTTCACTGATGACTGGGAAAATGTTCAGAACTTCCAGGCAAGACCAGACGACATCCTCATTGCTACTTACCCCAAAGCAGGTATTCTGTGTACTTTGAAGCAATTTGACCAAGAATGTTCATATGAGGAATTATGAATGAAAGCTATGTTGTTAAACATGTAAACTATGTTGTTATCCAGTTGTTAAAGTTTGCTGAATCATCTATGTGAAAGGGATCATTTACTGTGGAATGTGCAGTGAGAAAAGACAGAATACCAGTGTGTCTGCACTGTGCATGTTTTACTGGTGCGAATCCAAGAAGCATTGTCATGGTCCACTGCATGGGTCAAAGGACAGGCAGACCAGAACATCTATCCATAATTACAATGACAGGAAAGAGACGAGGGTCAAAATCAAGAAGTATAACTAGAAACAGATAACAAAGATCATACTTAATGGGACAAATAGCAAGAATAAGATTTTATACTCTTCCGTTTTGGTGTTTTGATGTAAACAGACAAACTCATTAAGGGCTATACACAGAACATTTGCACACATTTGGGGAACAAACCATGACAGGAGCAAAGAAACAAAACCAAGGCACATGGTAAAACAAACAAAAGCATATGGAGAATGAATAAGAAGTGCTAGAAGCGCTCACAGTGCTGCATACTAAGAGGGGACTTCAGGACATTGAGTAAAGCTTTGAGTAAAGTACTTTTGCATGTGTATGAGCTAAGCTAACGTTTTACACGTGTAGGCCTACAGTGACAGGAAATTTCTGACTCATTTTGGTTAAAAAAAACCCACCAGGTTTTCATTTTCTCTACAATTCACTTCCACTAGGCACCACCTGGGTTTCCTACATCTTAGACCTACTTTATTTTGGCAATACAGCACCAGAGCGCCAGACCTCAATACCCATCTATTTGCGAGTGCCTTTCCTTGAGGCGGTTTTTCCTAAGATACCTACAGGTCAGTAGCCGTGCTCACTTCAGTACAAATATCACTCATGTGGAAATTACCAGCATAATCCTTATTTTCACAATTATATGCAGTGAAACCACTTGTGCATAAACCATGATATTAACACTTAATTTTACTGATGTTTTTCTTCTTTGTACAGGGGTTGAACTAGTAAATAATTTATCCACCACACCAAGACTCATCAAAACTCATCTACCTGTTCAGCTGGTGCCCAAGTCCTTCTGGGAACAGAACTGCAAGGTATAGTATTTGGGACCTCTTTTACAGTTATGGTCTTTAAGTGTATAGGATTTTTAATTGTCAAACATAGGGCTGTTGTAACAACAGAGATTCAGTAGAGGGTTTCAGCTCCATGTGCTGGAGGTTTTAATACAATTCCAAAACAGAATCAAATAATAAAAGTTGGACGTTGGCGGTGAGGACACAGACAATCCACAATAACAATCAGGCAAATCCAAAGAGTAGTCTAAGAACACAGCAAGTGGCAAACACAGGAATAGCAAACAGGAAACAATTACATAGAACATATTCAATATACGGTAAATATTGGCAAGACTTTGCAATGTGACTGTGTATGTGTGAGTCGTTATGATATGCTGCATTCAACTAGAAGACGCAGCTCATAATTCCAGAACTCCAAACAGTAAAAAACAAAGAAAACGCCCCCACAACTCTGAATTCCTACTCAGGAACTCAGGTTGGTGTACAACTCCGTGTTCTCTGACTTCAGCAAGTGATGTCAAATCAACATGCATCAACATGCATCAGCAGTAAACAAAGCAGCACTTTTTATGCTGTGTTCAAGGTGTAGTAGCAGCTTGTAATTGCCCAACTACAATCAGTAGAAACACAGAAAACACCCCTTCAATTTGAAATTTCAACTCGTCAACTCAATTCAGTAGTCTTCTCAACTGCCAATTCCTTCCCAGTTTATGGAGTGTCGTCAAATCAACATGGTCACGCTCACTGTGAACAGTGTAAAGTCCCCCATCTCTACTTTTAAATGAGTTTATAGCAGTATTTTCTTTAGATCAGTTAATATACATACAAAGTACTTGGTTAAATCTATAACACTGACCATACTAATCCCTGTTTTGAGAAGGTAATCATCGACATTAGAGTTATCACTAACATTAGCCAGCTAGCTTGTTGCTAATAACATTATAACAAGTCGCAAATGACTACTTACAAGGCACAATGAATGCAGCAATATTTGAAAAGACTACCTAAAGATGGAGTCACACTTAAGATCTATAGGAAATGGAATACTTAACAATACTTAACATTTAAAGGATCATGAGGTTCCCACTTAAAGTGGTTTCTTCAGTAAAAACTGTATTACATATTTAAACTAATGATTTGATCTGTAGAGTCAGCTTCTGGGTAATTCTTTGGTCTGAGTTAGAGTCAGAAGATTCTTCCTTCAGAATAGTACACAACAATGTGGTAACTAAAAAATAGTTGACATCATTCAGCACATATATATATATTCATCTCTGTATATAGTGTTCCAGCTTGTCAATGTCAGTGTGTGTCTCTCCAGGTTGTCTATGTAGCTCGTAATGCCAAAGACAATGCTGTGTCTTATTTCCACTTTGAGCGCATGAATATCATACAACCTAATCCAGGAGACTGGAACAATTATCTACAGAAGTTCATGGATGGAAAGAGTGAGTAACAGAGTTACAATATGAATTGAGTTCACTGGAGGAGGGACTTAATGACAAAAATATTAATTATGTGCGGGTGTGAAAAAGTACTAAGAAATTATAAAGTAAATGTTTTTATCTGATGAAATTAGATAAATGTCAGGTTTTCATGTGAAAAATAACTATTACTTATCTAAAGGATGTTAGAAGACGTTTTTTTGTTTTAAAGTGACTATGCTGTTTTGCCTAAAAACATCTTTTATTCTGTAGGTTTGCAATATTTATCATAGAATTTGACTTGCTGACTAACCAATTGTGTAAGCTAGTGGAATTCACGCTGGTCTAGCCTGACATTGTCAAAGAAAAAAGGCCAACTTTGTTAAATTATAGCCAGTTAATGTTTAGCAAATTCGCAAAACTTTGCTCAACATGCTTTTCCTAGTTAGATGGAATTATTAAAATATTTGACTTCAGTACCCAAACTCTTGCGCTCTTGTGGCTGAATGGGCAAATCCTCACAGCCACCTACCAAAATCTAATAGAAAGCCTATCCATGGTTTTGGAATGGGATATTCAATACTCAGTTGTTCACATACTTTTGGCCATATAGTGTATTTTCAGATGCACAAGAACAGCTATAGAGCCAACCGCACTGTGCAGATCGCGGCTGGTGACAAATTGGCACTACTCTTGATAGTATTTTCTATATCGATGAACTTGATTGGATGCTTTAAACTGCAATGATTGGATGCTAAATTGAGCCCTTTCAGTTGATGTGTAGCATATAGTCACTGGCTTCATGATAGAAGAAGA
Source organism: Pangasius djambal (assembly GCA_022985145.1). NCBI lineage: Eukaryota > Metazoa > Chordata > Actinopteri > Siluriformes > Pangasiidae > Pangasius > Pangasius djambal. The sequence continues at coordinate 21,197,778 of CM040982.1, forward strand.
GACCTTAGTGATTTGTAATGAGAACTTTGAAGATCTATAAAAATGTAAAGGAGTAAAAAAAATGTTTTTCTTTCCTGGAATGTAATTAAGTAACGTACTTGAGTATTCAAGATTTCAGCAATACTCAGAAATAAAATATTATATAAAAATAGTAAGAAATACACTTACTCAAGTATTTTCCACCCCCAATTATCAATATCTCTGTGTAATTCTTTTTATTTGACCTTGTAGTGGTGTTTGGACCTTGGTATGATCATGTGTGTGGCTACTGGGAGAAGAAGCAGACGTACTCTAATCTTCACTACATGTTCTTTGAGGATATGGTGGAGGTAGGGAATGTAGGATAGCTTGTCCTCCAGCAGTATACTCTATGTACACTGTAGAGATGTCTTAAAACCATCTGGTGAATAATTGTCAATAATACCTGTTAGAGTGTAGAAATTACTGTAGTTCCAGAATTTGAGCTTCGATCATCCTAATTTGTTTCTCTCTTATCTAGAACACTGCTCGCGAGGTGGAGCATCTTTGCTCTTTCCTCGGTTTAACTACACCAACGGAAGAGAGAGAGAAGATTACCAAAAATTCCCATTTTGATGCCATGAAGCAAAACAAGATGACCAACTACTCCACAATCCCAATCATGAATTTTTCGATCTCGCCATTTATGCGCAAAGGTTAATATGCTTGAAATCCCTAAAAGCCGGTAACACGGGTATATGTTTACTTCCTGCACAAAAACGACAAGGCATAACTGTTGCAGGATCGTCCCAGCTAAAATGTCTAGGTTATCAGAATATTTTTCTGAATGTTACAGTTCTAGAAACCTTGTGTAATACAACTCTAAACCCCACTTTGAGAACCTATCAGAGCTGTTCTGCACATTATAATTGTAAAAATTTCTACAAGCACATGTTGGCACAAGTGTTTGCTTGAACCCAGTCCTTTGATTCTTTTTAATATTGATGAACTTGAATAATGACTTGTTACTGCATATATGGCATACACTGAACTTACAATGCAAGGATGACCTCTACTGTATAAACAGTACATGCTTGTACACTGCCCTCCAAAAGTTTGGAAACGCCTGAACAAAATAGGGTTTTTGGGCAATATCAGCATAAATCCTCTTTAGTTAGTGACCATTTTGCATTGATAATAAGGGACAACACTAGGCATCCGAGCAGTCAGTTTATTCAAACATTGACTTGATATATTACTCCAAGCCTCCTGGAGGATTGCCCAAAGATG
>CM040982.1:21208243-21249919 GCA_022985145.1 Pangasius djambal
ATTTTTTTTTTTCATATTTTTATTTTATTTTGTATACTTTCACATTTTACTTATTTTACTTTTTTACTCATTCTATTCATATTTTTATATTTTTATATTCTATTCTACTTGTATTTTTACTTGGAACAGTCGAAAAAGCATTTCACTACACGTTGTACTGTGTATGATTGTGTATGTGACAAATAAAATTTGAATTTGAATTTGAATTTGAATTTGAATGGTAGTGAGGGCTGTCAAGTTCCAGGATGAGGCCTTCCAAGTAATCCTCAGTGAGGACTGATGATTCAATTGAACTTGTGGCAGAATTGAAAGCTCGGGCATGTGAGGAGTGTGGCCATGAAAAAAGACTTTCAGGTGGCCCCAAACTATTCAGTGCCTCAGGAGGGGAAGACAAGACCATGCACAAGCTCTGCTAAACAAGTGCAGGGGAGTGTTAACCTCTACTGGGGATATTGTTGAGAGTTGGAAGGAAATTACTTTAAGGAAAATTTTTTAACCCAGTGAACATGCCCTCCCTTCATGAGGCAGTGCAAAAAATCTTTGGTGTTTTGGAGTCCATCTCTGTTACTGAGGTTACTATGATGGTTAGAAACCTCCATAGCGGCAAGGCTGCAGGGATGACTAAGATTCAGCCAGAGATGAAGGGTCATTAGAGTATGCTAATCCAGTCTAAATGTGTTTTGTGGCCTATGATCATGTGCCTTGACATCTGTTATGTAAGGTACTGAAGGAGTATGCGGTATCTAGGTCACCACTTCATGTGATCTGGTCTCTGAATGAGCACAGTGAGAGTTGTGCCTGCATTCAAGGTGATAAGTTAAACCCAGTTAAGATGGGTGTCTGACAGGATATCAAGATGCAGCCAATGTTGGAGAGGTGTCCAGTATGGGGGGCTAAAAGTAACATCCCTGTTATTTACAGATGATTTTGTTCTTTTGGCACCATCCAAACAAAACCTCAAGAGCATAACTGAATGTTTTACTGCTGAGTTTGAAGCAGCTGTGATGAAACTCAGCACTTCCAAGTCTGACGCCATGGTTCTCTTCCAGAAAAGGGTGGGACGTTGCCTTCAGGTGAGGGGAGAGACCATGCCCCAGGCAGAGGACTTTAAATATGTTGGGATCTTTTCATGAGTGATGGAAAAGAGAGCACGAGATTGACAAATGGGTCGGGTCATGAGCAGCACTGTTACACTTGCTGCAGCTCTGTTTACCAGTCAGTCTCTGCTCAAAATCAAAAATGAATGAAAGATTTGACTTTCAGCACACACTGTATTTTTAGCTCTGTATAGTGTATTGTAACTCGTCAATGTCTGTGTGTTTCTATAGGTTATCTATGTAGCTCGCAATGCCAAAGACAATGCTGTGTCTTATTTCCATTTTGATCGTATGAATGAAGTACAACCTGATCCAGGAGATTGGAACAATTATCTACAGATGTTCATGGATGGAAAGAGTGAGTAAGACAGTTACTAAATCAAATGTGATCATTGGAGGAGTGGTTTAGTGACACCAATATTAATTAGTTTCTCTGAATTTTAACTAAACTTACCATAATACGTTTCATTTGGCCTTTTAGCTGTGTTTGGACCTTGGTATGATCACGTGTGTGGCTACTGGGAGAAGAAGCAGACATACTCCAATCTTCACTACATGTTCTTTGAGGATATGGTGGAGGTAGTGAAAGTACAATAGCTTGTCCACAGAGTACACTGTACAGATATCTTCAAACCATCTTGTGAATAATTGTTATTGATACCTGATACAGTGCACAAATTGTTTAGACCAGTCTTGTACAGCACAGCTTTTGCATGATGCTCAATATTGTATTGAGCTCTGATCACAATAATTCATTCTTCTTTTGTCTAGAACACTGATCGTGAGGTGAAGCATCTGAGCTCTTTCCTTGGTTTATCTACACCAATAGAAGAGAGACAGAGAATTACAGAAAATGTCCACTTTGATGTCATGAAGCAAAACAAGATGATCAACTACTCCACAGTCTCAGTCATGGATTTTACTATCTCACCGTTTATGCGCAAAGGTTAACATGCCATAAATCTCTATGGGCTGTTAACATTCATATACATTTACAGCCTGTACAATAATGACAAGAAGTAACTGTTGCTGGATTGTCCCAGCTAAAAATACTAGGTTAGCCGAATGTTTTCTGAATTAACATTCAATTCAATGAATGAATGAATTTGATTCAATGAATTTTGTGTAGTATAACTCCCCACTCTGAGAGCCATGGTTTTAAAGTGTTTAATATCTGGTCAACATTCTGCCTGAACCCAGTCCATTGATTTCTTTGAATATTGAAAAACTTGAACGATGACTTCCTGTCTCCAAAGTAATAGTAACAGCTATGGCTGAGCTGTCCCCTATGCAGGAATTCATATACTCTATTTGAGTGCTGATTAATGCATGTAACTAGCTAACTAGCTTGTCATAACAAACATGGAACTGGGCAGCACATTAGAGCATTCACTTTATTTATAACTTTATTTATAATTTGTCCACCCCTGTGACTAATACACCTATTGTGTATGGTTAGAAAAGAAATGCGAGTGAAAAGTCTTGGTAACTGTTAACAGGATGATAACTCTTGGTAATTTGACTTGTATTTTCTACAGGCTGATTTTTCTCTCTGTCCCCCTACGTTTTATTTTCTCCAGGAAAAGTTGGCGACTGGAAGAATCAGTTCACTGTGGCTCAGAACGAGCAGTTTGATAAACACTACAAACAGAAGATGAAGAACTCAACTTTACAGTTCCGCACAGAGATTTAGGGCATCGTGAGACCTCGGAATTGTAATTTACGTGTTGACTCATTTTATTCAGTTTATTCTATCCATTCTGCCTACATTTTAACTTGTGAACTGAACAATTCATTTTGTTAGGATACTGATTTATATAAAAATTACTACAAATATACATTGCTTACTACAAAGCAACACTGTTTCCTAGACTTTCTCACTCTTTAAATGTCTACAGTGCATTTCTGTAGCTCTTTGGTTAAATAAATTTCACCAGATATCACATGCACCTTGAGTTTTTGTCAAGGATTGCATTTTCCCCAATGTAATTTGATATACAGGGTTTATAAATTCAAAATTAGACTTTTGTCACACAGGTACAATCCTTGTAAATTCAATGGAAGCTCACTTTTAATGCACCAACATGCAAAATTGTTTATATAAAAGAGGCAACAAGACCCAGATACAAAGGTCCAGAGCTGGTAATGACCAAACAGTGATTATATAATAAATAAAGTTAACTAACTTTGGGCTTTGGCTCTCTCTAGTGGTCATTCCAGCATGTGACATTGTGATAACCAACATTTTAGAGTCTTATACACAGAATTAGATTGACAAACAAAAAGGGTAGGCGAAAGGGCCATGCCTTATTGAAAAATGCTTTATTGAGTCAGGGGAGACTCAAATACTCAAATAAAATCTCTCAGGGGAATATAGTTAAAGCATGCTCAAAAACGTTTTTTTTTTTTTTAAAAAAAAACACTGAAAAAAGTTTTCAAATGTTTATTTGCATACTATCATTTATGTGTTTGTTTGTTGGTTTATGTGATCATTCATTATGTGATTAAGGACTGATCTTATTTTGATTTGGAGAAAAGAACGCAGGATTATAGTGTAAAAAGTGTGAAAAGCCTGTTTTGTTTTGTTTTGAAATTATGTGAAGATAAAGTTCATTAAAAACTGTTTTATTCCTCATTTATATGGGCTGAATAATTGTGACATGAAATGTCGTTTCTTTTATGCAGCATCCAGCGTCCCCTTTCCTCACTGGTTAAATTACCTACAACTTATTAAATATCTTACAAATCAAAATGGTCCCAAAATATTAAATATTTGATTAACTATGTCTTCTGCATAGATTATACCAAGCCTCATAGGAGTCTGAAGAGGAGTAATGAAACACACTGACCCAGTGATATAAGCAATACCAGTAGAAAGAGAGGGTGGAGACAAAGTAAACAAAGATCTGAGGAAGTTCAACCTGTAGTAAGACAGAAAGGCTGTTTGGAAAAGGCTGTCACGTAACGCTTTTAAAGAGTGAGTCAAACTGTTTAAATATTTGATGACTTGGTATAGCTGAGCATGTACAGTACACATGCATAAATGTTTTTAGGAATTAAGTACTGGATTGCTGTATTTAAAATTCAGATTTGTGTTATTGTGTAGTATTGTTCAATGCTAACATTTCAAGGGCATTTTATTAAGTCGTCGCATACATTTAAAGAGTCATTCCTACTATTTATGTACTTGATAACATGCTGAGTTATATACACAAACCTGCCAGTTGATATCTGGATTTGCTAGATTACTGTAGCTCTGGAATCTAAACAACTACAACAGTCAGCAAACGTGCAACATAAAGACCATTTTAATAGATACTTAAAATATAAAGGATCAACAAATATGGGGACAAAAGGCTGATAATACAAAGTACCTGTGTCTTCCTGAGCAAGTTAGTACAAGCTCTCAACAAATATCTACATTCCAGCAATTTCTGTCTCTCCCAGATGGATCGGTCGCGTCCAAAGCTTATTGATTTCCATGGTGTTTCTATGACACATATTTTCACGGACAACTGGGACAAAGTCCAGAACTTTAAAGCTAAACCAGATGACATTGTTGTTGCCACTTACCCCAAAGCAGGTAACTCGTATATATGGTTCAGTTGTTCAGTGCTAAATACACTTTTTAAGTTTAGGTTTTTAAATCTGATTTGATAAGCTCCTCTCTTTATCAGGCACCACTTGGATCTGCTACATTCTTGACCTACTGTATTTTTATCAGACGTGTCCTGAGCGTGAAAAATCTGTCCCTATCTATGACAGAGTGCCATTTTTAGAGCTGATATACCCACCGGATCCTACAGGTCAGAATGTCTCCACCACGACATCTTAACAATTTCACTGTCATTACATGAGTGTCACTATCATTTATCAAAACAGTAAAGAATACAACATGACAGGGGTGTGCAATTACACAAAAAATCAATGTTGGGTTATTGTTACCACCCAGAAGTTGATTATTTTCCAATAACAGCATGCCCCAAAGTATTTTTTCCTCGTATACCACAGCAATTTGCAGACAATTACATTTTTTTAATGTACAGTTGATATAAAAATTCTACACACCCCTGTTAAAAATGTAGGGTTTTTTTTAAATGAAAAAATGACACCAAGATAAATCATATCAGCTCTTTTTACATATTTAATGTGATATAGCAAGTGAAAAACAAACTGAAACATTTTAGGAGAAAAAGGAAAAAACTTACAATAACCTGGTTGCACAACAAATTATCAGCTTCTGAGTGGCACGACAGGAAAATGTTTGCCCTATCGTCTGGGTATTGCAAGTTTGAATCCTGACAATGCCACAGCCATCCGTGGTGCTGTCCACTTACGTGATGCACCTCTTGATGGAAATAAATGTTGTGATGTTATTTCCACCAAGAGGTGCATCAATTTTTGCTCAAGATCTTGTACTGACAATGAAAGAGGTGAGCACTGTTTAAAGTCTCCTCCAGCGCGTCCCAAAGACTTTCACTGAGGTTAAGGTCAGGACTCAGAGGTGGAATATGGCCATGATACGTCTTTCTACATGGTTATTAAAGAACAAAAAAGCTACACACTTCATCTTTTAAGGATTAAAAGAACTGTTGCCAAACATATAACATGCTAGAAACATTATAATCACTCTAATAATGATCCATTCATAGACTCTTATGTATTTCCCTATTAAAATCTAAACAGCCACTTTTTTTTGGCCAGGCAGTGTATATTAGTACAAGCTCATTAATATAAGTCGGTGATTTGAATTACAGTTGATGTTATTGTCAGAGCCGCTGTTATGGACAATTAATCAACCTTCTAACCAATCAGATTTGAAAATTCATCAGTATAACATACATTAATAGAATTCATTTTTCTAAATAAATCATTACCTACAAAGCAAAAAAAAAAAAAAAAACAGTCAGTATAGACAAAAAGCTTATTCTCTTTTTTCTGGCAAATGTATGTTTTTTTGTTTTAACTCCCACAGGAACAGACAAAGCAGATACACTGCCTACCTCTCCTCGCATCATCAAAACTCATCTGCCTGTTCAATTTCTACCCAAGTCCTTCTGGGAGCAGAACTGCAGGGTACTATTTAACAGCGCTGTGCATTCTTTGTAATATATAGGTGGACAAAGTAACGGAAATATGGAACAATATGCTAATATCAAGGACCTAATAAGGCATAGGGCCACACTTTGTAACCAAAACAGCTTTAATCCTTTTTGGAATGCTGTCATGCAAGTCCTGAATGGTTTCCCATTCCCCATTCTTTGAGGCATTAATGAGGCGGATATGTAGTTTACAGTCTGTGCTCCTGAACTTCCCATAAAGATTCAATAATGTATTAATTTGGTGATTGGAAGGTTCTTTTTTTTTTATCCTCGTGTTCAGTTTATCCTGGTGTTCATCAAACTACTCATTAACACTTTTATCATGCTTAGAATATGGGAACATTAGTAAAGAGTGATTGTAACATAGGGTACATCCGGTCCTGTAAAATTACCTCATATATATTGGCTGTTATACAGCCATGCAAAGCAATCAGTGGACCTAATGAATATGTGGACATCCCTGCTCTATGCTGATGCCATTTGTTGATGTTTGACTGTTTCCCTTAAAAATGATATAATTCTGGTTTTGTGACTGATGCACCTGCAGTACCACTTTTATTTGGTGCTCGCTGTTACCTCATGCTGCTTCGAAATCGCATATGCCAAAATGTTCATTTTTCAGACCTACTGGAAAGCCTATACATGCTGTTCATTGGCAACCAACCTCAGCTGTGCAGCAGTGTTTGTAACAGATTTAAATTCTTTCAAATTCCAGGTCCTTTTATCATGTGGTGTTGCTGTTCTTCTGTCCACTGCCTGTTATCTGCTCAGCAACAGATTCCTTTATATTTGAACCTTAAAATTTTGCCTCTTATAAGTAAGGAATAAAACACAATGGGATTTGCTATTGTAGGTAAATAATCAACTGAGTGGTACAGTACAGCCCACTGCAAAAAGGGGTTACAGTTACCACCCTGAAATGGATTGCTTTCCTAAAACAGCACCTCCTGAAGAGTTTTATTCTTCCGATACAACAGCATTTTTAAAACAATTTTAACCATTTATAGTTAGATGTAATGTTGTGGAATGTTAAATTAGAAAAATTCTAACATACAGATTCACCATAAAAATGATTATGTTTTCTTTGTTAAATAACATGTTTTTTTAAACTCTGTTTATTATTTGACTTAGATTATGTGGGGCATCTGCCATACAGGTCCCTGCGAATGAGTTACTATAGAAATGATTATGTATGCATAATATAGTAAACCTACTGACAAATCAGAATCGAGAATTCAACCGAGCTGTGGGTTTATAACTTATAGTTAACGTATAATAAATTATCCTTAATGTATACACATTTGCATTATTTATAATCAGATTTCTGCATATATACGTTATATATTTTTTATATATTTCATATATTTTTCCTAGTGACACAGGTTCGTTATTTCTCTTTCCAGATTGTTTACATTGCTCGCAATGCTAAGGATAATGTTGTTTCCTATTTTCACTTCGACTGCATGGAGAAGGCTCAACCAGAGCCAGGAGACTGGAGCAGTTTCTTACAACGATTCAAAGACGGAAAGAGTGAGTGAATACGTGAATGTGACATGTCTGTGTTTTTTTTTTCCTCAAGAACAGTAACAAGTTAATTTTCTAAATGTAGTTCAGTTACACAGTTTGGACATTTTAGAGCTACATGCACACAGAACTAGGTACATCTTTTCCTAAAGTTTTGAAAAGCGCTGCACTGAAAGAAAAGGTACTGTGTATGGTCAACAAAACCCTGCTCCATAACCGTCTACTAATATTCTCCATATTGTATGGACAGTGGTGTTTGGCTCCTGGTTTGACCATGTGTGTGGATGGTGGGAAAAGAAACAGACGTACTCCAAAATCCACTACATGTTCTATGAGGATCTGGTGGAGGTGAGACCCTGAGTGCAGATTTTAGTACACGAGCGGAAACAGCCACTTGATTTGCAGCAGTACCAAATAAAACAATGTGTGCGTGTGTGTGTGTGTGTGTGTGTGTGATGTGGATGAAGCAGGAACCTATTTCACAGATTACTGTAGGGATCCAAACAGAGGTAGATACAATACCCAGACAGGCATCTGTCAAAACCAAACGTACAACTATAAACTAGAACTAGGAAAAAAATTAAAATAAGAAATGTACAGGAGTAATGCAAAGGAGAAAAATATAAAAGAAAAACAGCAAACAGGTATGGGAAGAAGGCAAGAGGAGTCACACCCAGGACTGGGAAAGTTTACTACGAAGCTTACTTCTTCCTGTGCTGTGATGGTGTCAAGCCATAGTTTCCTGGACACTTCAGTGCCTCTTTTTTTTGCTTTTCATAACAAAAAAAAAAAAAAAAAAGCATGAGGTGCAGGTCACAAACGAAAATGTGATTTTTTTCATCATTAAATCAATGCTTAAATGTTTATATTCTGTTTGTAATAGATATCTTGTTGGCAATAATTATTAGCAGCTTTTACTGTACTGGTCCTTCAGGACACCGGACGTGAGCTCAAAAACCTTTGCTCCTTCCTTGGTTTATCCACATCGGAAGAAGAGAGGAAGAAAATCATAAAACGTGTTCAGTTTGATGTCATGAAGGCAAATCCTATGACTAACCTCACTGATGATCCATCGCTAGACTTCAGTGTCTCTCAGTTCCTGCGTAAAGGTACGTTTTACAAAAAAAAGATGTGTAAAGTGATTAGAGCTCGTGCCTTTGCCTTCATTATCTCAACACGTTTTCAGGTAAAGTCGGCGACTGGAAGAATCACTTCACCGTGGCTCAGAATGAGCAGTTTGATGAACACTACAAGCAGAAGATGAAGAACACCACTTTACAGTTCCGCACCGAGATTTAGGGTGGTATCTGGAGAAAATCCCAGAGAGAAAAATCTAGTTGAAAAAAACAATGATTAGTCAAAAGTCAGTAGTATTAAATCAACATAAATCTACAATGTTTATTTATAATCATCTTTCACAATGTATTTAACAAACCCATCAGGTCCACGTATGTTAATGTAACCAGACTACACTTGTGTAAAACATACAATTGTGACATAATTGTAATTGTAAAACAATCACTTATTGTTGAGGTGGGGCATATGGCCTAGTATTATTATTATTATTATTATTAATAATAATAATAATAATAATAATAATAATAATAATGATGATGATGATGATGATAGAAAAGAACGAAAGAAAGAAAGAAAGAAAGAAAGAAAGTATAGCTATTTTCTAAAAATATCAGGAAATATGTCAGTCCATTGACTCTTTCCTCATGAAAGAAGAAGAACCAAAGTTCCAAGAAGTTCCACAGAGAAAATAAATGAAGTGGGTTAGAAAAACAACTCTTCTGCCACAGGAGCCATCTACTGACAACTGAAAAGAATGAATGAATGAATGAATTGAATAATGATTTATAGCTAATGCCTGTGTCTCTGCTGTGCCTTTCATGACAGTAAGAAATTCAACAGACATGTAAATGAAAAAAAAAAGTACTGAAATATTCCATTTGGTGGACACTGTTGTTACAAACCCAGTACAATCACACACATACACACAGAGGGTGAAAATACTGCAACTGCAAGTAAAAATACTGCAAGTGAATTCAGAGTATAAATGTGCTCCCGTGATCTCTCACTGGAAGTTATCTCTCACTGGAAGTTATCTCTCACTGGAAGTATGACTTTGCTCACATTATCTATCACAGGAAGTATGACTTTGCTCACATTATCTCTCACAGGAAGTATAACTTTGCTCACATTATCTCTCACAGGAAGTATAACTTTGCTCACATTATCTCTCATAGCAGGTTCCTCTGATATTTTAAAGAGAGAAGGAATGAAGTGGTTTCTCACCCTCAAAAGGTCTTCTGCCATTGAAGCCCCCTGAAAGGTGTCCAATGTACCACCAGGTGGGCCTAAGCAACTGATAATCCCCTTATAGCGAGAAACAGACCTGTACTCCATGTTATGCCCTTCTGATTTAATGACAGATTGAAGCAATCAGTCATGAAGGAGCCGCTGGCCAAATAAGAAATACCTGAGCCACATTTTTTCCATTCTGTTCAGAAAGGCTTACAGTGTAACACTATATGTTGTTTCTTCTGAAATTATTTTAATAATTATTTCTTTCAGTTCAAGATTTAGTTGTTGTGGCCAGGGGCGGACTTAGCACTAGGCAAAGGTAGGCAACCACCTTGGGCCCCCAGAAAAAAAGCAAATTATATATTTTTTTAATTATCAATGCTAAATAACCTTATAATGCTTAATAAACTGGATGTAAAGCCTTATTTTTAAGGCTTTATATCTGGCACACAGCCAGAAACTGAAACTGACACAGGCCTACTGTAAAATACGTGTGGTTTTAATAAGGAAAATATCAATATTTATAGTAAATTTTGTACTGAATTAACAGCATTAAATTGTGGACATGACGGTTTTTGTGCACAACTTACTATTTTCAGTTCAGTTCACTGAAAGCAGTCCCTCTTCCTTAGAATAACACAGACTTTGTTCATCCATTTTTTTTATTTCATAAGTTTTCTTGAATGCACCTGTAATAATGCTGTATTATGACCTTCTGAAAAGCCGGTTTACGTTTAAGTTCCCCTCACTAACGTGAATGTACATTACTGTACATAATTTACCACATTAGTTAACATTAACAAAGCATAAACCTCAGCATCAGTAAACTGTAAGTAAATGTTTACAAAGTACTTTAGCACATATAACCAATTAATTAATGTTTGTTAAAATGTTAACGAAATATACCTGCATGTTTACTTAATCCATGACTTAAAATAAGTCCATAAAAATAAATTAGCCTACAGTATGTTGCTAAATTTGATAACTTACTGAACTCTGGTCTAGACTGTGCTATCGAGCCTCTGAAGTTTGCTACTGAGTTTTCATTTAATGTTTATTAATGTGTTGTTAATGATGATCATTGTGGGATTAATTTTACTCATTGGTGGTATGAGCATTGGTTAAATAATGCAGGCTCCTATACTTATATAGATTGTTGGGTTTATTATATAAGAATATCAGTTAATACAAGTGCTAGCTGCTTTGTTAATGTTACTTATCACATGATCTGCAGGGTAGATAGATTGAGGGAATCATTTAGAAAGCTGTTAGAGAAAGTGCGTTTCATTTCCATCCTCGCCCACCTTCATTTCATGCACTTCACTGATGCTGAAGTGACTGTCAAATTATTTTTAAGGCAGTTCAGGTTATTTTGAGTTGGTTTGTTCTCATTAGTGTGCCCCAGAGCAGGCAGCACTGTTACAGCACATCTTACTCCATCTCCATTCCCATTGGTTTAGTTCATCCCACTTTTTCTATTTCCATATTTTACCCTCAAACACTAAGGTGCCATACAATACCAAAACAGCCAAATCTTCTAAATGTAGAGTTTATTAATGTGTTGAGTGGTTTATGAGTATTTCTCTAATCAAATCTTAATATATGTTGTAATTTCTCCTTTAATATGCTGAACACTTCAGCGCAGGATGTATGATTTAATAGGCCTGATATATCCTAAGACTATGACAATATTTATAATGGAATATTGCATATTGTACCTTGAAACTAAAAAAAAAACATTATGGAATATAAAGATTTTTATATTCTAAAGTGGACTTTAAAAAGCTCAGTACTCTTTATCAGCACTCTTTCTAATTATGGCAATCATGCTTTTTAACAGCATGCTTTTCACTAAATAATTACGCCAACTATTTCCAAATTAGATATTAAAACAGAATTAAATTGCCTTTAGGTCACACAAACACACACACACACACACAATTCACTAAGATGAGATTAAATAAGACAGTACAGTGTTCCATGAAATACCTGTATTGTTCAAATGTATTTCAACTGACACCAATGGCTACAAAACATAATAAATCCCCTCCCCAACTTATATGTAGTTATAAAAACAAAACATGTTTAGTGCATATGACTCATGGTTGTTTGAATTTTATTCACAAATATAATGGCATGAGTTACAGGTTGTTTAGCATGTCAATTACACTCATGATCAGGGTTACTACTATCACTTAAATGGAAGTTCTATAGACAATGCAATAGTATGACCCATGACTTTTTTCCATCTTTATAGAAGATGCGGGCTGGTGATACTGCATGCATCTTTCTGGACAACACTCTGAGTCAATACAACAAATCAAAGGCTGACATTGTCGTTGGACTACGAAATAGCCAATTAAACACAAAGTCCAGTTAAGTCATGTCCATTATGAACAGAAATATAGATGTCGATACTTATTAGCAGCCTTTACCGTACTGGTGCTTCGGGACACTGGATGTAAGATAGGCAGATTTGCTCCTTTCTTGGTTTGTCCACATCAGAAAAAGAAAGAAAGGAAATCAGAGGATATATCTGATGTAAGTTTGATGTCATGAAGGTAAATCCTGTGACTAACCTCCCAGATGATCTCAAGTCCTGTGTAAAGGTAAGTTTACAAATAGACACATTAAGTGATTCATTTATTTCATTTCTCCTTGTCCTTCTTGACTGTATCTCAACACATTTTAGATAAAGTCAGGGACTGGAAGGATCACTTCAATTGGTCCCAAAATGAGCAGCTTGGTCAACACTACAAGAAGAAAATAAAGAAGAAAACTTTACAGAGAGGTGGTTTGTGAAGAAAAACAAGAAAAGGAAAAGTTTGTGCTGCTGTGAAATTAAAACTGTCTTGTCTTGTTAAAAATAACAAATAAGGCAAAGAATGTCAAACTGTCATCAGTTTTAATAAAAACCACAATGAGGCATCAACTCAATATAGCCATAGTGAATAAGAGAGAACATATTTCAGTTTGCAAAGAAAATGAGGAACTCAGACTTGCTTTGTAAGCATGCTGGCACAAAATACATGTATACGGCACTAGGGCACTTAATTCGTAAAATACAAATAACAACAATGCTATCGATAAGTTGAAAAGCCAGCCCAGTAGGAGTGGGATGGGGGAGTTCAAGACATCATTATGGCACTTCATTGGATCATATGACAGCACAGATAAGACATTTACTTGAGCAGGTACATTCAGTTACACAATCACAAATTGACCAGAATATGGAAACTGAAGCTGGTCATTATATTTTCACAGTTGTGATCCTCCCAGCATTCTACTAAAGAGAATAAGAGACATGTTAACATTGTTAGGGAAGATACTTGAATACAGGGAAAAAAGTTTAAGTGCAAGATGGTATTTTATATATATATATATATATTGTTTATATATATATATATATTCCCTCCTAATGTAGCGGCATTATTTTTTGGGATATATCCCTTTTTTTTTTTTTTCAAACAAACAAAAAATGTTTAAGTTCAATATCACTAGGTTTCTTAATTATATACTTTTACGTATCTAAAAAAATAAGAGTCTCTTTAATGCCAGTCCTTGTATTGTGCCTGGAAATATACTTGCACTCTGCAGGATTGTCATTCACAGTAAATATATTTCATGTTATTCCGAACATGGCATATTCTTATTTACAAACCACAAAAATAGCAGTATTTACATTTTCTTTTATGTTACACATAACCTCAGATTCGTTGTGTAAAACATGCACAGCCTGACTGAAAATAAAACTTTAAAACTTGAAATTATATTATACACAACATTCCTAGAAGAGATAGTGACACCGAATATAGCCATTGTCTGAATATTAGCCTGTCTTATGCACTTTTAGTCGTTTGTTTTGCAGTAAAACAACTAAAGATGGTTTACATCATAATGTGTTAAAGCTGATGTCATTGCTCTTCTGAGGAATTATAATGATATCCAAAGCAATTAGTAGTTTGTAAACGAGTTTAAAAAAATTGGTCAATGTATGGGATTGTGAAGAATATGACTATCAGATTTTCCCATATTATACTTTAAAATGAGAGCATATCAGAAGTCTTTCAATAGTAGTGAAGAAACAGGGAAATGGTGGTGCGGAAATTTGGTTAATGTTTTCCAAAAATGCTTTTTTTTTTTTTGCTTGGGTATGTTTTGGTTGTAGTGCATGTCTGAAATTATTTTTCCCCTTCAGATATATCTTGCACCCATCATTGACAAATATAAGGGTTAAAAACAGGCAGGAATACTGCAAAGAATACTTCTTACACTCTTCTCTACTAAATGTTTATTATAAACTTTAGTTTGAAAATCCGACTTAAACATCTGTAATTAAAGTCCTGTAGAGCTACCCGTGCTGTCCAGAACAAATGTCTTTTCTTATTAGGACTATTAAAAGCATGTTTCTTTTTTCTATATGTGGATTTGGCACATATCTTCTATATTCTCTCATGCTGAATTGTATTTTGTGCAGAAAAAAGTACAACCAAAAGCACTAATGCCATCTGCAACAAATGCAACTGTGTGGTCCTTCAAAAACAAAAGAATTTGTGTTTGAAAAATATTATTTACAATTCTAATTAACTTGAAACGCTAAATAAGTTGAACTGTTGCGTGAGTCTTGCATTAAGACTGGAATGTCTGCTATTACAATTATTAATAAGTGGTCATGCTAACTTTTACTATGTTCTATGTATTATAATAACACTTTACCTTCAGTCAATGACTTTTTTTGTTCATTATAAACATGACCTCTAATGTCATAACACAGCACAAATCTCTCACACTTATATTCATATAAAAGTCACAAGTGCTTGGATATAACATCAGCCAGTTATGGAAAAGTCCAAACCAACTGAAAAAACTTTCCCAAACAATCCTAGTAAAATAACTCTCCACGACATTTCTGAAAAAGTGTAATTTGCAAAGAAATATTTGATTAAATTTGTATAATATCACGTATCATAATATCACATTTGTGTCCATCGGCTAAGTGCATTAAAAAAATACAGGCACAATTTCTAATTTCATATCATAGATTAAGTCTCTCAGTCACTGTCCAGATGTAACTTAAGTGTCTGAACTTCAGTCAGTTACAAAAAAGTCCAAACCAAGTTTTAAAAAAAGTTTCCCCCAAACATCTTAAACTTTACAACAACCATCTGCTAATATTTGCAAATTAATGTTTTGAAACTGTTCAGACATGTTGAATTAATACTCTCAGCCTATTTATAAATAATGAAAATAATACATATCCATAAGTTGGCTATGATGAATTTTGGGAAATTAGTTAGTTGAAGCATTTTCTGAACAAAGTTTGTTCTTTCACTTTGCTCCTCAAATATCCTTAAATATGTACATAGGTGAGCAAAACAAAAGGTATGAACAAACACCCTCAGAATAAAATAGGTCCATACTGCATGCAAACCTAATGTGTTCTAAATTTAAGTCCAATCTGACATTTCTTTTTTTATTCTAAGTCACACCAGAATATAGTCAGTCCTTACTGTGTTTCAGGTAATGTCAGATGGTTGTTACCTAGGTCATTGGTCTTTGACCAAATAAGTCAGTTCAAAGATCAATTATGTCACTGGTGACACTCGCAGAGTCATCGTGGCGACTGACTCTCAGGTAGCTCCTCTCCCCTCCACTGTCTGACCCCACCTTATCTAGGTCAGGGGTGAGGAATGGTCTGGTATCGTCTGGGCTGGGACTCAGGGCTCGACCCATACTAGGGGAGGGGTGCAGGGAGATGGGGCAGGAAATGGAGGAAGGCACAGGGGTTTGAGAGGTCCAGCGTGGGCCTTGATGGGTGGGTGTCGGAGGAGCTGTTACCTGCCGGCTTGGGACAGCGCTGGGGATGGAGCGGTTTAAGCCAGCAGAGGACTCAGTCAGCAGAGTGTGCTCATCACTGCTCTCTGAGAGCATAATTTGAGGATCGCTGTTCCTGCGCATCCAAGTTTCAGGAGATGGAGGCGGTGACGGGGGTCCCAGAGGATGGAACAGGCTGCCACCCCTGAGCAGATGCTCTCGGTGCAATGCCTCGTCAATACTGCGGGTCAGGTCAATCGGGGAAGGAGGACGCAAGTCAAAGTCATAAAGTGAGATAGCTGATTCTTTTTCCCGGTCCAGACTGCTGCTCACTGAGCACTGGTATGGTCGACTTAGTGCCTGCAACCTTAGCAATGACCCGGATGAGCCCTCATTGCTTCTCTGGTTGCGTCCACGGTTACTTTCTTTGGGTGGGTCCCGGTTTCTTATAAGGCTCTTGCTGATGTCTACACCTGAGCGTTCCTGCCCTGCCCAGTTATTAGGCAGCTCCCCGGCCACCCCACCACCACTGGCCCCTCCCACCCCATTGCTGTCAGATTTCCTACAAGGCCTACCCTTCAGGCTCTGCACAATCTTTGCCCAGCAAGTATGTGTTTCTGAAGAAGTAGAGGATGAGCAGGGTGAGGTGAGGTCACCTGCGGCACCCACTCCCTGTCCTGGAGCTCTCCCCATCTGGCCCCCTTGAGGTTTCCAGAAAACCCAGGAGCTCAGCAGCAACAGACAGAAGGCCCATGTAAGTTCAAGCAGTCGTGCCCAGAATTGAACCAGCCACCAAGCCCAGCGGAAGTGGCGCCAGTCCCCTAGCAGTCCATATAGCCAGAAGCAGGTGTAAGCATGCAACAGACAGCACAGTGCCCCAAGAAGAGCACACCCTGCTAGCACACGCACCAGCACCCTCATCTTCGACCTACCGAGCCCTTTATCTCTGGTATGGCCTACCGGGACATTAGTGAGCCGTGGCAGCACCAGGAATATGTAACCCAGGCAGAGTACCAACCCAGCAGTCAAGGTAAGGCTCTGCAGGACAACAGGTACAGCAGGTGACAGTGCAGGTGACAGAAGATCTGCAGCTAGCAGTAAAGTACATTGGAGAATGGCCATCACAGCCAGAAGAGGTGGGTGCTGGAGAGGTTGAGGCAGCAAAACCACTTCAGCCCCTTTTAGCACCAACACCACCATTGCAGAATGCACCCATATTAACAGAGGCAATGGTAATGTGTACAGGGCTGTGACAACTGATATTGGCAAGAGCAAACGAGAACCATAGGGATCAACCAGGAAGTAAATGGCTCGGATTACACCCGTGAGTAGCAGGAGGCCATTAGCGAGTGCTAGCGCCCCACGGTGAGGGCAGAGCATGCTGGGAGCCAGGGCTAAACCCAAAGCAGACCCAGCAGTGAGAAGCAGGAAGAGGGCAGCAGAGCCAAAAACGTGCAGCTCCCAGGCAAACGACAGTGTGCGGCTCAGATCAGCCCACACCAACAAGGTCCGGTTTGAGGTGGTAATTTCACTGAGTGTGTTTGGGACTTCAGGAGAAGAGCAGAGGCCCAAACCAGTGGCACAGGAATTTGCAGGAGGGGTGGGTCCAGGTTTAACTGATGGGATATTCCCCAGGGACAGAGTATGCTCTTTTTCTACATGTCTCGCTTCATTGTCCACTGGTAGCAAACGTCCACGTCCCATGGGCAGGGATGTGCTTTGAGAAGTGGTTGTATCTGTGAAAACAGAGGCAACAAAATGTGATGAAGGCCTGAAGGATATATAATATGCTATAGCAAAATAAAGTGCAACATCTACACATCAGTTAAAAGTAATGTACTGAACTTTTATTGAAAGTCAGAAAATTCTTGATGAATGTTTCAATACGTAATGCTTTTATTTTTCTGCGTATACACCTAAATAGTGATGAAGAATGTGTATTGGTACACAAAAATATCCAGTAGAGTCCTGAACTGAACCAAAATGCAGTCACCGAGTCATATGGATCAAAAATATATCATCATGTCTTTTTGTAAATCAAATGCTTTACAGGGATATGCCCTGCAACCTAGCAACTGCTAAATAAAAATGCTTTGATATAAAAAGGCAGGGTTCTTGGTAAAATATTGACAGTGGATATCTGGTTAAATTTCAGTCATTAATTTGAGTATATGAGGGTGGAAGAAGTGAGGGATTTGGCATAAATTTTTACTTATTATTTGTATTGTAGTTATGGAATTTAAAAGACACAGTAATTTTTTTTTAATCTGGGAAACATGCTATGCTAGCTCTAGCCACAAGAGTGTAGTACATAGCCACATAGTCTTCAATATTAGACACAGAATCTGTTTTGACAGAGTAACTACACACATTCGTCTTCCAGGGCAGGGTCACTGCGTTATGCTAAATCTAGCATTCCAGTTAAGTTCTCAAAACATATAATATTAATATCAGAGCTAGACTGATTGACTAATTTATTTTCTGCATGCAATATTCTAATGTGAAGCCGAATGGCTATTTTCAAACTGCCTTTTACATTGTCATTGATACAAAATCAAACAACATCCCATAGCCTACTCAAGAATTTTGTATTGGGGAAAAAACTACTTCAGACAAGCTTACACAAACTAGTTACTACACCAGGTTAATTACAGCTGCAACAGAACTTTCCTTACTGCTTAAATCCTTAATATTTTACAAATGAAGCAAATATATTTTTCAAATTACAAGTACTTACTTTACACACATGTAAAAACATTGTGCCTGTTAGCATTTCTAATAATCAGGGGAGGCATTCACATTCTGAGACTTAGCTATAGCTAGCAAAGTTTATATAAAAGAAGTAGAACAAGCTGTTTGGAAAGAATAATATAGAATATGTTACAGAGGGTAAATAGGGCAAAGAAAATACACTGTAAAAGTACACTATTTCATTTTAAACCCATTTAGAGTTGTCTAATGCTAGTGAAGAAGTTAAAGCATACAGCTATAGGCTAAACATTAAGTGAAGCCTGAAAAGCTAACATAGACAAACAATACTTGGTGATTAGCACCAAACTCTTGACCATATGGCTTATTATAATGTTAAAACTGTAAGTAGTTTCCAACTATCACCTTGATCACTAGAGAAAAGAAAGAATTTTCCTCAAATATTATTGAGTTTTTACTTCTTGCAGGCACGTATCATTCTATTTTAGCTACTACTGATTGTTATTTTTATTTATATTTTGTCAGGTTTTATTGGAAAATCCTATGCGATACCTCTTCGACCCCTCAATCCACATGCTCTCAATTATGAGACGTCAGTGGTTAGGTAACAATAGTGTTATTCCCCAGCAGGAGGTCAGAGTTAGAAACTGGGGTGTGTATGACAGCCTGAAGGGTTTTATACCCTTTACAGTTTACCTGAACAGGAAGTTTGAGCACTGAGCACATGGGAATAGCACAACCAGAAAACAGCCTGGAATTTTTCCACATGATTTTTCACTGGAAACATCTTTGCATTTAGTAGATTTGAAGGACTGCATGGAGTTTTTTCAAGCTACCTTTCATTGAAATCAACATTCAGTAGATTTTGGAATGTTAAGGAAAACAAAAAATGTATCATTTACACAGGCACACAGAATATTATGGTTCTTCAGTTTCTCTTATTTTTGTATGAGACTTATAATACAGGATGCTACATCATTTAATTTCATAATATCTGACAGTAAATGTTTTAGTTTTGTGCCAAAATGAGGTTTTGACACATATTGGAATTAAAATGGTTTTTGGGACATTGCCTCTCACATTGCCTGGGGGTACACACTCATACGCACAAGAAGGGAAAGTAATAGATGATGAATGACAAAGAAGAGCTTTGGTGAAGATGAATGGAAACAGTCTATTCCCACAGAACCTTAACGTGCTTTCGAGTTACCCAGAAAACACACATAACACCATACTCACACACTCACTCGTATCTAGAACTAATGTTTGCATATACTCCTACACCAACCTTTCAAATAAGCAAATGGTAAAACTGACACAAATAGACTTCCAGTAACATGTACTTCCTGTAACTCACACCCGCTCCTAAACAGTAGGACGCCCAGATGTGCTGATCAAGTTTCACAGCTGGAGGCATTCACACAAAACACTCTCTTACACACACTCTCTCTCTCTCTCTACTTCACTCACGTTAACCACTGTTATTCACCTGCATCATTCACAATTTTCCGTTCTGTGGAGGTGTTTTGAAATACTGTGATAATTCACAGTGCAAGCAACAGGCTCTGACACACTTTAAGTAAACTATCTTGTTGGCATTCGTATGTCTATTTCGGATTCTGCACCACTTCGTTACACTTGTCTCCTCCCTTCCTTGCACCCAGTTCTCTATCCATCTGGTTCTCATCACTCTCTGAACTCCCTCAGCTTACACCCCCTTTCTCCCCTCTATTTCCATTTACAAACCATCCATTTTTTGTAATAGTATCTAACAGTAAACTTTGAGGAGCTTTCGTCCTTGCTCACTTCATCCTTTACTGCTCTTGTTTTTGACTCCTCCATCCCTCTCTTTCATCTCCTCCTGTGCATATTTTCCCCTTGGGTCTGTCCTGTCTCTTTTCTACAAACACGTACAGTTTATGCCCACCTTTCTTCATCTCTTGTTCTGTCTCTCCCTTTCTCTTTTCCTCTCTGTCTGCTCCTTCATACCTTTGAGCTTTGTCCAAAGTTTTCCCGTAAGAAGCCAGCTGCATAAATAATTCCACTTCATGCCAGTGACTTGTTCATCATCAATGCAGCCATTGTTTTCTAACACAACCAAGAACTACAAATCCCATTGCCATTTTCAGTTGACTCCTACCTGTTGTGCTTTGCTGTTTTGTTGTGCTTTTTGAAGGTTTGATCTTTGCTCTTTGCTGGCTGCTTGTGGTAGAGCTTGCTCCTTGAGATGCAGCTCCTTCTGACTTCTGATTGGTTATCATCTTTGTGCTTGCTAGCTGTGTTGTGCTTTTTGGCTGTGGTGTAGTCAAGTTGGCTGGGGTTTCTCTTTGTGGTGGTGTCCTCAGCTCAAGATCAGTCATGTTTGTGTAGAATATGGTAGTGGTTCCATTAAGTGATGGTGTAGTTGATGGACTTTCTTTTGATTGATGGCCTGTTGCAGTGGTACTGCCTTGCTTAGCTGATAAACAAGGAAAAACAAGGAGGAATAAGAAACACTGATAACACATACAGGAATGGAAATATGTGCAGTATTCACACACTCACCTCCTAGATCAGCCCCAGTAGTGTTCATCCTGTCAGCAAACATTGGGGAATGAACTGAAGTTGATGGTTTCTTGCTGGTCAGTGTAGCAGTGGAGGCTTTGTCCTGAAGCACTAAGCCAACAGTAGGCTTTATAGGAGTGGTGGACACAGCTGTCAGAAAGGTATGAGATGTTTGGCCTTGGTCAGCATCATTAGAGTCAGTTGATGACTTTAATAAGCCAATTACAGTGGGGAGTAATACTGCTGACACTGACCAGTTTTCTGTATTGGTGTCAGTAATTGCTTTTTTGGGCATTGTATCTGCATCTGCTATTGTAGTTCCACCAGAATCTTGTTTGATGGGTATAAATGTAACTGCTTCCTTTTCAGAATAGCCTCCAATTTTTTGGGTGGGTACTGTGGTAACAGGCTTAACTGTGGAACGTTGAGTTTGGCTGGGTCCACCTTTGGTTCTGTTGTTTGGTGATAGGGAATGTGCTGTAAAGTCAACTTTCATGTGTATTTTTGAAGGTTTCGTTGATGTCTCCTCCACTATATTATTCATATCCTCTGGCTGCCCATTTGATATAGTGTCTCCTTGCTCATAGACTCCAACAGAAGCATTTCTGTCTGTTACTCTTTCTGTCTTAGCTCTTGGACTCATTTTTTGATCAGGCACTTCAGTCCAGCCTATGGGATGAGAAGGCCTTAGGCTCTCCTGTGTCTGATCGGCTTGTTCTAAAGCAGGTGTTCTGGTGTTGCCATCATATGAGGAAGAGTTTACATACACTTGGCTTGCAATTGGCTGGACGAGGGCAAGAAGCAAGGGGATCATTAGCAGAAGCGCCATGGAAGTACTCTGCCTTCCCAAGGCACACCTGATCAACAAATAGATGCCGTGTTTCATGTCTGTTCCTGTGGAAGAACAAAAGTACATTAGATTTTAAAAAAAAAACAAAAAAAAAACAGACACACACATGGAACGGAATGAATGAGGCATGACTAAATTCTTCATGTGGGAACCAATCTATATCATCCATCAAATTTAGCTCATGCAAAGTGTACACTAGGTCTGTAATGCAATGCCACAATTTGTATCTGTATGTATTAGTGGGTGTGGCTTTTTTTCATGAACCATACCACTATGCCCCTGGAAACATTGGAAAACACTGGGGGAAAAACGAGGTACAAATGCCAGTACTGTCAGCATGGTCTGTGAATTCTGGCATTGAGTTAATAATTGGTCTTAATTATTGGGTTGGGACATGTTTTTTGTCCTGTTTGCACAGTTATTTATTTTTGTTTATACCTGCCCACAATATTTTCTAACGAACTTGGTTGATTCTGTTTCCCAAAATATAAACAAGGCCATCTTTCATGTTTCAACTGAAACGATGCCAACCAGGAAGTGACTAAAGATGAATGAAAGAGTGGTGTAAATGCATTTTAATGAACATGGTCTTTGTTTGTCCTGGGAGTGTCAGATCTGTATATCTGGACAATATATACCTAATATATACTCCCAAAAAGTGTAGAATCATACCAGTTTCTCTGTACTGCATATACTAGGATAAGTGTGTGTATATGAACACAGCCTGCAGAAATTAAATAGAGCTATTCAACATTTTTATATGCAACCCAGGTACTTGGTGTTTATTGGTGAGTTGAAGCAAGTGGCTTTGAGCAGGGAAATCACTAAGCTGTGCTAGAATGGAACTGATCTTCCCTGCCTTTCATGCCTGGTAACCAACTGAGTCCACCTGGAGAATTAAACCATATTCCTTCCAATCCACAGACCACCACTTTATTGCAAGTAGGAACACAAAAGGCAGCCTATGAAGTCAAGCCTGGGGTCGTTGGACCTAGTATCTAAAATATGCAGTACATCTAATATACATTGCACCATTTTCGACACTACCATTTTCGACACAGATACCCTACAGCCATATTGGGAAATATTATGTCTAGATAGTCACATCGATGGTAAAAACAGCATGTCTACATGCTATTACCATACCCCATGAAATTAAATTACAGAGACAGACAAAACTCTGGCGAGGACTGAAATTTCAGTATGACTCATTATAGCACATTGGCTTCACTGGCCCTAAAAGAAACACTGCATCTGTTTTTTTATTCAGGGTCCTTGTGAGATATGTTCCAAAAACCGTAAAACACCTGTCAGCAACTCAGTCCATCCTCTTCCCCGGCATGCATCACTGTGACTCACTCCCACCCCCAAGTGCTGAATCACTATAAAGAAATTTGGTAAAGCATTTGGATATAGTACAAAAGTCTCTAGAGTGTCATATGAGAGCTACAGTCATAGCGAAAGAAAGGAATGAGGAGCCTGAATTCATTTAAGCACTTAATGTAAGCCATTCAATAACATTAAGCATATAAAGAGAGCCAAGGAAAAAAAATGAGAGCTACAGAAAGAGCAAACCTATCAATCATCCTGAGTAAACACAACAATGTAGAACACTTGAAAAAGCATGATGCATATGTAAAAGCATGGTATAACCAACAGAAGAGAAGCAAATATAAAAAGAGAGACCGTATAAGAGAGGTGGGAGGTGTTTGTTTCAGTCTTCACCCCTTTTTGCTTTTTCTACCTTTGGTCTTTCCATGTTTCCTTGGTCAGTGTTGAAAAGTCCTCCTGTTCTTTTTGTTACTCTGACACACTCTGGCTTTAGAGGAATGACTGATCATAAAGATAAAGAGATAAGGAAGACAAAAACATGGTAATAAAGCAGGAAAGGCAGGGGATAGGACAAGGCAGAGAAAGAGAAAGGGAGAATGACTGCAGATAAGAATTCTGCCTATGCAAATTTCATACTGTTAATATCAAACTGTTATTATAGCAAGCTCGGAGGTGTGTGTGCCGCTGCCGTAGTGTGTGGGTGTGTTTACTCTGCCTGGGGAAAATGGAAAATCAGATAGACATTGTTCGCTGAGCCAGATGTTTTTTTTTTGTGTGTGTTACTATGTATGAATGTGTATGTGTTTACTCTATGCACAGCCATCAGCCACATGTGTGTGTTGTGTATATGATGAAATGGAGGCTGACAGTGATTTAGACTAAGCAGTAGTGTGTGTACAGTCTCACGCACAGCCATATTTACTTCCTGAGTAGGACCCATTATACTGGCATCTGTCTGACCCTCTGTCCCTTTACTGTTGTCTCTTTGTCTCTCTCTCATATCACACACATATACAGTAGGGATGATGTAATGCCCCGAATTTCTAAAGATATATAGGATAGTTGGTATAAAAATGGATATTTCTGTCTACTAAGTTGTCCCCTAAGGCAGAATGTCATTGCACATTCTCAAACAATTATTTCTTTGACTTTCCTCTCTATCTCAGTGCGTTACAGCATCACAAACCGAACACACACACACTATTCATGTCATATATCACAGTAATTAACGCATTTACTGTAAAACCTTCAAATGTCAACTCTAAAACACTATAAACACCACACTACACTACCTTTACCGCTCTCTCACACACGCCCATGCACACACACACACACACACACACACACACACACACACACACACACACACACAAAATATGACCATCAAATTCCTGCCTCATGGCCACATGGGCCATTTCAAACGTTTAAAAGAAATGCTTGTTTCTCCAAAGCAGCTCTTACTCTCTCTCTCTCTCTCTCTCTCTCTCTCACACACACACACAAACACACACACAGTCTGACTGACTCATTCCATGCAGGCTGACGTTTCCGTTCATTTCAGTGAATGTTTCCAGGCAAAGACAGAAGCCTGTTTGTAGACAGTGGTATCAGAGCGCTGTCCTGCATAGCCCTGTACATGTATGTGTGTGTGTGTGTGTGTGTGTGTGTGTGTGTGTGTGGGAGTGGGGGTTTATCTTCTCAAAAGATAGGTCTGAGCTAACTAGTCAGCATGTTGCTGAATTCCCCTGGGTTTTATAAGATAAATGTGCATGGCTTATTTATATGTAGGATTGGTGGGGGAGGCAGTAGTGTGCGTGTGTGTATTTGCGCATGTGTGTGCAGTGGAAAGGTATGGATGGGGGGTTACTGGTCGCTCTAACTGAAATGATTCCACCCTTCAGGAATTTGAATAGTCTCTACTATCAGGGCAAAACTTGCTCTTTTTTCCATCTTTACACAATGCAGACTCGCTCAGTTGGCAGAAATAAGCATGCACAATGTATGAACCTTAATCAACACAGCATGTTCACCTGATACTAGCATTTCCCTTTCTTATTTTCACTTAGGGTCATGGTGCTATCACAAAAGCATAAAGTATGATAGACAAATGTCTGTAAATCTTAAACTCTCTGCAATCTCTGTCTTACTTTCTGTTTTGTGGACATGTCTCTGCTGGCACCCACTATGATTTTATCAGGTTCTTATTGCCAAATACATGGCCCTAGTTTCTCATTTTCTTTGTTTCTTTGACTCTCTCTTTCTCTCTCTCTCTCTCTCACACACACACACACTAACAACATCTTTCTCCACTGTTGTGTTGTTTGCAAAAAGATGAAATCTTACTCCAATACCATGACACACATACAAACACACAAAGCAGGCCAAGCCCAGGTCATCATATCAATAGGGCACGAGACTTGCATTGATTGCAAAGAGGGATACACTGATCTGGTACACGGTATCACTATCCAACAAAGTCGATCCAGGGTTGAAACTCTGAATCAGTATCATATCAGGTTTTATATATAATTTGGTCCAATCCACTGATGTCTTTTATGCTGTAAAAGCATCGTGTCATCTGATGTTACATATAACGTAACAGCAGAAGCTTGCAGAGATTCATCTCGTTTACCCTTAATAGCAGATTGTGAAGAATATCAGTGCCAAAATAAGGCCATAATTTCACTACAAACTTTACCTTCCTTAAACAATATTTCATTCAATCTTACATTGTCCAATCATTCAAATAGCCAAGCACAAGCACTCCAGATACAAGCACTGTACTATCTCACAATATATCACATATACTTAGTTTACTTCAGAGTCTTGATTATTATCTACATCTCCTCATTTATTCGCTCTAGGAAGTAATTGATTATTTCATATAATATATGGCATATAAACAGGATCAAAGTGATTGTTTAGCTGGTGATTTACATAGCATCTCAAATCTCAAATCATACATAAGTCAAGTTATAAATCAGGACTCAAAGGTCCATGAGTCACGTACTACATCAGTGGGGTGTTCTTCAGTCATTCATCTTCAGTAACCACTATATCCTGATCAGGAATCTGAATCCGGAGCATATCCCGGGAACAATGTGGATGAGGCTGGAATACACCCTGGATGGGTCACCAGTCCATCACAGGACACCATGCATACACACCTAGAGTGATTGCAGAGCAGCCAGTTAATCTACTGGCATGTTTTTGGAATGTGGGAGGAAACCGGAGAACCCAGCTGCTGAGGAAACCCATGTGGGGAGAACATGCAAAACTCCACACAGACAGTAATCCAATCCCAAAATTGAACTGAGCGCCCTGGAGTTCTGCAGACAGCAACGCTAGGGGTGGGCCATATGACGATATTATATATCGTGAGCGATTAAAATTGCTCCACCATCTGTTTTTACAGAGAGATTGTGAGTGCTTTGATACTAAACACATTTCTTAAGTTGCACTGAACACACTCACACACTCGCGTTTTCCCTGACAGACACATGAACAAACCAATAACAACCAAGAGTTAGCAGTTCCTCAGCTTATATGTCCTCCTCGTTTTGTTCGGCAACACAGCTGCCTGGCTGACAACCCCAAGGAGTTGGTGCCTTAAAAAATTCAATATCAGTTATATGGAACCACTGGATTTTACGCGACAGACACAGCGCAAACAATGGCTGTTTTCCAAATATGTACATGCAAGATTGTCCCGTTGAGGAAATGTGACGAACCTGTATAACTGCCTCAAAATAAAGCACCCCAAAGAGTGTGCTGAAATCCAGATAACACTGGGAGCACATGTGAGTGTAACAGCACTGATACCAGGACATTTTACCTGGGAAAGGATTCAATGCCCATCAAAAGGGTTTGAAGCAACTTCTAGTTACGACTTACCAAATCACACTATTTCTCAATTTTTCATCTGTACACATAATGCTGAGAAAATTGCAATAAAACATAAACAGCTTTATTGAAATTTGCTACATAAAAATCTAAACCAACTCAGCTAATGCACTCAGCATTCAAACATATTTAATTAATCACTCGCCTGTCAATCACCTTTCTATTTACTGTACTTTTGAATACTGAAGACATTAGCAGAGGTGATGTACTTTTTATTTAATACTTTAAAAAAAAAGAGCTATGTTTTCATTATTAGGGATATTTGGTTGCTCTGTTCAGTAACATATAAAATAATCATGATAATACTGTGGATTGTGATCCAGCCTGGGAAAAAAAATCATGATATGATATTTATTGCCAGATCTCCCACCCCTATAGGCAATGCTACCCGCTGCACCACTGTGCAGTGGTGTGTTCACTTCAATATAATTGAAACAATCTATTTCTGTTTGCACTCCAATATCCAGAACTGCACACAACCATATTAAGAAGTGGGATACATTTCACTGAAGCGTCATACATATATATATATATATATATATATATATATATATATATATATATATATATATATATATATATTTGCCATCCTTGGGATCTTTAAAATGAGGATCTGTATTCTGGTGCCTTTTGATGCATAGCAGTGATACAATTAGAAGCCAAGAGTAAATGCAATTTGTGTTCAGTAGTTTTGTTGCATGGGCTCAGACTGACAGATCTAAAAGAGCGTCGATCTATTGCTGTAAAACTGACATTTTGACGCTTTGGCTTCATGCAGAGGGGTTGTGATAACGAAGAGCGAGCAGTGCGTCTTAAAACAGGAGGAACGTGGGAGAGTTTTTGGTCTCGCGAGAAAAATGAAAGAGCGCGTGCACAAGTGTCTTTTCAAACCTGCTTTATTGTTTATGAGTGTATACTTTTTTTTTTTTTTTAACGTGTAGGATATCACGCGACTGTTCTGTTGCACTTGCTCTGGTACCTTCAGCACCGCGTTCTCTTTGGAAGAAGAAAGGAAGGGATTTGGTGTGAGGCAGGCTTACCGCGGTGATCAGTCTGCCGCGCGTCATTGTGCTCGAGCGTCAATCCGCTCACGCGCTATAGCGCTGCGGAGATCTGTAGTGCTTTAAGGCAGCATGGTGCACGTCCACTGCATCGCAATTCGCCCTGCGCGCGCGACTGAATTGTAATCCTGGGTTTTGTTGGTAGTCTTATTATTATTATTAGCTACAGAAATCAAGATGGTAGTCTGCTGCAGGGACACGCGCACTGAAGTGCCAGGGGTCGACTGCGCATCTGATCACGTTAACGCAGGAAGAGAAACACAAGTGATCCATCCTACCTGAACTCCTCGTGCCTTGCTAATGAATGACGTGGGTTTTTTTGTTTTGTTGTTGTTGTTGTTGTTGTTTTGCCTTAGGCACAGCTACTACTGTTACAAATCTAATGTGCCGAGTCCGCGATCGTGTTCCTGAAGGTGAACCGAAACCCTGCCGGTGAGGGCGCTGGGTCAGTGCTGTCCTCCCTCCGTCTGTGTCTCGCTACTAAATTCATCTCTCTCTCTCTCTCTCTGGCTCTCGCGAGCGCGCGCGGTTTGTCTTACACAACTGCCTTCACCGCCTGCCTCAGTGCCTCTCATTCTGGCAGACTTCACGTATGCGCAGTGACGTATGCACTTTTTTTGCAATGGCGCATTTAGAGCGTGTGAATGAGGGAGTGAGCGCGAGCGCTTGTGTGTGTGTGTGTGTGTGTGTGTGAGAGAGAGAGAGAGAGAGAGAGAGAGAGAGACGTGAGGAGATCAGATTGAAATTCTACATGTAGGTCTTGCTTTACCCCCCCCCCCCCCCCCACACACACACACACACACACACCAGGTGTGTGGATGCATGATCATTTCATTCCATTTCACTTCAGACCTTCTGTCACTTGACAGTGCTAACTTAATTACACTCCCAGCAATACACACCCAGTACTTTTCCTTCATGTGTGCCTTCAGCATATATCTTTCACCTGCCAAGATACTGTATATGTGGTGTTCTTTCAAGTTCAAGTGGCTTTATTGTCGTTTCAGCCATATACAGCTGGTACAATACACAGTGAAGGAAACAACCTTCCTCCAGGACCATGGTGCTACAGTACTAGTCTACACAGAACTAAATAAAACTACAAAAATATACACAGGACTACATAAAGTGCACGTGTGCAATCTTGTGCAACACCACAAGACAGTACATCAATTACTAAACAGGACAATAGGCACGGTAACGGACAGTGCAGGGCCGACCAGTACACAGTTCTTGTGTGGTGTAAAGAGATATAACAATATAATAATAAATGTAGCAAATGTAAACATGACATACTTATTAGCTTTTCGAGCACACCTTTAAATCCTTACGTCCTTAAAGTCCAGTTGTGTACATGTGTATTAGTCTAAAGGTACACAAGATGTACCCTTGATAGTACCATCATAGCAACAAGGACAATTATAGCTTTATTTCTGAGGGTGTAGTTGTGATTACATGTGAACAACAGGTTTATGCAAAACCTTCTGCTTTCAGACTTTACAAGCATAATATGTATGTAGGCATATGGCAGTCAATGTCGAGTATGGTAGTACTCGAGTGCTGGGCTTGGACTTAAGTTTGACTTCATGACTTTGACTTGCTACTTGATTATATGTGACCTGGGAGTTTAGTTTAAGAGACACTTTGACCTAGTGAAAGCTGCATGCTCTGAAATTATTTCATAATTGTAATTGTAAATAAGCCTACTCAGCTACAGTCTACTGCAAAGGATTAATATACGTTGAAACATCAGTGATGGCAACGATGCTCTTCTCGTTCAGGTACTTCATTTGGAATTGACTTGACTGTAGGGACTTGGGACTCTTATAATACATTTATTCTTTTAGCTGACATTTAAGCGACTTATAATTGAGATGCAGTTACAGGATACATGGGGCTAACAGGAACTATCACGCATCCCTCATAGTGTGCCAATATGAAGAACTTTAGAAAAGCAAGAATGGAGAGCCAGAAAAAAACAGTTATTGTCCATTTCCTTCACAAATCACTGCCAAAGGCGCATGCCGAGGAGCATGTCAACACCACATGCCATTACTGACAATCTATGAATAATGAATAATTCATCAGTTGGCGAGTGTTTAAGAACTACTAATACTGACAGAAATCTCAGGGGAAAAAACTTTGTGCTGTAATTTCTTGTACAGCGGATTGATTACTCTCTGGATGGAGCTTCACATGTTCTCCTTGTGTCTGCATCTGGGTTCCCTGGTTTCCTCCCACCTCCCAAAAACATGCCAAAAGGTGAACTGGCCAAAGCTCGGTGTGAATTAGTGTCTGAATATGTGTGTATGGTGTCCTATGCTGGACTGGCATCCCATCCATGATGTATTCCCATCTCACACCAAGTGTTCCCAGGACAGGCTCTGGAGCCTGTTCAGGATGATATCATATCATCATCTTGCCCACTCCTAAATGTAATCAATCGATGATTGAAAGAGCCTCTGACACCTAGAAACAAATGTAATATTAATCCCAAGATTAATCACAAGTGAAACATGTTAACAGAAGCCTAAAGCCAGTAATCCACCACATAGCAATACTGCAAATGAACAGTTTTCAAAGGTTCTTCTAAAACAATATTATTTTAAGTTTAGAAACACTTTTCAAAAGTGCAAACTGTACCTAATAATTTAACACACGCTCCACACGAACACATACACACACATAAGCATGGACATGCTCACACATATTTACGGTATATACACACATTCAGCTGTTGAAATACAGACATGTACCCACATGCACTGAAAAGCCGTGGCGTCTGAAATAACCCATTTAGGCGTAAGGATTTCCGTAAGACCGTTACACTGGCACTGAACATGCCGGGAAAGATGAGCACATTGCTCTGGGTGACGACAGAAAGATGCGTAGTGTGTAAGTGTATGAAAGAGGCATAATAGTAGACCTTGATGTACATTCACACAGAGACACAAAGGAGGGATTCTGATAAAAACGTACAGTAAGTGACACAAAGAACTACATGGAGCAGACTGATTAGCTACAGTCGAGTTGTGTTTATATATGGTGGACAGAGAGAAAGAGAGACTGCTTCCGTGTCTTTGTCACAAATGTACAATGGCTGTGTTGTTCCCACACCTTGCAGTATTGTTTGTGTGTGTGTGTGTGTCTGACAGAGGGGTCTTTTTCATTTCCACCCTTGTGCTGGCTTGCATGTAAACGTTGACATTGACATTGCATGTTTAAACAAGTTTAGTCTCTTTTGTCTCATTTTCTATAATGTATTTAAGTACCTGGGCATGTTTTTAGGTCTTGGTGGGGAACAAATGGCCTAGGAATATCTGACAATTTTGACTTTGTGGGGACATTCTTGACTTCTTGGCTGGTCCCTGCGAGGAAAATTGCTTTTTTTTTTTTTTTAACAAAACCAGCAGATCCAAATAGCGAAAATGTTTTCTTCTGGTTAGTGAAGTTAAGGTTCAGGTCAGATTTAGGTGTAGCATAGAATTCATTAACTGCATTGATACATAAGTCACAAACATAGTATGTGTGTGTGTGTGTGTGTGTGTGCTCCTTTGCATTAAACAACCAGGCAACTAGGGTGGAACATGGAACATGGAACATAGGGTGGTGTCTGCCTCTGTACACGAATGGTTCCCAGTATGCTGTGGACAATTGCAAATGATAAATATCTAGAAAAAAAAGAGGCTGGTGAAGGAGGATAACAGGAGCTTACTTGTTTTGTGGACGTTTCACAATATTAAACGTAACTTTAAACAGAAAAATATATGTTGTGTCATTCTTTAATAAGTAAGAAATTGTTAACAATGGCAAATTGTAGTGTAACACACTGCAGGATGTGCTGAAAATAATCAGTTATGGTGTGTTGTGTTGCAGACTGCTGGGGAGTTACTGTTACCACCACTGATTGTTTTTTTCTATAACATAAGTGTTTTTATTCCTCTTACACCACAACAATTCACAAATGCTTAAATTTTTTTCATTATGGACACCATGTTATACTTTTTTATCTGTTTATAGTTACATTTATTTATGTGGAATGTTCATGAAACAAGACAGTTCCTGTTATCACTTACATTATAGCAGCTATGAACTGTGTTTCCTCACGGGCTCTTGTGAAGTTAATGGGGGAAAAAACTGTAGCTTGTGAACTTATTGAGAAACCGCAAACCCCTCCATCCTGAAGACTTTCCAGTGTCCTGTTACAGCTTTACCTCTGACTGTTACAAAGCACTGCCACTGGAGACTCCTTCCAAAAATATGTTAACTAAATGTGACCTCACATAAAACGTCACCATATCGCCAATCACACGTTATTAAAATCCATTTATGTGGAGCATCTGCCAGTAGATTGAGCATTTTAATGTAAACCTTGCAGACAACACTACTGTCAGAGTATCGAAATTACTCAACACCTTCTGACTAATCAGAATTGAGAATTCAAAAGCGCTTTGGTATTTTTAAAATAAAATACTCATCCAACTAAGTACAGAATAAGAACTGTGAAACCTTACCTTCAAATGGCACTCATTACCTCATCCACTGGCATGAACAAACACAACTAACCCAAGAGGAAAAGAAAACTTGCTACACCTGAAGAAACAGTGTAAAAGAAACAAGAACTCTGTGGAAAGCT
Source organism: Pangasius djambal (assembly GCA_022985145.1). Taxonomy (NCBI): domain Eukaryota; kingdom Metazoa; phylum Chordata; class Actinopteri; order Siluriformes; family Pangasiidae; genus Pangasius; species Pangasius djambal. Next base: position 21,241,126 of record CM040982.1, read on the forward strand.
CGGAAGCTCTACACTCACAGAATTAATGCTTGCTATAACCACAAATTTACAGTAAAGCTCTCAGTATCCATTACACAACAGAAATATATTGCAGTATACCACGAAAGTCCATGAAATATATTTACCAATATATATGTATCTTTTCAACACGTACAGTAAATATACAATATACAATAAAGTATTCAGTAAGCAGCAAAACTATTGACACTCTTCTCTAAAACTAGCAAAAATAATGTATAAAGTATAATGCATAAAGTATAAAGTAGTGTTTCGATTATTAACAATTATTCGTACAATTCATTTCCATAGTAGGAGAAAGTATGAACCTTGGATCTAACAAAATCCTTCTCCAATGAAAATTTTTTTTAGTTTTTTTTTTTTTAAGTAACAGTTTTCTCTCAAAAACACAAGTAGCAAAATTATTAGCACTCTTAAAATGTCATATAAATATGTAAAATTGCTTTGTTATCCGTCACATGACATGAGAAAAACCTTTTTTGTATAATAAAGTGGCTGATGATCATAAGGTAGATAGATAGATAGATAGATAGATAGATAGATAGATAGATAGATAGATAGATAGCATTTGAACTGAAGATGCCAGTCCACATGTACAAACATTAAAAACAACCTAGAATAAAAATAAGTAAATCGTTGCATACAGGAATGGGCCAAGATACATGGGTCACCAACCTTCTTAGCAAAAGTTTCACCAAATATCTATTGTAAAGTATTGATACTTTTGGATCCTGCACAAAAATCTTTTATGATTAAAAAACCTTGAAGGCTACCAATAATCAGAGTTAACAGCATGTGTATTCAGTAGCTTATGTAGTGGTATTCCTCACAGTCCTAATGAGATTAACATAATCTGACTGTTCATCAGGAGGCGTTTAGCTGATGGGTCTGAATCGACTCAGAAGGTGAGTCACGATAGCTGTCCTTCCATCTGCCTGACTGAAACTTGAGATACCATGTGACAGCACCAGAGAATTAATACCATGTACCATACTCCATCATCTCAGCGTAATAACAGCTTGGTCTATGTTGGAAAGTAGAACTCACAGTACTGTAATTTAGCACATCATTCCTCTGCATGAGCTCCATTACTCCATCTGAAGTCACCTACTGGGATGTTAATCAGTTCAGCTTGTAGACTTAATAAGAATCGGGTGGCTTGATCCCTGCGGTACTGAGTGAGAAGCGGATAAGCTGCTAAATATAAGGGGAAAATCCCCTTAACCGGGCCCCAAAATGCCTGCAGCTAGGGGTTCTCTTTGTCCAAATTCTGTTTTCTAAAGGTGCAATGTTTTTTTTAATTTTTTTTTTTATTCTTGGAAATTATTTTTGTAATATATGACTATATACATTGAATGTTCTAGATATTGTTTTGCAGTGTTTGAATCCAAATACATAAAATGGCATTGTTCCCTCGTTAGGAAATAGATATGCTAGTAGTGGGCATGTAGGGAAGGTGAATGGTGTGTGTGTGTGTGTGTGTGTGTGTGTGTGTGTGTTTGTGTCTATGCGAGGGAGAAAAGAATGGGGTCAATAAAATGAAAACCCGAGGTATTCACAGACCTACACAAAAAAAGCCCAGCAGTCCAAGCCCACCAACAGTGTGTGACACACTCACACACTCGCACACACATCTGTTGTATTACCCACTGCGAATCTGCCTAGTTAGAGCTAGAGAAAAACAGCTTAAGACAGAACAATCAGATCCACATGGAGACACGCTGTACTCCTACCAGGAATGAACATGCACACACGCACATACACACTACCAGCATATCCTAGAAAAAAAAGTGGCCATCTGGTAGGCAGACAGGGCCTTATTCAGTAATATCAAGCAGGAGGTGCAAAGTTGGCGAGAGTAGAGGCCTCACACGAAAACATGTCTCAATTAGGCAGCTAACATTTAAACCACAGTTACTACAGGTGAATTTAGTTATTCAATCTCCCAGCTGGAAAAGAATCCAAAAAAAAAATTCCTCTAGAACCATAGTAAAATGGCTTGCAGACCACAGCAGAACAAAGCACTGGCACTGAAAACCGGTGGCAAGAGTTGAAGAGAGGAGTGCACAAGTGAGGAATAAGAGCCTCTGAGATATTCTGCACGGCAGTATAGTTTCATATCTCCCGCTGTGTGTTTTTCCAGCACACTGAACCCAGCGCTGTTATTTTGGAGTACAGGTGTCAAACTCACGGCCTTGGTTCATTAAGCCCGGGTGGACTTCCGAAAAATAATACTGAGATGTCTTGAGCGATATTATTACCCATATTACAGCTGTATCAGGGTAATATACTGTAATGTCTGACTCCATATTCCCAAATCCATCACCAGCAATTTTTTCCTGAGTGTACGTACCTACTGAGAAAAATTAATGGCAAGTCTCAGAGACATGGAAGACTATAGCAGTCTTTTTAGTAAACTTTTTACTATTTTTATATACTTCACCAAAGGCTAAATATGGTAACCTATCTAATAACAAGACACAGTTTAAAGTTAGCATTTACCATTAAATGAGACTTTAGTGGGTACCCACTGTACTGTTGCCACCTCACAGGTTCGATCGTAAGCTCAGGTTATTGTCTGTGTGGTGTTTCTCTGCATGTCCTTGTGGGTTTCCTCCAAGTTTTCCAGTTTCCTCCCACCTCCCAAAAACATGCCAGTAGGTAGATTAGTGATGATAAATTGCCCCTAGATGTGAATGAGTGTGTGCATGTGTGTGTGTGTGTGTGTGTGTGTGTGTGTGTGTGTGTGTGTGTGTGTGTGTGTGTGTGTGTGTGTGCATGATGTCCTGTGACGGACTGGTGTCCCATCCAGGGTGTATTCCCCACCTCACACGCAGTGTTCCCGGGATAGGCTCCGGATCCACCGTGACCCTGACTGGCACAAAGCCATTACTGAAAGTGAACGAGTTAAAGGAATAGCAGACAGTTGAATAATCTATCTATCTAAGCCCTCTTTTTTGTAGAAACTTTCTACATTCAGTTTAAAAAAAAAACAAGATTATAGATGATCTTAATATACAGACGCATGCATAATAAGTCAAAGAAGAGAGTGTTTAGAAATGCCAGTGAGTTTCAGTCAGAAATTGAATTCCTCTCCATTATCTTAGAAGATGTGCACAAGGTCACAAGGTGTCAATTATTCAAGAGAACTATTTAGAGTTCGGAATTTTTTTCCTTCTGAGAGAAGGTACATCAATAATGTTAAATAATGTCCTTATATTAATATTCTAATCATTGTAGAAAACACTTTATAAACATTTTAAATGATGGTGCCAATACCTCCAAATGTCACTCTATATGTATGTACATTATCTATTTATTCAATCAACAAGAATAGAGAGTATGCAAGCATTATATTCCATGCTCTATTTAATTAAAATAGCTAAAACAATATATTTCCCATATATACTGACTGCTGCTTTGGTGGGGCAATTTTGAAAACATTCAAAAGGGAAAAAAAAGAAAAGAAAAAAAACATTCAAGATTACAGCTGTAGATGGATGAAAGAAAGATGGTGACTTTTTTTCCATGATCAGATCTAGTCCAGATCAAGGGGTGAAGCTGCTTTTTTTCCATAACAAGATTCCCTGTTAATCTAAATAATCTAATATTAAATATACTTATATAAGATAGTACATAAATATACTTCAAAATGCCCAAAAAGGAAATCTGCAGTGAAATCTTGAGTACAAACGCTTGCAAGCCTCATGCTCAGTCGTGGCTCTGCCTGTCTGTCTGTGTTAGTGCTAGTGTGTTTAATTATGTCTCTTGGCTATTTTGCACTTGCTTCTGGTCAAGTGGTGGAAAGTCTTGAGGCGCTTGCAGAGCTAAATTACAAACCAAGAGAAAGGATTCTGTCCTTGGCCAGGAGGCACAGACATCTCAAGTATCTGGGAAACATATTTGATTATTGTCTACTTTTGAGCTCATTTCTGCAACGTGAGCTATCTGGACATTGGCAAAGGGTGTTGTTTATTTTAGCACCACTAAAGCCTTGTATGGGCTCAGGCTTACATAACCGAGTGACCAGACTCTCCTCTACCGTTATGTGAGTGTCAAAAACATGTTTATAGAGTATTGTGCAAGAGTCTTAATACATTTTGTCTTCTGCAATAGTGTACCAGTGGAAAAGATCAACATTTAGTCCAAACATTTATCTTCCAATTTTTTTTGTACGTTGGTAGGGAACGGAGAAACAGAAGAAACAGAAGTAAGACAGGCAAAGACAAGAGAACAACTGTGGCAGGTTCTCAGAGAATGATTTAGTTTTGTACTTTCTACTGCTATTAATAGTAATTCATTCCACAGTGATGAGGATTCTCAAATCTGATTGGTCAGAAAGTGTTGATTAATATTCTATAACAGCAGCTCTGACATTAGTGCTGGCTGCGATGCAAATCACAGATTTATTACACTCACTGTCCATTTTATTATGAACACTTTTACACCTGCACATTCATGCCGTTGTCTAATCAGCCAATCAAGTGGCAGTAGCACAATGCAAAAAGGTCAAAAGCTTCAGGTAATGTTCACAATCATCAAACATCAGAATGAAGAAAAAGTGTGATCTCTGCGACTTTGATTGTGGCGTGGATGTTAGTACCAGAAGGGCTGGTTTGAGTATATCATAAACTGCTGATCTCCTGGGATTTTCACACCAACGATCTTTAGATTTTACGCAGAATGGTGTGAAAAAACAAAACAAAACACTGAGTACATGACAGTTCTGTTGATGGAAACGCCTTGTTGATAAGAGAGGTATGAGGAAAATGGCCAGATTGGTTCAAGCTTCCAGGAAGGTTATAATAACTCAAATAATCACATGTATAACCATGGTGCGCAGAAAAGCATCTCAGCATTCACAAAGCATCGAACCTTGAAGTGGATGGGCTACAACAGCAGAAGACCACATCAGGTTCCTCTCCTGTCAGCCAAGAACAGGAATCTGAGGCTATCATGGGCACAGACTCACCCAAACTGGACAGTTGAAGATTAGAAAAAAATCACCTTTTCCAGTCTTCAACTGTCCAGTTTGGGTGAGTCTGTGTCAATGACAGCCTCAGATTCCTGTTATTGGTTGATAGGAGTGGAACCCAATGTGGTCTTCTGCTATTGTAGCCCATCCACCTCAAGGTTTGATATGGTGTGCGTTCTGAGATGCTTTTCTGATCACCTCTGTTGTAAAGAGTGCTTATTTGTATTACTATAGAATGTCTGCTCATTCTCCTCTTATCTCTCTCATCAACAAGGCGTTTCAGCCTGCAGACCCTCTGCTCACAGAATGTTTTTTGGTTTTCAAGAATTCTGTGTAAACTCTAGAGACTGTTGTGTGTGAAAATCCCTGGAGATCAGCAGTTTCTGAAATACTCAAACCAGCCCATCTGGCACCAACAGCCATGCTATGGTTAAAGTCACAGAGATCACATTTTTTCCCCATTCTGATGTTTGATGTGAACATTACCTGTAGCTCTTGACCTGTATCTACATGATTTTATGCATTGTCCTGCTGCCACATGATTGGCTGATTGGATAACTGCATAAATGAGCAGGTGTACAGGTGTTCCTAATTAGGTGGCCAAGGTGTGTATTAATGCACTTGTTTGAATACGTTATGGTTTGTGTAGTACTGTATAGTACTCATTTTGAGGAACTATAACAGCATGTTCTAAGGACTATAACAGCATGATCTAAGGCTAATAATAAAACTATAACAGCATTTCCAAGAACTATAAAAGCATAATCTAATGCTAATTATAAACGGATACAAAAAGGTGTTGTTATTAAACAAAGATAAACATCTAATCGGTAATATGGTGACGTTTTCTGTAAGGAGATGTTTATTTAACCTTTAACCTTTGCGCTTTGTAACGATCAGTACGTTTTCCACCACATGAAAGTCCTCAGGACAGAGGACACTGCTCTTTCTCAGTAACGTGATCACAACATTAATAGGTTAAAAGTGCAACATGGCACCTATTAATAAATTTAGAACGGCATTAGTTGTCAGACTGCTGTGGTATAAGTGGAACAAAACACTTCAGAACATGCTGTTATAGGAAAATAATAATAATTCAGGGTGGTAACTGTAACTCTGCTTTGTTTCAGGCATCACCACCCTGTCATTGATTATTACAGCATAGAAAATTTTCATTTCATTATTTCGAAATTATTTTAATATGCGTTTCACAGATTTCTTTACATGAACCTAAGACCTAACCTTTTGCATGATACTGTGTTTGTGTGTTTGCATCCATGTTAATTCATTCTCCAAGCCATGTCCTATTCTTATTTTCATTCCAAGTCTCTTTCTGCCCTGAAGTCAATCTTGGTCTTATGCCAGATTCAACTAGACTAAAGCTGAGTCACTGCTTTATACAAATGACTGCACACACACAATGACACACACACACACACACACACATGGTTATTTATATACTGTATTCACATAGTCACACTAACCAAATGCAAAGAGCCATGCAAAGAGTCGTAAATAAAATTCACCCTCACCCAAACTCACCCTGTCCAGGTATTAGGCGTGACGGCTTTTAACAATGCTTGTGTTATTATACGCCCTCTTACAATAGCGTGCATAATGACCATAGTATCTGAAAAGGCCGAGCATCACAGTAACACAAACACAGCTACTTGTTAAGATAAACACCCTGACCAGCTTCTAAGGCCAATATATACACACTTGAAGCAGTGTGAGAAGCCTTTAAATGATTGTAAACCCCAAATCAAGAGCTTTCAACCCGACACACAACCTCTCACACACCCACACAATAAATAACATGTGAAAGCACTATAAATTTTATGCAGCTTGCAGTGTGTCAGTAGTATTAAAAGGAGAAATAAAAAAAAGTGATCATAGTAATCCAAATCCCTTCTTTCACTTTGAACATACTGTTTTATTACATTCACTTACACTTCTGTTTCAATTTTTAGCCTACTTTGCACTGTTTTATTGGGTTATAAAGCAACATTGTTTTCTTAAGATCTTTTGCAAGTTTTACTGACGTTTGTAGAATAAAGTTCCTAATTCTGAAAGCACTTGAGAGGCAACAGTCTAGTTTCATTAGGCGTGTCTATACACTTTTTACTGCTTTTTTCCTGCACACTCACGAGTCTGGTTAACTGAACCACACTGTATATCAGTCAAGAAAGGTCTCAGAGCCAGTATAGTCCATTGTAGATGAATATGAAGATGCCAAATAAATAAATAAATAAATAAATTGAGAAGTAATATGATTAATAATTACTACATGGAAACTGATTGTGATTTTGCTTTTATATGAATTTGATGTTATAGCCCCTTATTATTATACTGTAGTCCAATAGTTCTCAAATTGGGGTCCACTTTATTAGAAAAACCTATAATCAGATATGTGGCAGAACATTTGAAGTTTTCCCAATTTTCATCTGTCCACTGTAGCCTCAGATTCATGTTCTTGAAACCTGATGTGGGCTTCTGCTGTTGTAGCCCATCTGCCTTCAAGGTTCAATGTGTTGTGCATTTTGAGATGCTTTTCTGCTCACCCCGGTTGTAAAGAGTGGTTATGTGAGTTACTATAGCCTTCCGGTCAACTCAAATCAGTCTAGCCATTCTCTTCTGACCTCTCTCATCAACAACAATCCACAGAACCACTGCTCAATTGATGGTTTTTTTTGTTTATTTGTTTTTTTTTTTTTTGCGCCAATTTGTGTATACTCGAGGGACTGCTGTCCAGGAGAATCCCAGGAGATTTCATATGAAAGCATACTTCCATGCCCTAGTCAAAATAACGGAAAAGTAACTGTTTGATTAAACGGGTTTAATGTCAGCAACTCAGAAACAAGTAGACCTATAAACAATGTCACCTTGATCCTAATGTGTTCTGTTGGTGGAAGGTCAAAGAATCAAAAGCTCTGTGGCTCCAATTAATAGACAATATTATTGTACAAATTTAAACAAGTAGCCTAATATTTGAATAGTTGGATTCAGTTTATAAAATTAATCTGTACTACTCTGTACGGGAAACATGAAATTTATTTTAAATTCAAAGGGATCTTTGTCTGCAAAAAGTTTGAGCACCCCTCATGGAGACTGTTATTTTGAATGACCACTTTGTACTTTGTGGCCTTTAATATGCAATTTTATATACAAAGGACAGAGCAGCGAGAATAGAATATCTTGTAATATTTATGCATATCATTATGTAACATGAACCACTTTCAAACACAAATTACACATCTTGGATTTGAAGCATTAGTATTGGATCCTGATTATCCCACTGTTTTAACTGATTTGTTAATGTAGGAATGTGATTCTTGCTTATGGTCCCAGGTTAAAAGTTAGGACGCAGTTATAACAGCTGAAAAAGTTTAAGAATGGGAACAAGTTTGTTTGGGCAGGTGGTGGCTCAGTGGTTAGAGCTCTCAGTTTGTGAATGGAAGATTGTTAGTTCGGCTCCAAGGACTTCCCAGTGTTGCTGCTCTTGGGCCATTGATCAAAGCTTTTAACCCTCAACGGTTCAGCTGTGTTCTGGATTGTATCCTGTATTAATTAGATCATTATGGATAAGTATTTCCTAAACGTATAAAGGTAAATTGACAGAGGAGGTGACAAATTAAGCATGTTTGCTTCCTGACCTCTGCACAAAACCCAGTTGCTATGTTGCAAAAATATTTGTTTGAACAGTAATCAGTCAAGAGAGCAGACTGCATCCATGCATGATGGTGTGAAGTGTGAGTAGGGGAGAGAAAAAAAAAAAAAAAAAAAAAAAAAAAAAAAAAAAAA
>CM040982.1:21252325-21263468 GCA_022985145.1 Pangasius djambal
TGAATCATCTTTGGGCAATCCTCCAGGAGGCTTGGAGTAATATATCAAGTCAATGTTTGAATAAACTGACTGCTCGGATGCCTAGTGTTGTCCCTTATTATCAATGCAAAATGGTCACTAACTAAAGAGGATTTATGCTGATATTGCCCAAAAACCCTATTTTGTTCAGGTGTTTCCAAACTTTTGGAGGGCAGTGTATTTATTAGGTGCTCTTCAGTGAAGGCAAATTCATTGTGTGTGTGTCTATGTGTACAACAAAAAGCACAATACAAGACAACACAAGTTAGCTAAAATAAATATTTAAAAGGACAAACAATAAAATGATACACATGTAATTATATACTGCAGGATAGATAGAGTTTAATAATGAGAGTAGGCATAAAAGAAAGGCACAAGACAGAACAGAAAAAAGGTAAATATGGCTGCGGAAAATACAGAAGTTTTTTTTTTTAACTCACAGAGTGAGCCCAGCCAGCATAGGATCCCCAAAGCTTTCTGAAGAAATCCCCTGCAAACAGTGATAAAGTCTTATTACAATCATCAAAACAATAAAAAAATATTACGCAAGGATTTTCACTCAAATCCCAAAAAGATAAAAAGATTTTAAAAAAAACATTGTAAACAGACGGTGTACTTTCTCCTTGTGATGTTTTCAGCAATTATGAGTATGAGTATATTACAGGTATGAGTATGAGTAAATACCCAATACCAATGTCACACATTTTCCAGTGTTAGGTTAAAAGCAGCAGAATAAATTCAACGAACATGCACCGAAAGGCCATTTCGAAGCGTCAACTACACTGTAAATTAAGTTCAATTATACAGTACATAGCCTTAACATCATTTCAGCGCTCAACTACAAAGGAAAATAGGCGAGGCGAAAAAGAGAAGGGAAGACGATGTGACTATTGTTCCACTCACCGATCTCTTTGTAGACTTTATCGGTCAGAGTCTTCTGTCTACTTCCTGCAGCACAGCTATAGTCACGCCTCGCAATCTGCCACACGTGTGTGTCTACAGGGACGGCTTCAGACTTGTCCAGTGACATTAAACACACACAGTCGGCCACCTGGACGACACACACCCATGCACATAGACGCAAACACAAAGCACGGACTGGATCAAGTTTGAAGCATACTAGTTACCGAGGAAACAGGCACACTAATAAACAAAGAGAAAACATCACTAATCTAGTAAACGGTTGCTAGACTTTTTAATCGATCTAATTAAGACCGGTTTGCAATTCTTTTTTTTTTCCATTTCGTGATCTCAGCCAAGATATTTGCCTCGAACTGGTTCCTAGTCTTGGCAACATTAGCAGTTAAATGAATAGCTACCTTTGGGCCAACACCAGGGAGTCTAAGGAGAGCATCTCTGGCCTGCAGGTAGGGGACGTTACGGAGGGTATGGAGCCAGTTAGCACCATGGGAGCTCATAATCAGGTGCGCACTTTGCTGTAGGAAACGAGCTCGGTAGCCAAAACCCAAATCCCGTAGCCGTGCCTCTACACTGCTCTCTGTCTCACACACACAACAATCAAAGACGTACATAATACTGAGCAGGAAAAAAAAGGCATTCGTGTATGCGCTAATGAGAGCACAGAGGTGAAGGAGTGTTTGCGTGTTACCTGCTAATGCCTCTATGGAAGGGAAGTCGTGATAGTGTGTGTCATCGAGCTTGCAGAGTGGCGTCCCAAGTGCGCTACACAAACGCTCGACCATCCCCTGAATCCGAGAGATGTGATTATTGGAGCTGCAGATGAACGAGAAGAGACACTCCACAGGGTCCTGGCGCAACATGCGCACTCCTGACACACACACACACACACGCATATAAATGATTATTGAGACCCAGTGCCACATGCAACATGCCATAACATTCTTGTAGTGTGTCTAAACCCAAAAACGAGTTTTGATCTCTAAAAAGTGACATCAGTTTGTGAATGGAGGGCGGAGCCGGAGAAGGTGAGTGGTAAGGAAAGCACACCTGTGGGGAATTCTACTACCGAGTGTTCTGTGTTGCAGTGAGCCGGGGTGAGGATAAAAAAGGAGAGAGACGAGTGCCTCGAGAGAGAGAGATATCGATCCAGCACAGAGCCGTGTATGTGCGCGCGTGAGTGAAATAAACCGCTGAAAGCAGAAGAGAAATTGGAGAATAAAAAGCCTCCGAGTTGCTCCCAAGCCTGCCTCGTGCTTCCTCATTTCCGCCCGAACCCATAAGATTTACGACATTGTTATTAATCATAGTAGTAGTATTTTACTTTTCTCATATCCAAGGACACTTTATAAATGTGAATACAATAGAAAAAATGCATATAGACAAATTACTCAACACAAAATACTGCCATATGTACTGAATACCATCAGTTCCCACAGCTTACCTGAGAAGATGTTGCCTATGTGTCTGAAGTGCGGATCTGCATCACTCCACTCTTTGTACAAGTCCTCCAGCTTAACACTCAACTGGAAATAGTCTCTCAGCGCCTCCTCGTCTTTGCCATCCTGCTCGGAGGTCAGCATGCAAAAGCTCGTTTCATCCTCTTCCTCCTTCACGTCAGCCATTTCTTTAAGCTTCTTCCCTGATTCTTGTGAGTTCTCCGTTTTTCTTCTTTTCCGTCCGTTAATGAGATCCGGATCCTCATGGCGTCTGTACACGTGGTACCATAAAGTGTCCTCCGTCTGAGTTAGCGTCCACACTCGTCCCCCCATCACTCCTGTCCAGTGGCCTTCCCCTGTCTCACGCCATCTGCACGAATTAACAATTAACACACACAGCAACCCTGTTTTTAACGAACTCCTCTGTCCTGAAGACTTTCATGTAGCCTACTGACTGTTGCAAAGCATTGACACTTGAGACTCCTTCCTTAAATAATAAATAAACATCTCCTTACAGAAAACATATAAATTTAGACGTTTTTCCTTCACATATCAAAAACAACACATTTTTAATCTGTTTATTATTAGGCTTAGACTCTGAAAACTGTGTGAACAGTAAGTGTAACCAAGTCCACATATTAAAATTTGATCGAAATGCAAACTTCATGACACCCACTTGACTACTAGCTGATAAATCTGCAGCTCAAAGTAAATCATGAATATACACATGGTATTAGTTGTGCACTTAAATTAAGGAGATTCAGAATTGTATAAATCAATTCATATCCACTGTATCATATTTATTTTACCTGAAAGTTTGCCCACATCCCAGTGTCAGGTCCAGTCGAAGTTCAGATTTGGAGCAGGACAGGCAGCGCCATGCCTTGGCCCCCAACGAGAGCAAAGCATGCTGGGACATCCTGCTGTTTCACCCTTGAGGAGTTAATGGAGTCAGCTAAATCCTGTACAAATCATCTCAGTTAAAGGTGCATTAGGTAACATTTTTCTTAATTTGTCATGATTAGGTCTCTGTCAGTTAAGTAGGTGGAGATGAATAAGATTTGAATGATTTTTTTTTCTATTTGGGCCCACTTCACTTTCCCCACCCCTGAACACAAATGGTGTTTCAGCTAGTTAGCATTAGCAAGGATTGTCATGACATCACTTTTAAGCACACGATATAACAATATAAAACACGATAAACACGCAAAATCCGGCTCATAATGATTTACGATAATGGTCACAAGTGCAGTCGTTGTCCTTTTTTCTTCATAATAAGCTCTTATGTTAGCATGTTAGGTGACGAGTGAAGGGGTGTGAGGGAGGGTCTATAAAATGACTGACAGGTTGGCCACGTAAACACAAACATGCTTCCGGACCGTAAGGCAGTTTTCCAAAGGGGTTTTCTCAGCCACGTAATAATTTTCTCCTGAGGTCACGACTTAAACCATCGTTTTTTTTTTATCACGTTCTATTTTCCAGCTTATTCGTATTATTAGTAAGAAATAAAAGACTATTGCACCTTTAAACTTCCTTCAGTCAAGATACTCGGGGCATCGACACCACTTTGTTAATAAACTACAGTTTCATATTCGTGTCTAGAAACATTTTAAAAAATCATTTGCAAAAAAAAAATGCTAGCTAAACTATCGACTAGCTGTTGAAATTGTGTATTTCTACCATACAACTATTAAACAATGCCAAAAACTGTGAGATTTTACTCACGCTTCTGCTTATACAGGATTTGTGCTCAAAACTAATGAATGAGGCTGGACGACTGTACACTTTCACGGAGTTTCCAAGCTGGACAACATTAATAAACCCTGCGAAAACTATTAAACAATGCCAAAAACTGTGAGATTTTACTCACGCTTCTGCTTATACAGGATTTGTGCTCAAAACTAATGAATGAGGCTGGACGACTGTACACTTTCACGGAGTTTCCAAGCTGGACAACATTAATAAACCCTGCGAAAACTCCGAATTTGTGGACATTAATACAACATTCCATAACATAATTTTTGTACTTTTATAACTGATTTTATCATAATTAGTCATCAATCATTAATTACAATCTATCATAAAGTGACTGATGCAACTCTGGTGCAAGTTTTGGTACAGAATATACACATTGCTATGAAATGCCATATGATTGGAGAAGTGTTGTAGAAACTGATCCCTGATTGGCTCGTTTGTCACTTCCTGAATTACTGTGCGCTTGTGTCTTTCCAACCTGCATTCCGAAAAACCATACATTCAACCACCAATCAAAGGGCTCTATATGAACATTGGGTGGGGAAAAACGCTCAGATGCAACTTCTACATGAATTGAAATGCATTTTTTGAGCTGGATTTTTCACTGGACAAGCACATTAACGATACGCGTGTTTTATTAAATATATTTATTTTCTGTAGAAAAATACCGGGTCAGTGCCTACTACTTAAGCTGAGTTCACGCCATGTCGAAATTACCGTAATTACGAGATTCCGACTTGTAAAAAAGCGTTCACGTCCTCGTATAACTCGTAATTACAATTATGAAAACTAGGAATTTTCCTAGTAACAATTATGTAAACTTATACCACGTGACGTGCTTTAGCAATAAAATGCATTTAAGTCGTTATCTCATAATATTTCTGTGTAATAATTATAATTGAATAAATAATAATATAATTTTTATATAAAAATATTGTTTAGTTTTTCATAATGCTATTACTGTTATAATTATTTTATTATTATTGTTGTTTGTTTAGGTTTGCAACAACACATTACACGTTACACATAAACAACATGTTATTGTTACCTGATGTGCTTTCTGTGTTCTTCAATACTTATCGATAGCATCAAAATGTGATTTAATGTTGTAATTGTGTATTTTGGAGTTGTCAACAAGTTACATCATCTCACACGGATTCATTCTGGCGTATAGAAACGCATAATTCCGAGTAGGACATGAACAGCTCCGAGTAGGACGTCCGGGTTCTCATCTGGTAATTACGGTAATTCAGGCATGGCGTGAATGCAGTGTTATATACGAGCTCCGAGTTAGGCTTGAAACTAACAGCCAATCAGAGCGCAGGGGTGAGCGCAGGAGGCGGGGTTTGTAGGAACATAGGTGGGAAAACAAAAACTTTTCCCTCTCTCATACTAGCATTTTTCCTTGGCGGTGGCGTGCGTGTGCAGAACAGTGGAACATGGCGGATTTGGTGGCTCTTTTTACCTCCATCGGGCTCAGCGAGCAGAAAGCTAAGGAGACGCTAAAAAATGAGCAGCTCAGTTCAGCTCTCAGAGACGCTATTACACAGGTACGTGAGAAACACACCGGCACAGCGCGCGCCCGGCTGCTAGTTCGCTAGTTCTGCTAACATCTGTCCTGTCAGCTGTCACGGCACATTGAGATATTAATAGAATTAATATTATTACACTGTTCTGAAGTCAATTTTAGTTTTTATTGTCTGGCTGCATCTGTTTTTGTTTTGAGTTTCATTATGTGTACATAACGAATATAGTTATGATGTATTTCAACCATTAACATTTACACTTTCACTTTCATGCCTTTAACTTAGTTAATACTGTAGCTAGTTCATCAGTCTGGGGCTAATGTTCAGTGTTTCTCTTTAAAACATGCTCTTTTATGATTTGGCAATAAATATTCATTTAATATCAGGAATACATTTCAGTGATTTAGTTTGAAGAATTAATATCTATGATTTAATTTCAGAAGTGAATATCAGCATTTTATTTTCAGGAATTAATATCTGTGTTTTATTTTTAGGAATTAATATCTGTGATATAATTTCTGGAATAAATATCAGTGATGTAATTTCAGAAATACATGTCAGCACTTTAATTCCAGGAATAAATATCAGTGATTTTGTTTCAGGAATAAATTTTGGTGATTTAATTTAAAAAAAAAAATAAATATATATATATATATATATATATATATATATATATATATATATATATATATATATATCTCAGTGAGCTGAGTCAGCAATCAGTATAAGGGAAACTGATTAAAAGGTGTGTGTGTGTGTGTGTGTGTGTGTGTGTGTGTGTGTGTGTGTGTCTCTCTCCTAAAGGCCCAGAAGGTGTTGGGATCCAAAGACGTTGACAAAGCAATAGGGAACCTGCTGTACAGCATGGCGTCTCGTCTCCGAGACCTTCGCCGCTTGACCTACTTGACTGATTATATCGTCAAACGCAAGATCAACACAGAGCTGCAACTGTCAGGTGTGTATGTAGTTCTGATGTACTTTCTTTTGCTCCTGTTAGAAGTTAGCGGGTTCTCGGCCACGCTCTGATCACAAGAGGGACATTGCTAGTACAGTTACAATGGCGTTTAATAGAAAGAAAAAATTCAATGATCTCAAACAAGGGATATTGGTCAAGTTTTGCAAGTTTTATTTATTTATTTATTTTTCTTACTCACTATTTTCCAGTGACATTCACCATATTAAAGAAATCCAACATAGACATATCAGACTCTATGTTATGTCAGAAACTCTGCTTGGCAAGATAGTGATCTATGCGATGACAAGTGTCATGGCACTGATGGTGGTATTAGCATGAGAGCGGAAGCTGTTTGAGTGCTAAAGCGCTGCTGCATCACTTTCTTTACGTAGAGATGAAGCAAAGTGAAACTAGAGCAACATCTTGGACCCCATTGATCACAGCAGCCACAGTTGTTTAGATTTGTTCTTATCTCTGTTTGCAGCTGCATTAGACTTTATAAAGAGCCATCCTGAGGATCCTCTGGACAAGAAGGCATTTGAGACTGCCTGTGGTGTGGGAGTTGTTGTCACATCAGAGCAGATTGAAGATGTGGTATGTCGGCTGACTTTCAGCATTATATACATGCTTGGTTGAGGCAGTGTGTCTGACAGGTTTCACAAGAATATTTTGGTGTTTGTCCAAAATGCAGATTGCTTTGCTTTTCATTTTATTGAGAGCATTACATCAGCCAACATACACCAACATTTTGATTAAATGTACCCTGATGTGACCATACACCAGCAGGCAGGAGGTGGTCTGCAGGAGGCCTCAGTCATTTCTGGAGATGCTGATGATGCAAGATGGAGTCTTTGTTGCTGTAATTGACTCACATTCAGAGCTGTACGATCTGTATAAGCATACAGAAATATTTACAAGGCCAATTTGAAGTGCAGATTAAGAGGCTGGCTTCATACCATCATTATCTAGCTATGAGAAAGTAATAAAACCACAGAACCCAAATGAAACCAAATGGACACAGGAAGAACATCTACACAGACAGAAAATGTATTTATGTACTTAGTGTATTATACAGTAGAGTTGTCCACGGGACTTTTTAAAAAAAATCCCAATCCAACCTACTCCTAGAGGAGTTCTGAATAATCTCACTCCAACTATGCTCCCACAGTTATTAGTTTTATTTGCACCTGCCCATGATTTTAAATGGGCTGTGCAACACAGCAGCCAATACGCTCCCATGTTAATATATTATTATTAGTGTCCCTCCACCTCCATGAGAGTAATAACCCTCTTCTGCAACTGAGCTAGTTTTGTTCCCACAGGATCCCAGTCCCAATGCACTAGTATAACTCTAATGTATTATCCCTGCTTATTTAGTCTTAAATTATATTTGAACTGGTGGTAAAAATAGGAATTAATTCAAAATTTTCTACAATTAACCAGTAATGCTAAAGGCAGTTTTTGACAAAATGCCCTGGTAAAAAGAAACAGCCCCCCAGTGTTTAATGTAACACATTCACAGAATATTTTTGTGTCTCTCAGAATCACATTCATTCTTGTTTCATGTTTGCACAGGTTGAGCTAACCATCAGAAAACACAAAGAGCAGCTGTTGGCTGAGCGATACCGCTTCAACATAGGGCTCCTCATTGGTGAATGCCTCTTCATATTGTCTTGCATTAATACAGCTAACATCAACGTGTGAAGTGTATATGTGAAGTGTAGCCATAGGTGACCTCTGTTGCTTGGTAACTGATGCTGATCACTGATTCTCTAGGTGAAGCCAGAGCTGCTCTTAAATGGGCAGATGGGAAAATCCTAAAGAACGAAGTAGACTTGCAGGTGAGCAGGCACACTTTTAGAATCTAAAAGTTGAGCTCAGCAGATGTTGTTTAATCATACTTTGCTCTCTACGCAGGTCTTGCACCTCCTGGGTCCTAAAACGGCGGAAGACCTGGAGAAAAAACCCAAGGTATATTTCTCCATCATGTATATATTAAAAAAAAGAATCATGCATGTTGCGTTTGCAACTTTCCCAGTAGTTCTAACGTTGTGTGTGTGTGTGTATTGAACAGGCAGATAAAGCCAAACCAGCAGAGAAGGAGAAGGAGGAGACGGTTGAGTCTGTGAATGGTGAGTCACAGGAGGAGTTATTTCTTCAAAAGTGTAAAGCCATAACAGAAGGAAGACACTCTTCTGTTCCTATAGTTTCTATGTTCATTCCCTGGTGGCTTTGCCAGGCCCTTGTTTCAGCCACCTTCAGATGCTGGTTTATGGGTCTTTCCTGCCTTCAGTTTTGTCTTCAATAAGTGAAAAACATGCTCAATTGGGTTGAGGTCAGGTGACTGACTCCATTTATGAACATTCCATTTCCAAGCTCTTGGGTTGCTTTCGCGGTACACTTTGGGTCATTATCCATCTGTACTGTGAAGCGCTGTCCTATCAGTTCTGCAGCATTTGTATAGCTCTGCACACTTCAGAATTCATCCTGCTACTTCTGTCAGCAGTCACATCATCAATAAACACCAGTGACCCAGTTCCATTGGCAGGCATACATGCCCATGCCATAACACTGCCTCCACATGTTTGATAGATGATGTGGTATACTTTGGATCATGATCCCTTCTTTCCTTCTCCATACTCTTCTCTTCACATCATTCTGATACAAGTTAATCTTGCATCAGAACTGGGCAGGCTCTTGTTTTTTTTTTTTTTTGTTTTTTTTTAAGCAAAGACCTATCTGGCCTTTCTGTTCTTGAGTGTCACCAGTGGTTTGCATCTTTAGGTAAACCATCTGTATTTACATTAATGAAGGCGTCTCTTGATTGTAGACTTTGACAATGATACGCCTTTTGAACCTGTGAAAATGAAGGGACTATGTAACGATTAATGCAATATTTTTGTTAAAACCCTTGAATTAAAGCTGAAAGTTTACACTTCAGTCATATCTTGAGGCATATACTGTGGCAGTGTACAGAGGCAAAATTACGAAAAATGTGTCACTGTCCAAATACTTATGGACCTGACTGTAGCTTGTTTCAGTCAAGTAAACAGTAAGTTACCGCACACATCCTTTCCTAAAGCGTTTTCAATGGTGCCATTTTTCAGTGTAAAGCTGTCAAAGCAATATGACTAGTTTGGATGCTTACAAGTAAAGGCGTAAAAGTGGGAAATATTTGTTCTTGTAATGCGGATGGCATCTGTGTGTGTATGGTGAAGTTGGAGCAGTAAAACGCTGTCTTAAATATGCTCAGCATGGTCCATTGCTGTAAGTGTACGGCTGGGTGAGTTAGCTAGCTAGCTGGTTAGCTTTCTTGTTTAGTTGGATTTGCACTTCTTTGGGCTGTGATGTGCAGTTTGCATTAACCTTGACACAGTTTGTTGCCACTTTTAAATATACGATATTTCATAGAAGTTGAGGTAAAATATGCGCTCCAGATCCAGGAGTTAGTCGACATCCAGCTCTCTTTTCATTGCAGCAATCCAGGCGTTTTGCTGTGCTGTGTCTGTTGGAAACGGACACTAATTTCGCACTAATTTTAATTTGGACATCCTATAATTAAATTAAGCTACCAGTCATATAAGAAGAGGTGCCTAGAGTATGGTATTTCGCTAGTGTTTTGAATAATGTTTACTGTCAATTGAACAGCAACCTGTATAGTCTGTTTCAGCTAAAAAGTGAAAGTGAAAAAAAACAAAAACAAAAAACTTCTGTGTTCTTTGGATTAAAATATTTGTGCATTGTTGATGGACTGGGAGGAACGGCATGTCTGCTTTGCATAAAATGCCCCGCATCACTCCCACAGCTTTAAGGTTAGGTCTAGCCTCTCGCATTGCTGCTGTCATTCAGAGTTCTGTCTGTGTGAAATGTGTTTATTTTGGTTTTATTTTTCTTGGGCTGTTTTTCTTGTTTGACTGGAGTGTTTTAAGTCTTATGTAAGTCTTTTGCGGGATCGCAAAAAAGAAAAAGAGGCATTCTAAAACGCTTATAAAGTGACAGAAGCTTCACATGGTTTAATGTACAAAAATTCCAACCAAGCAACACCTAAATCTTAATATTTAGTTTATGAATTAATTGTTTTGATAGTAGACAGTAGTTATGATCAATCACATTAGATGATTCTAGTCACTGTTTTATTTATATATATATATATATATATATATATATATATATATATATATACAGTGCTCAGCATAAATGAGTACACCCCACTACATTTGTCAGAAAACCTTTAGTTTCCTTTCAGAATCAACATTTTCTATGAGATACTATACTACAAAATACTCCTACAAATGTGGGCCATTGATTGCAAACAAGATTTGTTAATTTGCATACACAAAAAAGTGATTTTCCTAACAAATTCATTCAAGCCCATGTTGCAAAAATGAGTACACCCCAATTATAGTCTTAGGAGAAAAGCCACACTTAAGACTACAAAATTCTACTTAACAGGCATTCAACCACAGGTGAGTCTAATGATTCATTTAAGAGGTGTCCAGCAGACAGGTGACTATAAAAGGGCATTACTTAAC